>CM052187.1:0-17955 GCA_028455805.1 Lasioglossum figueresi
AGTGCTAGTCGATTTTAAAATCCGAGAAACTGGTGCAAGTCGGTCTTAAAACATGATAAACCGGTGCTAGTCAGTCTTAAAATCCGTGAAACCGGTGCTAGTCGTTCTTAAAACACGAGAAACCGGTACTAGTCGGTCTTAACTGATGGGAAATCCATGCTAGTTCGTGTTAAAACACGAGAAACCAGTGCTAGTCGGTCTTAAATTCCGAGAAACCAGTGCTAGTCGTTCGTAAAATCCGAGAAACCGGTGCAAGTCGGTCTTAAAACACGAGAAACCTGTGCTAGTCGGTCTTAAAATCCGAGAAACCGGTGGCAGTAGGTCAGGGTACTCATGTAAATTTCAGATTTTAGATTATTTATCAGTGTTACCTACCTGTGTCCAGAAAAATAAAAAAAAAAAAAAAACGAGCGACCGATTCTACCCTCTTTGCCTTATATGCTGTGCAGGTTCATTATTTTTTATAAAAGATAATTTCCTTGTTAATTATTACTCATTTGTGTTATTGTTGTAGTTATTTGCTTTAGCTATCTGAAATGCATCGGAATTAACAGTTTCCTTATCATAAATGAAACTATCGCGAGAGGCTCCTATTGGGTGAGTCGCAACCAATGAGAAGCGTCTTTGCATTATGTTTACTGTCTATACTACTTGTATTCTATGATTATGTACAATTATCGTGTCCCTAGTACCGTGTGCTATCTGTTCTTGTCGTAGTCTGTGGCCGTGGTCGGCTTTTGATGTGTTTGGGAACGTTACCAGTGTGAATGCTGTATCTCAAATGTGTTCTATTTACTCTATGGTATGTGGCTGTTAGATACCTCGGCTATATACCTCGTCTGTGGAAATATGTTACAATTCATACGAGCGAATTGACTAACCATTTTTAAATTCAATATTTAATCAATAGATCGAATGGGAAGTGAAACGTGGAATTCAACGATAACAATGTATGTATGCGAGTGTAGATACATTGCTCATCCATTTTGTTTTCGCGGGAGAATTTGCATGAAACCGATCCAAAAAACATTGGTTGTTCGAATCATTGTAATGTCAATAGACGATTGTGATTATCCGCGATGAAAACGTTCGCCCATGCGTTTGATTCGACACTGGCAACTGGCAAGATCATTTTTTCCAGAGAGTCGACCAGCCGACCAGTCTTATCACTGACAACCACGAACGTGATCTGAAATCATGGCGCTCCTTGTGAGGATGGCCAAATGCGAGGTACGTTCGCTTTACAATGAACATCTCCATCTGAAATATATTACCTTGCGTTTACATCTCACTTCTCAGCTGTACATCGAATGTGCGTTGATCGTATTTGAATGTGTCGCTTTTTTGTGTGAGTGCAGGTCCGTGTGAATTGTAGTTGTCAATTGGCCGTGAAAAATCGATACATATGTTCTGTATAATAGCGGATACTGTACTCGTCAGTCATCAAAAACATACGTATCTATAAAAACATACATATATTCGTTCAAAATAGAGCTAGTACCTTTACCCGAGTATATGAGATACCCGGGTACCCGGTATCTTATGAGACAGCCGAGTATCCGGGTACCCGGGTGTCCAAGTATCTCATGAGGTCACCGATCTGGCTACTAGAATTATTACTAACCGAGCTGAATTTCGGTTATGATTCGGTCCTGTTATTCTGTATTATGTTCGGACGAAGAACATACAATGTATGCAAGAAACTATATCACGGGGCGACCGTAAATTAACACGTATATAACAAAACACAAAAATTGTTCGGCATAATAGGGCAATTATTGATATCTTTACCACTATACTGATTTCGATTATTTTCTATTATGTTATACAAACCAACATTTTCAACAAATAGTTACAAAAATTTGTATTATGTATTATTTAAATTATTATTTAATATTTATAAACAGTTTTTAAATAAATAATATTTTACAATGCTTACAAATTTATTTGTGTATTCGCTATTTACAAAACGTATTATTATTTAAATACATTTTTATGCTGCATAAATAATATATACAAATTTGTTTATATACTATTTATTTCAATAGTTTTTAATTATTATTCGTTGTTTAAACAATTTTTAAGTAATTTAATTATTATAATGTATAGAAACTTGTTTGTATATTCGTTATTTTAATTATAATTTCAATAATAATTTATTGTTAAAATAATTGTTCAAATCAATAAATTTTTGAACGAACGAATATAGAAATAAATTATAAACATTTATTTATTTAAACAATTATTTTAACAATAAATTATTATTGAAATAATAATTCAACTAATGAATATAGAAACATATTATGAAAATTTATTTTTCTAAATAATTATTTCTACAATAAATTATTATTGAAATAGTCATTCGAGTAATGAATATAGAAACAAATTATAAAAATTGTTTAAACTATAATTACAATAAATAACTACTTTAATAATAAATATATAAGGCCGAACACAATAAACGGAATGACAGAAACGAAATCCAAAACCGAAAAGTAATAGTTATAGAATCGAAATAAGCCAGATATAAGCCAGAATCGATATTAACAGTTTTCAATCCCCGGAACCGAGTACTCGGGTAGCCGACTATCTCATGAGATACACGGGGACTCGGGTAATTTTCGTTTACCCGGGTATCTAGTGGCTTACCCGAGTACCCGGCTATTTCATAAGTCACAGCTCTAGTTCAAAACATATGAGTCTTTTAAATTTACAGTACCAAATAGTAGCTAGCTGTTAAATAGGGACTATTCGTGGTGTCTAAGAGAACTACGACGAGGGGGCGTAGGCTTCGAAAATCGACCGTAGCGAGTAAATAATTCCGAGCCCTGCTTTAATCCATAATACACGATCTTAGATTCCACTAACATACCGGTTTCGCATAAAAAAAAATTTTAAAATATTCTTCATTCAAGAAATTTCGAGATAAGTTATCTGACATAGCAGTCGGTTGATAATTTTAATAGCCTTCGCAATCATATTGTTGACTCTTTGGACATGATTTATATTCGAATTACGTTTATTCTAGTGGTGCTTTGCATCGTTCTTACATAGTGTTCTATCGAGACTCATACTCTTGTTCTTATAAATAAATTAATATCCCTCAAAACATGTAAAAAACATTGAAACATTAATTTTTCAAATTTAATATACGTTACCATTTTTTATTTTTAAAGTAACTTCCGGCGACCTTAACCTCTGTTAACAAGTGTAAATAAATTCTTATTCTATTGTTTCGTATTCAATGCATTACTTCGTGCAGTATTTGTTAGCATGTTGATGGCTGACCCAGCAATCACAAAAATTCCACGCATAAATTAATTTATTTTAAAATCTTAATGTTACAGTTTATGGTGTAAATTTGTTAGATAGAACTATAATTGAATATTTATATTAATACGTTGACTGATAAACAATTAGCACCTACAAATTTCACAAAATCAAAGTAATTTAGTTGCTCTCACGTTTAGGTTAAGATTTAAGTAACTATAGTATGAGTTTCATTTTTTAGAGATTAAGACTTTACCGAAAATATCTCCGTTGTTGTTAGTAACACGAGAAAATGTTTCAAGTAGAAAATGTTAGGTTCCGATATTTTAAGGTCATCGTAGATTTTTTAAATGGAATGACGTATTTTGATTATTGTGACCAGTCCAACTTTTGTGTTGAGTCCAACCTTTTCGTTTACGAGGCGATATTTGCATTATTCGGCAGCATAACAACACCAGAAAAATACCTATATGAAAAGTCTAACTAAGGACGAGTGGTAGAAGCGACTATAGGTTGATTCTACATATGTACGTATATATGCAAAAATAGGTAAAATCTAATGAATATCATTTTTTCTGTTAAAGTTTCGTTTTTTTTTTTCTTTTCAAAACGAGCTTGAAAATTCGACGGATCAATAAAATTTTAAAAACTAAATTTTATCGAAAATAAATTTCAGACACTAGGAAAAATGCTATTCGTTTTTTATACTTTATTTTTCTTAAAACAAGTAAAACGGGTAAAAAGGTTTTATAAATGTGGGTTTCAATTATTTACTCTTGTTTCGTCGGATTACCATCCGTATAGATACGTAGAATATAGATAAACTGGTTTTAAAGATTGACTGTAAGATTCATTGAATTGGTTTTAATACCGCTTTTCATTGATTTTTTATTTAATCGTAATTCGATGATATTTTAGGCGCGCGTTGCATTAAGGAGTTACAGCAGTAGTGTATCTACGGTTAAGATGTACGTAGACGGCCAATTTGTAGGTAAATATACTATTGTATTTAAATTTACATAATGTGACTAGATAGCTTTTCTCGAAGGAACCAGAAATTCAAAAATTGTTTTTGGTAGTAGAAGTTAATTTATAATGAATTGTAATAAAACCGCGCAGGTACTCCTAAAAATGGAATTTTCTAACATCTTTATATCGCAATTAGAAAGCATTAATTTTTAAGATGCTGTTTAGTAATTATACAATTTTTTCAATGAAATAGTGAATCGTATTTGATCTGTTTTTTGACAAAACAGTCCGTTGTTGCGATTGAAAACATTGTCAAGCTAATTGTAAATTGAAAATGCAATAACTTATTTGAGCTTATTTCCTAAAGTTTATTAAACTTTTTTAAAATTACATTCGGTCATTACGATGGAGAAGGTATACAATTTTTGTGAAATCGTACAATAACTATTTTGATATACAGTTGTGTATTATATCGGTGTGTATTTATAAATTACTTCTAAAGCTGTTTTAATTGAATTTAGTACTATGTATATGTTTAAGTATCTACTGGTGGCATAGCCATTGAAATAGGAATAAAAAGGAAGTTCAAATAAAGGAGCACCTAGATATTTACTTTTATTGACAATTGATGCTACAAATAAATGGTCCAATTATAATCAGTATTTAAATAATGCGTTTATAATCATTTATTTATTCGTAATTATTTTGCTCCATAAATTTATACGTTTAGGAGTATTTTGCAATAATTTTATATTATTAATACCACCATTTTAACCTTTTGGACTATGCCTTCCAAATTTAGAAATAGATCTAGTTTAAGAACACTTCCCGTCGTTTCTAATTTGAAAGCGGAAATTTAGTAAAAATAATAACTCTATTATTAGAATTATAACAGATACTTTGTACGGTACAGGTACTTAGATAATTTTCGAACGGAAACGAATTGAAAGTGTCGTGAAAACAATTGAAGGATGTTAATTTGTTTCAGAATCAAAAGCAACGGAATTTACCGATGTTCACGATCCAGCAACAAACGAATTACTGTGTCGTACTCCAAAATGCACGAAAGAGGAAATGGAAATGGCCGTTCAAAGTGCGAAAAATGCCTACGAAAAGTGGAAGAACTCAAGCATACTTACAAGGCAAACTTTGATGCTCCGATATCAAACGCTAATCCGAGAAAATTCGGTATGATTATGTTAATGATAATGCGAACATACATATGTACGCTCTGCGATAAAGAAGTAGGATACCCCTGGATTTCTAATGTTTCTCAATACGAATAATGTGTACAAACATTTTCTATATAAGAATTCTGCCTACCAATTTAGATATTTTGTTAAAACTTGTCAGAGTGAATTTTGTGTGTGTGTGTGTGTTTACCGCGGTCCATTCTCATAATTTATAAATGATACAAAAATATAACGATTATTCTCAATTTACTATTACGGCACAAGAAAGCTTTTCACGTTAACGTTATTTTAACAGATCTCTGCCGATCGAAAGATGTAGAAGCTATCCATGATAGTCACGACAAAATATATTTTTACACACTGTACTATTTAAGTGGTAGCTTATTTGTAATATTTTCATGAATTCGTAATATGGAACTCGTAATACTGTTTTTTTTTCTAGAAAATGATTGCTGAGAATATGGTCAGGGAAAACGGGAAAACAATGGCGGACGCCGAAGGAGATGTTCTTCGAGGACTTCGTAAGTACCTTTGCAAGAAGAGAGACTAAATTCATCTTTTGAAATAAGTTTGACCAATCTTTACGAAGTCTAATAGCATGTTCGTTCACAAATAAAATTGTATCTGAACATCACGAATATTAAATTGAATAATTATTCTTTAATTACTGTACAATGTTTCTAGATTTCTAGCAATTATGTATTTGGTTGGTACGAATCGAGTAGTCGTTCACACGTTGTTAAGTTTATTATTTTTTGTATTATACATTGTTTCTAATATTTCACAGGCATCAGTAGCAATAAATTATTTGTTAAGTTGGCATATACATATAGAATGTTCGATTTCACAAAGCTCGGAGTTTCTTTATACTTTATAGTCAATATAGTCAATTATATTTTTTTGTATATTATCTATATAGTTAATTATATTTATTTTTTTTTGTATTTGTGACATGTTTGTACTTGTACATCTGTTATAAAAGATGGCACTATATATAGTATACTGAAGTGTAATCGAACAAAGTGAAAGTCTTTCTTACTGAATGTAAAATAATTATTTTATCGAATAGCAACGTTTAATGTTGGTTTCCATTGTAGAAGTGGTCGACGCTTGTACCGGGATTCCTACTCTCCAAATGGGCGAGAGCATGCCAAATATCGCCACGGATATGGATATCGTTTCTTATAAGATTCCTCTCGGAATAACTGCCTCCATCTGTCCATTTAATTTTCCTGCGATGATACCTCTTTGGTCGTTTCCGGTCTCGGTTGCATGCGGAAATGCCACCGTTTTGAAACCGTCAGAACGTGTGCCAGGCGCTTCTATGATTCTGGCTGATCTGTTTACAAAGGCTGGTGCTCCGCCAGGTCTGTTGAATGTCATACACGGCCAACATGCAGCTGTTGATTTTATCTGCAAGCATCCGGACATCAAGGCAGTTTCCTTCGTTGGATCTGATCAAGCGGTATGTTGTGTAATAAAACTTGATTCGTGTACACCGCTTTCAGAACCATACATAGTCCCATTGAACATACGATACTCAATTCGGGTGATCTAATCCGTTCATATGTATGTGTTTACTCTCTTAAATGATTCCATAATAACGCACAGGGTGAGTCACCTAAGATTTTCACCGAAAATATCTCCATTGTTTTCAGTAATACGAGAAAATGTTTGATTCAGTGGAGTGGAGCAATTATTGTGACGGAGAAGTTTTGTTTCTGTAGGTCTTATTCTCGTTTTCTTACATGGAACAACGTATTTTGATTAGTGTAACATATTATTGTCGCGGATTGAATTAGGGTCGTGTTTGTTTCTAGCGCGAGGGTAGCGATAATTTGATTTCTGCACAATTATTTTAGCAAAGTACCTGTATATTGTAAGATTGTTGTAATTCCCAGTAAAAATAGATTTATGTGAAACGATATGTAAAACAGCGGTGAGGCTGGTTTGAGAACGGCGCGGCGAGAGAAATGTTATTTTGTTTATTCGTTATTGTGATTCGTTATTGTGTAATTCAAGGTAGATGAAGAGCACACTCAGCTGCGAGCGTCGTTCTGACACCATAACGCTATATCGTCTAACTATGTCGTGTTGGTGTATTACGATGGTAATAATTTTATAAAAGAAAAAAAAAATTAAAAAGTTTGCAATCTGTTGCTTCAGTTGCATTAGTGTGAGTCTCACCGATACTCAACCTCTTGCTGGCTCTCAGTGGTGAGGACAAAATTTTTACAGTTATGGTAGAGACCTTTGCGACAATTGCGGAGAGAATAGTATAATTTCTTCTTTATAGAGAAAGAAGAACGAACTATAATGTACAAACGGCCTTTTTTTTATAGGGAAAATACATTTACAAAGAGAGTAGCGCTCACGGTAAACGCGTGCAGTGCAACATGGGAGCAAAGAATCATTGTGTCGTTTTACCGGACGCAAACAAGAACAAAACAATTTCACAAATCGTGGGAGCCGCATTTGGAGCTGCTGGTCAGAGATGCATGGCACTTTCGGTGGCAATATTCGTCGGTAAATCGAAAGACTGGGTTCCAGAGTTAGTAGAGGCTGCGAAAAATTTGAAGGTCAATGCTGGACAAGTACCTGGTACCGACCTTGGACCAGTTATATCGCCGCAGTCGAAGGAAAGAATACACAGACTGATAGAGTCGGGGGTGAAAGAGAACGCCACGTTGGTTCTCGACGGTAGAAAACTTGTGGTGAAAGGTTTCGAAAAAGGCAATTTCGTTGGTCCCACCGTGCTGACGAATGTGCAGGTTTGTATTCTTTAAGGGAGGCAGTAATGTAACACGCTGTGAAAAATATGGCAAATTTTAGGAACTTTTTGTAGAAAAATTGTTCCCCATATTTTTTCAAAAATACTTTTCGCGTGTAACTATACACTTATTTTTTCAAAGAATATATTGCTTATAAAATATTTTAAAAGTATTTCGATACGAGTTCGGAGTTTGAATTTTTCTGATCTGCCGTATAGCGCACATTGTACTTGCCTAAAACTACAAAATTGAATAGTTTGATACTGTTAACGAAATTGAGGAATATATGAAGATAACGATACAACATTTCCCTTATGTAAATAGCTCAATCTAAAAGGATCGTTACGCAACACTATTTTACAAATTAATTGAAATTTGATTTAGCATTAGCAACTGCATAACAGTTCTAATATTACCCTGTTCAGTTCGGATAATCGAAGTTTTACTGTATCATTGAAAAAAATATCGGTGACCTTGAAATTTTGAAAATTCCGCTCTTGAGAACAATCTTTTATTTATCGTTATATTCGCCTCTGCGAACTTACAATTACAATACGAATGAGCCATCTTGTATATTATTTCTCTTAAATATATATTAATGGGCATTATTTTAACGTAGGTAGTAAAAATTTTAATAGATTATGGAGAAAGGTAACAACAGAGATATTTCTCTATCAATATTAAGAATAGAATAGTAAGAATAAAAATGATACAGGGTGATCCGATACAGTATCCTCATTCAGGTATTCTTGAATTAACTCTTGACGATATTAATAAATGTATCAGAGAAAAGTTTTATAGTTTGAAAGATCATGTTATCTGATGCGAGCAAGTTTTTCCTATCTGGACACATAAAGAGCATGTGAAAGTCAATTGTACTTATGAAAGTAAATATATTTTGGAGTGCATTGATTGAGTAGATTATCATTTGCTAGGAAACAGTAATATTTCTACAATTTCTTTTCTATAACATGTTGTCCAAGTTTACTTTAATAACTTTATTGCGAGTGTCTGTTCATTCTCCTGCTCCCTCTATAAATTGCTTAAAAGATTTCAGTGACCGCCGCACAGATTACAATCCCGAATCGCGGAACAGCTCTTCAAACTTTCAGACCGCGTCACGATACAAAATTTATAAAAAATATTATCGAAAATATTGTCTCGTACGTACAACGGCACCGCGGTCTTTGCGAGAGATATCGGAAGAAAGGAGACGCTGCGCGCAAGTCCGACGATGTCGCTGAAATCTCTCAAAAAATAATTCGTGATCTGCGCGCGCGCGCGCAGAACTTCATTCTTGTTCTTTCTCCTCTCTTTGCCTTACTTTAATAACTTTATCATGTTGTCCAACTTATTGTTAAAAATTGTTAGTTTAAGAGATATTTGAATTTGAATATTGTAGAGTGGTCTGCAGTTTTAGTACAGTGAAATATGTCCTTTTATGGTTTTTAGCCATGAATAACTATTAGAACTTTCCTGAAAAGAATTACGAGCTATATTGGCCAGTGTAGTAAAAAATTATTTCTCTTTGGAAATCGAAATTGATGTACAACATTTTTTAAATATCGTCAACAATTTTCAGGATGTGGAACGATTTAAATGGGATTGATACTGTGTAAATATTATGAAAATTTATCTGTTTCTGGTAGAAGCAAAAAGAAATAATTGGCAGTAGTTACATTAGGAAAAATTACTTGGTCGATACTTAGTACGATTTTTAATTAGATATTTTATTAATATATAGTATAACTAACTACATGTAATTTTCTAGCCATCGATGGAATGCTACACTGAGGAAATCTTTGGACCCGTGCTTTCCTGTATTTTCACTGATACTTTAGACGAGGCTATCAACATTATTAATAAATGTCCTTACGGAAACGGAACTGCTGTTTTCACGACGAACGGTGCAACAGCCAGAACGTTTGCAAACAGAATTGAAGCTGGGCAAGTTGGTATAAATGTTCCTATCCCGGTGCCATTACCCATGTTTAGTTTCACGGGAAATAAAGGATCTTTCTTGGGTGACAATCACTTTTATGGTAAACACGTAAGTATACAATTGTAAATTATTTCTACACTAGTTACGAGAATCTTTCAAAATTATTATGTTTTAAATTATGGAATTTCCATTTTGAAATGTTCCATATATTTCTAGGGCATTAACTTCCACACCCAGACGAAAACGATAACGCAATTGTGGCGATCTGGAGATGCCAGTGACATTGCTTCTTCAACAGCCATGCCAACAATGCAGTAAAGACTATTTACTCAATGACAAATTAAAATATTACAGGTGCTGAATTTCTAAGCTTATCAAGGTCATCGAAGAGACCAAAGTCATCGCTACTTTAAACTACTTTAAAATTAAGTTGCCTTTTCTGTATATGAAAAAAAATATTCAATTTTCTTCTTCGTACCTCATTTTAGCATTTCAAAAAGAAAGAAATTAATTCTTCCTCTAAATTTCGAAATAGTAATATTTGTTTAAATAGTATAAAAGTGCAGACAATTTCTTTTATGTTTATATATATATATATATATGTATCTATATGTATGTACAGAGAGGATACGTATGTATACGTATGCTATGTATAAAGTTTTACAAAATATCAATGTATTACGTAAAATTGATAGGAAACGCAAATGGTAGTTCGAGAAACGTCTTACAAATCTAATAAATTTGATAAAAATGCGATGTAACTCGCAATTTAGTTAGGTTATGGCTCTGTGATTTGCGCAAAGAACATCTATGCTCTCCGCCAATCAGAAGCGATCACGAAACTCACGAATCACTGAGAATAAAAATCATCGTGATTGGGAATGAACGTGATCGCATCACGAGTGATCCAAAAGTAGCAGTTCCCGCCATCCCTACTCCTAACTTTAATTTTGTCATTTTATCTATATTATATTATATTATATTACATTATATTATATTATACTATATTATTATTGCACATTGCCTCGGTGTCAATGAATGTCCATTCATTGTGGTATAAGCTTTCTCAAAATAATTGCGCGTATTTTTCCATGTTTTGTTTTTTTTTATATAATTTCGAACCATTTTTCTAGGAACAGAGGGAAAGAATCCGATTAAATAAACCAATATAATTAGGACAAATTAATACGCTGTACCAACGTGCCCCAAAAATAAATGTGCTATGTATAAAAACATTTTCACCATGTGGAGGTTGCTGCGAGCGAGTCCAACCCACCCACTTGGTATATTATATAATATTATAATAATTATATTGTAATATTATATAATTATAATATATGTGTATAATATTTCTTTATCGTTCCACCCGACGGAAAAGGAAAATTACGAAAATACACAATTACAAAATACAAAAAAAGGCCCGTATCAAATTTTTGTACTCTTCCTGATTGATACACATTTGACAATGCTCTACTTTCGGCCACTTTACGAATGAATAGCAAGAAGAACCTAATTGCTAGCCTGCCCGTCCGAACTCCTAATCTTCTATACTATAAATAGTATAGAAGCTGATTTTTTCCTTGCATGCGCATGCATGTACTCGGAGGCAGTCGCACTGTCGCACACCAGCTGCGAGTAGTCAGCGGCAGTCTTGTCAGAGTGCAGTGCGGCAATTCATTTATCACAACTTTAAAAGGCGGTATTTTCTATCGCTTACATATATATGTATATTGGAAAACTTTCACGTTAAGACAATACCGTCGTCGACTAAAATCATTGTCGATTCAATTCGTCGACAGTCAAAGTCGTTGTCGGTTAGAGACGTTATCGGCCAAAGTTATTGTCGGTCAAATGTGGAGTCGGTGAAACCAGTGATTTTCATGGGACCCATCTTATTTGAGTGTGGATGCCCGAAAAAAATGCCGGACTTATCTCGACGCCATAAACCAAAACGATTCAAGATGAGATTCGGGTCATGCGTAACAGGACCGTCAGAAGAGAAGTTCAAGGTCGATGAATTCTGAAATGTCCTTGAACCCATGTTGGTTCCACGCATCTCTCTCGGCTACATTCAAATAGTGACGGATTTCCGGAAACTGCCTGCTACGCCTGCGCAGCTCCTTTACCATCCCTTGGTGAGCCGCTTCTGCGCATTATACAGAAGAATTTTTCTTACAGGGGAGGTTCTGTCTGTCCCGGATTGTCGTGTTCGTTCGACGAAGCAAACTGCCGGAAGTGGAAACGGAGAATAGCAACCCTTTCTGTTGTTCACATATCGTGAGTACCTGTCTGACACCGCACAACTCTTTTTTCTGAATTTCTGTCACTTTCATCTCTTGTACCATCTCGAATCAGTCAACGGAACACCATTAACCGAGTCGTACCGTTTACAAATCAAAAGGTTCACTTCGTCCGTGTTTCCGTTGTCTAACCCGTATTTTTTCGGTATTGCCAGCATGGTTTTTTCTTCGTCAATAGTGATCATTTTGTAAAAAGTTACTTTACCTTTTCGACCTTATATGCTCAATCGTATATGTGTTTAATGCTTTTTCTTCTTCATTAACTTCGTGGTTTTACACGAAATCCCAGAGTTAACCTTCAGGTGGCAAAGGCCGGCGTCGTCGATTCGAATGATTTTTTAGTTCGCGTGGTATTTAGCATTTGCGGGACGAAAATCCAAAATCGATTTCGTCAACGGAAAGTATCGAGGTCTGCTGTTGCATTTTTTCCCTGACTATTCTCGATGCACCTTCCGAAATTTTAATCGTATAGGTTGCCGTTACAGAGAAACTTTTATTGTCGTGGAAAGATAGTAGTGTAACTTATCTTTTAATTAGTTCTCGAGCTGATAGTTTGGTCAAGTTTGTTGTCAATTCGTCGGAGTAACTAAAATGAAGAATATTTCATCTTACTTTCTTACGAAATTAACGATTAATTTAGAAGAATTCATTTTAATATCTTGTGATTATTAAATACCTATGGCTATATGTATTGCGGAAGCGTGTACCATAAGTCATTATTTTTTAAATAATTCAACAAGTTTTATGAATAATCGACCGATTGCTGAAATCTTTCTATAATTTTTTTTATAAATTCTTTTGTGTTCTATAAATAATCATCATTTCATGCATCTTGTATTGTGCAACCCGATTTGAAATAATTTAAGAAAATATGCATTTTTCTATATGCATATTCATTCCTCGATATAAGGCTCATGGATTTCATATTTCATATATGTATTAGAAACAGCATACATATAATTAGATTTACGATAGTCCAAGTAATGAAAATACGGAGATTAAATTTTAGGGAAGATTGAAGTTTAATGTCGCGATGGTATCCTCCGAAATGTACAAAAAATTTTAAAAAACGAATACGTATGTATTACAGTATTTTTTTATTGCAATCTCTGTCATAAACCAGAATGGGCACATTTTATTTGAAATACAATAACATAACAAATAATAATTTGAAATACTTCATTATTTTTATTTTACAGATAGTATAAGAAATTTATTTTCATTTGTCCGTTTAAATCAAATAAATTGTTTCCGAATAACATTTTATTCGAATAATTTTTTAGTTCAATTACATTGTCCAAATAAAATAATACGTAATAGCGATAGTAATAGTAAGTGAAAGATGAAATAGAAATTATTTGAATTTCGAATGAAATACAAATAATGGAATGATATTTCAAAAATTGTTTGGTTGTTCAGATAAACTAACATATGATTAATTCAAATAACATATAGCCAAATGAGATAATATTGTGTTTTACCGATTATTTTTCAAATAATTTATTTCGACAATGCCCAAGTCTGTCATAAACTTCTCTAAATATTGTAGCTGATGAACATCCGGTACAAATTCTGTTTGATGAATAACTTTAGCGATGGAAGAATATATCACTGTACATATCGATTAGATATTTTTTAATTAAATCTAATGAGGTACCAATCATTCGGACGGAGGGGCCTCCTCATTTTTTTAATTGTATTTCTTCGTGTGGCAAGCATTTTTTTTAGTAGCATTATCTATCTGCGTATTGTCTAAAGTTTGTACCATACGCCTTTTTGTAATAAAAGATATTGCATTGCCCCAAACAACGATAATGCTGCACATGTTTGCGTAAGTCTTACACTGTAAGATACCATACACGACTGCTTTTTGTTACTCCTACACTGCTTATATGTATGCAGATGAATATTTTTTCAAAAAATGCTAAATCTTGCCTTGCTATAATATATGTATAGCTATAAATACATATAAATACAAATAAATCTACATATAAATAGTTATAAATACACATCAATCCTGAATTCCTAACATTTATACATTACTCGTTACTAGATTGCGCATCTTTATGGATTCACGACTTCTGAAAATTTTCAGGGAAGAGTGGAAAATAAAATTCGACAGAATTCAGTACAATTTTTATTTTCTTAAGATCTGTAAAGGCTACTGGCACAGGAAATAAGATTGCATTTGCTTAAAATTCGTCTACAAAAATTGCAAATTTCATAAATATTCGCAGTTTACTTATTACTAGACTGTGGATCTTTATGCAGAATAAAAATTGTCTGCACCGATTGCAAGAAGTAGAAACTGTGTAATCTGCATTATTCGGAAGGATGTAGCTGTACGCTTCCGATTAATGCAAATTTTGTAAACGAAAGAATAGGACTTTTGAGGGCGACCGCGGCCTAGATTGATCTTTCATCTAGCGTGTCTACAGAAAAACCTCATCTTTGCATTATCGAGAAATGAGAACGCGCATTCCTCACCCTTGCAATCCTGGAAAAACGAGTCTACTCCCTTAAACGTTTCGGCCAAGTTTGATTACGTTTCCATTCAATCGGTGGTACAGTGCGAGTAGCAAACAGATACAGTAAATCCTATAATACAGTCGCAAGAGACTCGGGGAGGTTCGTTTGCACAGTTCGTTCACAGACAATATTTTTTTTATCTTCAAAGACCGAGCAGAACGTAGAAAAGGACAGCGCGTGTAAAGAGAGACTCCGCGCGGCCGACTCTCCGCGTCTTTTTTTCCCATACGCTGTCCTTCCTTGGGCCCGAAACTTTCATCGTCGATTAAACACACACTAAATACAGTTGAGATTACATCGTGATTGGTGTCATTTTAATCAGAAAAATGCCAGAAATAAATTTGTGAAAGTCCCATAAAAAAAATAATGAAAAATGAAGAAGTTTTGTAATTGGATTAATAGTGGTTCACACGTTCACACCGATATACCCGAGCCGAGATCAATTATTATCACCGCCCTGCGGCGTTGGCCGTCAGTGAAGCGACTATAGGCACTTACGAATTCTGGGTAGGCGGCCGCTGAGAAATAACGCGACTTTACCGTATAGCGATAATACCGTTGTTGTTCAGAATATGTATCGTAGAATCATAAAAAGACGAAAATTTGTCATGTTGCATCAGGACGTCCACCGTACGTCCTTCGTGTTTAAAGGGTTAAGCACATCTGATCCTATGGACTGTACCAGTGGTTAATGATATGATAATTGTTTCGTTTTGCAGGTTTATTAGTTATGTACAAAACGGTACGAAAGGGCGATGCCAGCCTACAGTACACGATTCTACCGCAAACAGACCAGTTCTCCTCGTCTGGTTTCCCTCAAACCGCCTCGAAATCGAGGCCGAGGATTATCAAGTACACCATGGGCACGCTGATGATCCTAATCATTCTTTCATGCGTGGCGACGCCGTTCCTGATGAATCAAGATGATCAGAGCCTTTTTGCCAGCAGTATACTTGCCATGGGTCGTGTCGGACACAATACAATATTCAAAAACTCGTCGAGGAGTCAAGGAGAGAACGCCAGCATGAACATAAGTAGAAGCAGATTAATGGAGACGATGTCGCTGTCGACGAAAGCTCCTAACAATAAGAAGCAAGATGTCCAGGATGGAATGACTTCGCCGTTGAAAGTGCTGAAAACAGAAGCAGAGACTGAGAATTTCACCACTACCAGTATGAATCATTTTTCACTTTTTGATAGATTATTTCTCCTATTCCCGTTTAAATATTCGCTTGCTCCTATATTATTATGGGACAGAGGGAGTATTTAATTAGGACATGCAATGATAAACTACCGTTACAGCGTGATAATAAATTCGAAAGGTAATTTCAATTATTGTTGAAAATGCCGATATTTTAAAACTACCAACTTTCAACTCGCGTATCTCCGACAGAAGTACGTATTAAATATTGGTTGTAACAAAAAAAAAACGTGCTCTGGCACTTTATAAATAAATTACGACTACACGGACTTTTAAACGACGGAAAAAAATTATTTACTTTTGGTCACGATTTCGGTCGAACTCACCACTGTAATGTCGACGAAAAAAACAGTTACGGCGACATTATTGTACCGCGCGCGATCCCACCACGAGTTGTTGAAAATTCTAGTACTCGTGATGGGGATTGCGATGGCTACGTAGGAGAACTCTATGGAATAGGAAAGTGGAGAAAGAATTCACGTGGTTGGTTACACAACCTCGATTTTTGTACCCATTTTTGATCCCGATTCATGCAAAGAACGAGGTACTTCCGTACACCATCTGAAGTAAACTCGTTACTTATTTGTTCTATGTGTACGCAGATTCTGTAACGAGCAGCACGCAACGACTTCGCGTTTCCTCTGACTTACCGGCTGGCCTCCAGCAGACGTCAACGTTGGCTACACTTCTTTCAACTTCGTCTTCGACGTCACCTTCGACTACTTCCAAATTACCTCCGAGCATTTCGAACGAAGTTACCGCGTCGGATTCAAGTGAGTCGAGGAAAGAGAATATGCCGAAGGTGACGTTGAAGCTCAAGGAGAACGAAACAATACCGCAGAGGTACATGAAAGGGAACATCACTGCAAGCGTCCTGGCGCATGGCCTAAGTCTGGAAGGGTTAATCTTCAAAACACCAGAGGGAACGATAAAACCTTGGCCGCAGAAATGGTTTTTCACCGATCCCTCTGCCGATTTTCAGTGGAAGGTAGGTGCACTTTCAATTTCAAACGAGCGTAGAGGAGAATGGGATAATGACAGTCACTCAAGCAATAAGTATATAATACAATTAGACTGAGGATTTTATGCATTTATGACAAAAATGAGTAAGTATTATTACAAACAGTGAAGTCATTGAAAGAATTTTACAGAATGGTGTTTTAGGCAAAAAATATTGTTTAGCAGACAAAAAAGAATGAAAATTTGCATGGTGGTCGATTACCCATTCTTATTCTGCAAAATACTTTGGTCGAATAGCGAAGAATAGATAAATAACAGAATCTGCTTGTCTATTTACAGGGGTTGATTCAAATACCTGTGACAATTTATATAGTTCTGGCAGGACTTGCAGCCTTCGCAAGTGGTAGTATCATTCTCATGTTCTACATGCAGCGGAAAACTAGCAGGCGCCAACGTCAGAGTGTAGAAGAACCGGAAGCTGGCGGTCAAGAGGAAGACAAATCGACTTTGCTGGGCGCCGAGAGCCAAGAAATCGAAGAGAAGGAATAATCGTGGTCTTAAATCATGGAAAGCGTGTAGCATTTAAGACTCATATATTTTTACAACACTGACACCAGTTTGCCACAGGTATCTTGCGTGAAAGGTTCAAGGAATAATTATGGGTATGTATATTGAAAAAACCGAACGTTGTATAGATCCATTTGGTTATGTGCTTGAAACTCCATTTAAGGAATCAAGATCCATAAGTATCAAGATCCTCATTCATTTCATTTAGTTGCAGAGAGAGAAAGAGAGAGAGAGAGAGAGAGAGAGAGAGAGA
>CM052187.1:18055-114311 GCA_028455805.1 Lasioglossum figueresi
GGGGGGGAGAGGATGAGAGGGAGAGAGTAAGTGAGTGAAGGAGAGGGAGGGGATGCATAAAACCTAATGAGCAGATACTTCCAAAAATATTCATAATCCGAAGAAATATAATCGGAGAATGCCAAACTATTTTAGAAGATTCTCAAAATGTTAACGTTTTCTTCTCATTTACATATTTCCACTGAGCGAATTTCAATTGTTATCTGTTATATGTTAAATATTTCCTTACATTAAGGAGCGCACACGGTTCACGCGCAGAAGCGTGACACTTCTTAGCTGTAATCGATTACGGTAAACGAAAGACTATTTTATTCTTAATGTCGAATCGGCGGAAAGGTTTTCATTATACAAAACGGATTTGTTGCCGGTTCCGTAGAGCGGTAACATTGGTGAGTAAAAGCGAAACTACGAGGAAACTAAGCACTGCAAGTAGAAACATTAACTAGTAATAACTAGTGTGGAGCCAATTAAACTTACATATCAATGACAATTTGAGTATTTTCTAAATTAGTTGAAAGTTACCTAAAAACATCGTTTATCATCATCGATATCTTTGGAAATATTCACACGTCATGTTTTATACATCTCGTTTCATTGTCGATAATCTTATTGCAGTAATAAGAATGACACTTAATGTAGATCACGATCTGTATTGGTAAACTATACGAACATCTGAAACATGACTATGCATATTTCTAAACTGCTGCTAAATTCCATGATATCTGTCGACGATATCATGGTTTTTACTTTTGATACACAAGATACCAGAAAATGTTTACTAAGTATCGCGAATAATTTACAGCAGGCATGTCAAACTTGTTTACCACAAAGGGCATCATCAAGTATTATAAATTAATTGGGAGACCGCAATAAAAGAAAGACTCGAAATAAAAAAGAAACACATTCTTTTTATTAACATTGCAGATACACATACAAAATAACATACGTCCAAAACACAGTAATATTACAAAAATACATATGCAGCACAAAAGTTGTGTTTTTTCATACAGTAAAGTCCCATTCTAAGTAAGCCGATTCTCGGTTCTGTGTCGTGATATATATGTAGATCGGGACCGGACACTGTCTTTTCTAAGACAATAAATACTAGTGCACTACCGAAACTTCTTTATTTTCTACTTATTTTTAATGAAATTTTACCAATATATTTGCGACCTTTTTTCTGATTAAAATGACACAAAACAAGATACAATTTGACCCATATGTACCGTACATGTGAAGCATAATTTATAATTTATGATAAATTTAACACACGCTATATATTGCATACGTTTAAATAAACAACTTAACATCTCGAAAATTATGTTCTCAAAGAATTAGACTAGAATTTTGAAAATTAACAGAGCTTCAGCCCATTGAAGGTTTTTAAACGGCTTATTTTAATCGGAAAAATGTGACAAATATCTTGAGGAAGGTTGTATAAGAAGAAAGTTGAAAATTAAAAAGTTAGCGTCGCATTGGTATTTTAAACAATACAATAAGTTTTGAATTTTTACCGACCGTCGCGGTCGCTGTTTCTCTTTCTGTTTCACTCGCTATCCTCCTCTGTCCTAAAGTTACTCCATAACATAAAGAAGTGTTGGAATTGGATTAGTAGCGGTTCACACCGATATACCAGACCCGGTATCGGATTACGCGGCATGTTTACACTGTTCGACAACCGAGGCAGCTCGAGCTTCCTGGCCCTTCACGGGGTATGCCCCCCAGTGGAATGGGTAGGATAACCGACATATACATAGAACGGTCTCCTCCGCCGGACTTAGAATGGGACTTTACTGTATGTAGGTATAACTGTAGTTTGATTTTCGAAAGTTAACTCTCCAAAATCAGACTATAAATAGATCGATCGATCTATCGCACGTATGTATTTATAATTTCAATTTTAAGAAATCCAGTGTTGTCAAAGTTTAGAAAACCGTATAAGTTACCGTTTTGGTTGGGCGGCAGACTATGTACTTGTGACGGGCCGTATGTTTGACATGCCTGATTTACAGGGATGATCAATTCGGTATTTGTTTCCCAAAATGATTTCACGTGACGTTGTGTTGAAGTTCAGCTTGACGCGATACTGTGAAATGATACTATTAAAATAACTGCACTCCGAGATACCTCTTTTCTAACCGTTTAAGGTTTTCATAGTGATCAAAGATCAATCTATGGAGTCCAACCTTTTATAAGAAGAATCGGACTCGACTTCTTGGGTCGATGCATTTGCTTCTGTACAAACATAAATGTACAATACCGTTGTCTAACGCGATTCTAGAAGTCGGTGCAATAGTTAGAAGTCTTCGAATACAAATGCTTTCCATTATGCGAACACTGATCACAAGATAATGTGAACCAGCGTTCACCATGTATGTACATGTATTTTTAGCACGGTGCTCAGATGCGCAGATGCATTGTTCTCCGACTAAATTTTGTTGACATAATTTTAAGAGATATTTTTATTATCTGCCGATATTGTTGAATATTGTGCATTAATGAAATGGATCGATCACGATCACCGCAATACGCTTCAATGATTTTTTACGCTCGAAAATTGAGCGTTGTAGAGGCCGAACGGCAGAAAATATTCATGAAAATCACTTCGTAAACACGTGATCATCTTCCGAGCAAGGATATTCGATTATAGTTTCTACTATCGATATCAGTTCGCGACGCTCTAAATCGAAAAGAAAGAGGCAAAATTTTCCACAAATGTAACTTTTTATTTTTAAAAACCTTCTATGGCTCCGGAGCCAATGAACTCCATATGTATAACCGCAGATAGTAGGTACATGTACAATCCTGTACAAAAAATATGAGAGAAAAAGGAAGAATGATGTTCGATGTGTTTTCGTGAAAACAAAATAAATGGACTCATAAATAACACAATAGTGCTGTAGCTAAAGAAAAAGACGGTTATAGTTTCTATTTTGAAAATTATATTTTTTTAACTTTATTAATTTTTGACTTCCACATACATATATTTATATATATTTATATATATGTATATATATACATATACATATATATATATATACATATAATTGTATATATACGTATTCATATAACTATTATATACATACATATATAAATATATCTATATACATACTTACATTATAAATATTATTTAGTGAATAATAATGTAATGTGTACGCGAGATGAGTCAGCTAAAAATGGAATTGCGAATAATATTCAACCAAGAAATATTTGTATATACATAGCCTTAACTGAATTTGATTCAAATACAAATTCTATGATTCTGTAAAAATTTGTTACAATTTGGAAACGCGATACATGATTAATCCTCAAGAAAGTAGATAAAGGCATTTAATAATAATAATAATAATAATAATAATAATAATAATAATATAGTATTGCCAAAACCAAGTTATTTGAATTGAATTCTAGGAATTCATGTAGGTAAATGAACTGTACTTCGAAGAGGAATTAAATACCTCGTCGAATGGAATTAAATACAAACAATACTGATCTCATGAGAAATATATATTTTTCTTCGTTACAGTGTATTTTCTCATATGTATCTCTGTAACTATTGTAATAGTAAAAATTTATAAAATTCCAATTTTAGGTGGGTCACCTTGTACATGTATGTACTTACTTAGTTATGTACTCAACAAAAGAGGCCGTGTAACGCTTGAAATTGTACTGTTTTGTATTACTATACAATTATGTATTATGATTAAATAATTGTTTGTATCGTTTGTGCTAACAATTTTGAGATAGCAATTTAACTATACAAAATGAATAGCAAACGTTGTACCACCGACACAACAATTTATAGCGTAACTTAAAATATGTGATACCTTTGCCTTTAAATTATTAAGTTTTTCAAGTCTATTAGAAGAAAGATTTATCTTCCTGTTTGAATTACAGGTACACTTGTCGAAACATTACCTCCTCTTGGATTTTCAGGTTTAAATAACTTTTTCCTATATATATATATATATGTATAATAGGCAGTCTGTTTTAGTTTTTTAGATATTCGCAAAAATATTGTTTAAGTTTGAGTTAGGTCTGGGTTGGCTGCTCTTTTCCTTGCGAAAACAGAAATTTTTACCTTTTTCCTATGTTATTCGGTAGATTTGGTCAAAAAGATGTGAGAAATGCAAGTTTCGATCTTGGGAGATCAAAAGTTATAAGTAGACAGCGGATTTTATGCATTTATGACAAAAATGAGTAGGTGTAATTTGAAACAGTAAAAATATTCGAAGAATTTAAAAATATTGTTCTATTATTTTCAACTTATTAATCATATTAAAAAAGAAAATAAATTTCTATTTCAACTCCAGTTTGTTATAATTGAGATAAAAAAATTTATTTTGCATAAAAGTCCGCTGTCTATATAGTTATAAGTGTTTAAAATTGAACGATTTCCAGTGTTTTTCACAGGTTAACGCCGCCATGTTGTGTTTAGTGACTACACTATATATGCGGCAGCACATCATTGCACACAACATGGCGGCGTTAACCTGTCAAAAATACTAGAAATCGCTCAACTTTAAATACGTATAACTTTTGAACCATTTCTCCTCCAGGATCGAAACTTGGATTTTTCGCATCTTCTTATCCAAATCTACTGGATAACATAGGAAAAAGGCAAAAATTTCTTGTTACGCAAAAAGAAGTTTACCCCTGCGTTAGGTCTGAGTTACATATATATGTGTTACCGTATATGGTAAAAAAAACTGTACTTGTAAATGTTGGGTTAGATTTGGTCGCCGAACCTAACCCAAAACTAAGCCTGCCTACGATGTTTCTGACGCACGAAGCGGTGTCCGTTATCAGAAACACCCATATGAATTTATCAAAAATAAAGTTTCTGCGAATTATATACTTTCAAAGGAAAAAGTTGTTCAAAATAGTGACCTTGACAACATATTTAAGACTCATCAAAATCCGAGAGGAGGTAACGTTTCGACGAGTTTATTGAATTACATCTTAACCCTTAGCACTCGAATGGTGATTCTGAGAGGCGCACTAAAAATTGCTGTACCATTATTCAAAATATTGTTTACATTATTAAATATATCGGTATATCTAATCACTAGACTGCGGATTTTATGCATTTATAACAAAAATGGGTAAGTCGAATTTATATAAATTTGCAGGTGAAGAAAATGTAGGAACACCAATATATTATTTTCAGCCCACTAAAATTATTAAAGAAAGAAATAACTTTTTCCTTTTCTCCTGTTTCTTAAAATTGATGCAGAAAATGTTATTTTGCATAAAGATCCGCAGTCTACTAACGACTTACTAAACATTGAGGTATTGTATGAGGTATTATACCAATTTCATATCCATAAAATTTAAAATATCATATTGAATGGAAATATTCTAGCTAGGAAGAAATGTTTAATTTTCGAGTTAAAATGGTTCCGAGTACAAAGGGTTGATCTTACAATAAATTTCAAGTTTCTTAAAAGTGATATTGTCCTTATATAATCATTATTTATGATAAGGATTAGAATGACTACGCGGGCATATGCATGAAACTGGTCTTAATCAAATTAACAATCGAGGAGACATACTTCCCGAATAAAAGAAGTATGAAATATTGCGCGAGATAAAACTTACACGCCGTGCAAACACTTCTACGAAACTTATAGACCATATATAGATGTATAATCCGATGTTACGAGCGTATAATTGCACTGCAATCCAACGATAACCACTAATACCGGTACAATTATTGTCACAACAATTTCTGACGAATAATACTCCTTCTTTAGCCAACCTGTGATCAACCATGCTTCGGTAAAAGAAGGCAATATAGCGAAAATAAACAAGATAGAACACAGCACACGATTTGTAGCTCCATTCTCTAGTTTGTATTCTACTTTCTCAAAAATGTTCCGATACGATAACTTGATACAACTGTCCCGAGGAAAACTAATTCAGGTTTTAATCTGAAAATTACTTGAACCATTTGGCCGAAGATGCTTGAAGTCTCGTGAAATTTATAAAACAAAATTGATGGGTACATTCATTTCTATCAGCTGTATTATTTGTTATCTAAAATATCAAAACCATGCGGTATAAACCACAAGCTACTAGATGAGCAAAAACTCAATGTTAGTTAGGATTTTATACTTTATACCATCGCATTAGGGCAAGATGTCTACACATTTACAATGTATTTAAAAAATGAACTTACGCCGATTATATTTCTATGAGCCAGAATAAATGAGAAAAGTACCATCTTTCTAACTAACAGACCAGCACAATCGTTAACACTTAATTTCTTTGTTTTTACAACACAAAATATCAAACAACATCAAAAATTTGTATAGTCGTCGTAGCGTAATCTTCTTTGGTGCATAACTGTCGTGTAACGATTCTTTTACCAATTGTAACAGAAGAATTCGCAGATAAATTATGAGTTGTGACGAATCTGCGGATTTCATGCATTTATGACAGAAACGAACCAGTTCAATATAAAACACCGAAAAAATTACTTGAATTTAAAAATGCCAATATATTATTTTCAACATATCATATTATGTTATATATGAGTATATCTTAGCCCTAACTACATTATAATTGATCGCTAGATCATTATGCAAAATAAAAATTTTCTGCCTGAATTACAACAAACCGGAGTGAAAAAGAAATTTATTTTCTCTCTTAATATGGTTAAAAATAATATAACAGTATATACAAATTCTTACAATGTTTTTACAGGTTTAAGTTGCACCTACTCATTTTTATTATAAATGCATAAAATCTGTTGTATATTAATCACAATCTAAATAATGTTGAATTTATACTCATTTTCATTGGGAAATTTCAACAGGTTTGTCCTGTTGGTCAAAATTTCGAAAAATACATTAGAATCAAATAAGGTATATGTAATTTTAGACCAGATTGGTAGCACCATAATGAAACAAATTGATTGCAGCGTCCTATCTTGCTTGCTTCTAATATAGTATTGCCTCGATGATAGTTATCAAGGCATCGCTATATTTATTTGTTTTCTTCTTCTGTGTTTACGCTTGGATCAGTTCAACTATTGATTATCGTAAAACAGTTGCCTTCTCCGACTATAAAGTATCGTGCGAGCCTTGAACACCATAACATATTTAACAATGAAAAAATGAATACGGTTGCATGTATATGAAATAATTCGAAATGGTGACAAATTTTATTGATGGAAGCCTAATGCACAATTGGTTTCGTCAGTTACACGGCTTGCTACGCTAGCTAGCTTAGGTAGGCAAAACAATTCTGTGAAAATACATTATCAACATTCTAATATATGTCTTAAGAATCATGGCATAGATTACTGATCGCGATGCGTTTACTATTGACAATTGAATTGTTAATTCGAGTTGAAACTAAAATAGCTCACGCCTAATTAGGGCCTATAAGTGTATAAATACAAATAAAATCTTGAGAATGAATTGTCATTGTTCTCTGTTTCGTTTATATGTACAATATACTACAATTATTGATCAAACTTACCGATCAAAATTGACTAAATTTTTTCTAGTCTTTCTGTAATCTGTATTTTTTTACTTTCCTATTCGACTGGTATTTAATGTGTATACAGTCTTCCCTCGCATAGTGTAACTTTCGTCTCTACGGATAGTGTTACTTTTTTATCCCGTGTGTATCCGAACCTGGTTGCACCTTCATTCGATCATCATGCGGTGAGAATGCAAGCGTAGTCTATAACTTTTTATTTTTTTAGCTAGTATCATATTCCTAGGGGGTGTCCCGAAAAAATTCGAAGGTCAAAGAATAAGATATATACATCCTATATGTATATAGTCAGTGTTGGGGGTAACATTTAAATAAAAAATTTAAACAACAAGTTATTTGGTGTATTTGGATATTTAAATAAAAAGCAAAAATAATTATTTATATTATTTGAGCAAGATTAAATAAATTATTTGAAATAATAAAATGAATTGTATTTTTATTGATTAATAATACTAAATTATTATTTATTATTCAGTGTTATTATAGAAATTTTCTTTCCAACTGTCCTCGGCAACGATATATTAATATTAATATGTACCGTCTGTTGTGCATTATTTGAGAAGCTTTAGAGCTTGTTCGCTTAGGCGATTTACGCGCGATTCGAGTAGCGCGTTTCGAATGATATACCAAAATCGAACAAACTTTCGGACAGTATGTTTGAAAAAAGAGAGTATAGGTTTTAAGGCAAATATTAACTACGAACTATCTACCGGAAATGAAACTTATTAGTACAAAATATAGTTGTATTTACGTAAATATTATACACACAAGTAATAACGATGTAAATTTCGACACATTTTCATTGTATGTACAAAATGCAAGAAATAAGAGAAACCAAAAACTGTTTATTTGATTTCCACTTCAATCCAAACAAGAAATAATAAATAGACCACTTTTGGCATTATTTAAATGACTTTTATTTCAATGAAAAGTTTAGTTATAATATTTGCAATCAGAATCATACGATTATTTATTGTTTAAATAAAAAATTTGCCCAACTCCTCTGATCCTAGTCTACACGCTCCAATATTTTGAATATGGTGGTGCTACCTTATTTTTGACGCTGTCGGTAATTCAGAACCGCAAACAGAAAGTTCAATTGCACGCGACGTCTGTATGGATTGTAAGTCTGTGGAGGCGAAAAAATTATACACTTGCTAACCACTAGATGGCAATATTTTCGTTCAACCGTAGAAACTCGTGTTATGATCGTGGTTATGATACGAGCGGACTAAGATTGGTTCACCAATCACGTTTACCTCTATTTTTGTAGAGGTCGAACGCATGTGCCAGTAAGAGCTGGTCGACTAGTCGACATGCTCGAGGCTCGAGGCTGCTCGAGGACTTCAGTGTGGCTTAGACTTTAGCCGGACGGAGTCTGGGCTTTCTCGTCTTTTGCGTGAACGTAAGTACATGAATTCTTGACTGAAATTGGTCATTTTTTCGTGTCGTTTCGTTGTGTCAGATCGTGTATGCGCCGACTTCATTCCAAACCGTGACAGCTGTAATTTTACGCCGTCTCTCGCCGCACCAATTAATGACAATTCTTTGTGGTTGTGCAAAGTGACAGACAAAATTGGCTGAGAAACCTGAACCCATGCTTTTGTGACTGTGCTATGAAACCGTAGCAGATATTTCCTCCTTTCTTTTGTGCACGTTTCTCATCAATTTTACATCTCGAATAAATATTTTCTAATGAATTCGCATGACCACGGGTCACTTAACCGTGACGTGTGTCATCGCGACGCAAGGACTAATTGCGCGGGCGTGAAATTTTGATTTCAACATTACCATTACCATTACGTTTACCAACTACTCGCTTCTTCTTTCGATACAGCTTTAACCCTTTGCGGACGAGCACTTGAAAATATTAAAGAGGAGAAGTAAATCGGAGAAGTAGATCATGTCCCAATGCCTTGAGTGCTGGGAAAAATGGAAATATATATATGTATATATATATATATATATATATATTAGTATTGTATCATGTACACTTGTACACGATTACATTAGTTGTCTGCAACTTTAGGAATTGAATCAGAAAAATAGCATAGTCACGATGTTGTCAATGTGACGACATTCGTTCCCAAAGGATTAAAATAAATGTGTTCCTCGATTTATGTTTGCCGAGATTTGTTATCAAATATTGTGGTTAGTTCTCGGTATATCGAGATTAGATGTTGAAGCTTTGAAATATATATTTGAAAAAAGATGTGAAGGACGTTTCTAGCAAAGGCACCTACTACATACATATACATACTACATACATTATACATACGTTGTATACACGGTTGTGTGATCTTCAAATTATAACGCAAAAAACGTTTATGGAGACTGTTTAAATCATCTCCTCAAAATGACGTCTAGGACGTTTACATAATAACCCGGTGGATAGTTGTAAACATCGACCGGCGAGGTCTCGATAGTAGGGTCGAAGATCGCGATCTTTGATATCGATCACCTGACAGACTTCAACTTTAAATTTTTCAAACAATTTTATTTGAATTTCTTCAACATAACTGTGTTTACTATTCTAAGTGAAATTATCAGCGCTACCGACGAAATATTAAATCTTTATTAAAATAGAAAAAGTTGTTAATTGAACGATGTGATATTCTATTTTTTTTTTTTCTGCACAGGTCAGGTATACAGAAGGTTAACAAGATTCACCCTTTGCACTCCAAATTATTTTTCAATTTTATTTGAAAGGGCTTAGCCGAATAAGATGGTCAAAACTGTCCATAGAGGTTTTTCAATGGCTATTGAACCATTCGAAAGCTGACCAAGAAAAACCCCTCTGAGTAAAATTTCAGCCCTGTAGCTTGCCCGTTAGGGTAGTTACAGGGTAAAGAGGGGTTTTTCTTGGCCAGCTTTGGAATGGGTCCAATAGCCATCGAAAAACCTCTAAGGACAGTTTTGACTATCTTATTCGGCTAGGCCCTTTACTTCAAAAGACAATTCCTTGACTGGTACTGATTTTAAACAATGTGGTTTACTAATTATATTAAATATAGCTCCCAAACTTTGTTGTAATTTATATCTGTGGACCTTATACTTGGTTTTAATTAAAAAAATAAGACAATTAAATACATAAAGGAAAAACCAAATACATATAAGAACCCGTTTTATTTACATTTTTCCTTCTCTGATATGGAGTCACGCTCGACAAAGGAGTGCAAAGGGTTAACACTAGGTTATGGAGCACTGAAAACGACTACACTAACTACATTACTTTATCGAAATAACAAGAATGTGTAATAATATACCCAAAGAAACAAATATGTTAAATAATTCCTCGCAGATTCATCTTTACAATCCTGATACTTATAAATTAAAAATATTACAAACAATCATTTTGGTGGGTCCCGCAAGCCTAATGTCAAGGTATAGTGCCTTTATCAATATACGATAAGTTAAGTTAAAAAATATATGGGGAAGCATAGGATTTTTTAACATGACAACATAATCTCTTATCACGTGAATGCATTTGTTATGTCAATAGATTCATATTATTTACATAACCTGTTTTGTGACAAACACGATGGATTTCCCTGTGCGTGTGCATACATTTTACGTGTAAATAGTTGCCGTCCATATACATGGTCAAAAAAGAGACAAGTGACAATGCGTCAGTCGGTGACTGACTTCTATTGCATGTGCACGTCGCGCGTATTGCGCATCTCTATTGCGCGTTGGGCCTTTACACAGAAAAATTGATTTTCGTGTTAAAAGAAAATATTATTATTTTTTATATTATTGTATATAAACCTATGCAAATTATATTATTATATTCCGTATAAAAGAACGTGTGATTATGTACTAGTTCGTTTGTAAATTCGCGTTATAAATACATTTCCCAGCATTCTTCGTATACGTACGTTGAAATCTTACGTAAGAACAAAATAAAATTAATTATTTTGATAGAAACGTTAAGAATTAATAGAAAAATCCACACCCACAGTTTTATAGTTTGTATTATTTTTCAATTTTGTTGCCAACAACTCCCTATTATTTTAAGTGTTTCATTTGAAATTTACTTCAAAGGACAGTTCTTTGACTGCTACTTACATTAAACAATTTTGTTTACTAATTATATTAAATGTAGCTCGGAAACTTTGTTGCAATTTATATTTGTTTTTAACTAGAAAATACCAAATACACATAAAAACACGTTTCATTTACACTTTGAGATTGTGACATTTGAGTCACACCGATTTATAAACTTATAACATACGTAGTTGTATAGAAAATAATAAAATGACACTCCCTTTTTCTTTCTCTCTCTCTCTCTCTCTCTCTCTCTCTCTCTCTCCCTTTCCCTCTTTGGACAAACCCTCCATTTTATTCTCAATGCAACACTGCGGGAAATAAATAAATATTTTTCGTAATATTCATTCAATTAGACTCGGAGAATGTAATAATTCGTGAGTACTCGTGGCATGATAAGAAAATTTTGAATATGCAAGTAGTAATTAGAAAATTGGGCTAAATTGGATAACCGCTGACCATTTGTAATTCAAAAGTGGTTGAATTTGTGCATTGCTAAATTACTATTCTTAACGTTCAGACGTTTTTGTACTTGGAACTATAAAAATAAAAGATAACATCGTTATATTCGATATGTTATATCAGAATGTACGTGCCATTTTTTAGACGGAAAGTTAACTATCTAAAACCCATTTCTCATGTCGGCGATTACATCACGTCAAGTTCGCATCCGTTAACCTTCTGTTCTGATACAAAGTAGCAAACAATTTACAATTGTTAAATGTTTCATTGTAGTAAAAATGGTTTGCCATTTCGAGGTTACAGTAAAATACAGTATTTGCATATACATATATGTATGTATAATTCTTAATCTTGCATTTTCAGTGAAATAGAAATTATTTATGATATCGTCGTCAAGTATTTGTTTAAAATATACGATAAGGGAGTAAAGTGCTTTAGAATTTGGAGGATGATTATTGTTTTTATAGAACAGCACTTTTTGAAGGATGTAGTTGTTTGGAAATTTCTTTTAATGCGGTATAGTCAGAGGTGCACGAGAACCCGAAATATCGGGTCGGGTCCCCGAAAATTTCAAGATTCTTTATTGAGCCGGGATTCTCGAAATAATTTATTCTTTATGTATTTATAATTATATTATACAATATATTTAATATTTATAATTACAAAGTGTACAAAATTCGTTTCATTGAAAGAATGTTGTTCATCACGAATTCTTTTCAAGAGTGTCATATGTCGTATTTACTTGATTTAGCTTAAGTGGGTGAAAGGACTTTTATGACTAGACTGTGTGCAAATCTTTATGTAAAATAAAAAATGTTCGCATCGATTGCAGGACACAGGAGGGAAATAAAAATGTCTATCTTCTTTTTGTCATAAATGCATAAAATCTGCGGTCTATTTATGACTGACTGTATAAAATTTTTGAGTTCCCGATTCGCACAGGAAAATTCTTAACATGACCGAATTATTGAAAACCGTTTTAAAACGGTTTCAAAGATGGGGTTTTTCAGTAGTCAAAAGCGCTAGATAAAAGATCAATCTCCCTCGAAAGTCCTATTTTTAAGTTTACGAGGCGTAATATTTGCATTATTCGGAAGCATAAAGCTGCGCATGTACATAGCTATTATCATAAAGTTTGTGACAGCTACATGCTGCCGAATAATGGAAATTACGCCTCGTAAACGTAAACATAGGACTTTTGAGGGTGATCGCGGAAATGATTGATCTTTTATCTAGCTTTGATTTATGCTACCCCCTTAATGCAAATTTTCATGCAGATGAAGAAGAATACAATGCTATTTACTTGACTCGAAATTCGTACGCGCTAGACCAACAATAAGCGTGAACAAAACCGGTGCTAATGTATGACACGTGTCCCATATTCATGTGACATATAGTTACTGAATACGACACGCGTTGGGATATTACTACATATTATACATTTATGTAACGTCATTGAGCTTAAAAAACTTTTTGCATGCACCAAATTTGATAACATTTTTTCAGTCTTTTAATATTTTGTCGGACCACCTGTTGTTGCGAGCACTTATTACGGCTTGGAAACGTCGTTGCATGCTATCAATCAAAATTTCAGTAATATCTTTCTTTACACTGTACCAAACTTCAAAAATTTTGGTTTTTAATGTTTCCTTGGAATTAGTATTATATTTACAAAGTTGATGGGGTTGATGTCCGGACTTTGTGGGGGTGTTTTTAAAACGTGGGGTTTTAAATTGTATATGATCCATTGTTTAACGATACGTGCAGTATGTTTCGGATCATTGTCCTGTTGAAAATGAAAATTCTCTACCTACCCCTAATTTTTCCGCACTCAAATTATCGTTTCAAATTATCTTTTAATATTTGCAGATATTTATATTTATCTAATATTCCTTCGATAATAACGATGTTTTTCCAACACCGTTGACTCCCACACACCCCCAGACCATTATCGATCCACACCCATGCTTCACAGTTGGCTCTATTTGCTAATCTCCAAATTCTGTGGCATCCATCTGGTCCAAATATGTTAAATTTCCCTTCGTCGGAGAATATAACGCGTTTCCATAAATCTTTATCTTTATTGACATATTTTTTAGCTAAATTTAGTCTCTTATGCTTATTAACTTTGCTAATAAACGGCTTCTTTCTAGGAATACGATCATGAAAACCATTTTCACGAAGGATTATTCTTCTCTAAAAAGCTCGAACATTTGTTTTCAAATAAAAAATTAAATACGTACAGCACCTTAAAAATTAATCTGACACAACCCAACTTATAACTACTACCGAAACTTAATCTGGAAGCTAAAAAACAACTTCATTTCACTATTAGATAACAGAAAATCCGGAGTCAAAATAAGTATTGTGTAACAAGAAAAGTCTATATTTATTTCAATTTTATAGATTCAGTTCCGCAAAATTCCCTGACTTTCCAGGGATTTATCTACCTACTCTATTTCATAAAAAATCGGAAAATTCTTAATTAAAGTTGTTGTTTTGTGGAATTTTGCACATTCATCTTTGCTTTAAATGTCAAGTACGCAGTCGGTTAATCCAGCTATTTTGAATTATGCAGATTATTTTTTCGTTATATAATCGTAAAAAACATTTATTGAAGTATTCATATATGCAGTACATTATCGGTTTGCTACTCTGGTATTATTAATAATATACCAAATCTGTCCTCTTGATTATTGCAAGTGATACAATAAATACACATAGCTTTAAATTGTAATTGTGTTTAGATCATTGATGGAATAAGTATTATGTACATATGTTTTAATGACTAAAAATTACTTTATAAAACACAAAGTAGGTTCAACTAATTCTAAGTACCGAATTATTTTGATTCTTTTTTAAAACTTTTTATATAAAAATACATAACGAACTATATGTTTATTTCGCAATTTATTTCGAAAAATTATATTCTTCAGTTTCGTCTCACTTTTGCGTGTAGAATTATTTCCTAATCGGTTGTCCATTGTATGCGGGACACCCTGTATACATGTGTGTATGTGTGTATATATATATATATATATATATATATATATATATATATATAAGACAATTTATCGAGGGGGTTTTAAATAGCAATCAACTAGAATTTGTTTCTCCGTAAATAAAAGATTTTCCATTATTTATCTATATACATTGAATTATTTATACTATATACACGCTCACCTGTAAATAAAAGAAACGACAATTAAAGTCTACTATGCCTAAATTTCGCACACGTGCTCGATCTGACATTCCTTTTCTATCTATTTCTTTCTATAGATCGATCCTATAGATTCCCTCTTGTTCTACAGTCGCGCTCGCGCGGAACTCGGCACATTCAAGTAATGAAAGTACACTTTCTTTACATCTCCCTCCGCCGAGAGTGGAACTTTTCAATTATATACATATATATTGTTCTTTAATCGTGGATTACTCCTCCAACTCTTCTTCATCTGTGTCTTCTTCGTCGACTGAAGTCGGTATTAATTTGCTTGTGCGAAAGAGCCCCGTGTCGGATCTTCTTCTCCCCGTTTCCAACTTATTTCAATTGACTTTGATATTTTATCAATTATTTGGAATGGTCCAAACCTCAATTTATCTATTTTCCTCCTATTTAGTTTATTTCCGTTTTCCACATAAGCTTTATCTTCGATGTTAAATGTATATTCTTTTCTGTTTTTTTTTTATCAAACAGCTTTTTATTATAGTTGTGGGATTTTATTGTATTTTCTAGCGTTAATTTTTTATCTCTATCCCAGCTATCCTTGTTATTTATTTCTTTTAATTCATTTGGCCGAATACTTACATCTGTGCCATCTAGTAAGTACTCTGGTGCGAAACCTGTAACCGAGTGCTCTGTTGTATTATATTTTTTTACACATTTTTGCGCTATTGTTGTTCAGGCTTGCTTTTTTATTATTTTTTTCATTAGCTTTGCATCTTATTTTGTTTACTATGGTCTGATTCAGTCTTTCATTTCATTTAACCCATTAGAGAAGGGCGCATTTACCGCGGTGAATATCATTTTTATTCCCTCCTCTTTCAGAAATTCTTTACATATATGTATATGTAACTTTCGCTGCCTATTGTATATAGAAGGCTGTGTAGCCGTTTAAAGACTGTGTTCTAATTAAAATGTTCAAAATGAAATACTCACGAGCCCGAAGTGCGTTGATGAAGTATAACAATGTGCTGCAAGTGCGTAACTTTCCATCAAGACTATTTGCCACCGATGTTCAGTACAAACCCATCAGAAGCGTGCTCGTTGCGAATCGAGGTAAGTTTTACCTTTTATTATCTGTTTTATAAATTGCGTAAAAAATTGAGGATGTTGCACCGTTTTAAGCTACAATATAAAGCAGGGAGTTCCAACTTATTCCCCTCCGACAACCGCAAGGTCCCCACCATTCGAACCTCTTCTGACTACTACGTACGACGTATGTACTACATACGTACAACGGTAGAGTTAGCGAGTTGGGCGGCAGTGGCAGTGGTGATGGTGACACTGGCGGCACGGGAGGGAACAGGGACGAAGTTCCTACATCGTTATACATACATTGTATAACGATAAGGTCTAATAGTGGGAGAAGAACCTAAGCGGGGCAGGTGCTTCGAATAGCTCGCGAGCTATAAGTTGGAACTCCCCGATATAAAGCAACGCGTTACACATACATATTTTCAAATTCTAAACAAAATCGATGTAACATTCGATTTTGCGGAACAATTGTATGCGCTGTTACGGATGGAGAACAGATTCCGTTCGACTTTCTCACGGGAATCTCGTCAAGATCGTTTCTGGCAGGAAGCGTCCTAGATAACGTTTCGTACCATAGTCGAGAGCTCTGGCCCGATTTAATGGAAAGTGACAAAACACGAGAGTCAGTCCGGCCCTACCTACGCGTTCCCAGATTATAAACAGACCACCCTATCCGTTTCAGAGGTACATAAAACCCTTACATTTTCAGTCTTGTGGGCTAGTACTAGCGTAGTTGCGAACCGTGTCACGACATGCTGCATCTCGTAGAGTCGTAGAGACAACTTGATATGCAGTGAGATCGGACTAAAGTTCCCCTTCATATCAAAGTGACAACCTCATAGATTCCGCTTTGCTTCGCTTTGGTTATAAATCTATCTGGCATTCTTGAAAGTTACTCCGAGACCCCGCATTGCCTGTGCGTTAACATTCTGCAGCTTTACCATTTAATAAAATATTTAAAATATTTATTCGGAATAAGTATAAAATAAAATAACATGTTATTTGAAATAATATTTTGAATAATATTATTTCAGAGGTGCGCAGGTCTAAATGATAGGGATAAGACGATTGCAGCTGCAACTACACACGCGGTAAAGCACACTTAATTACGTAATGCACAATTAATTGTGTAATATACTTAATTATTTAATGTAAATAGCATTGTTACCCAATGTAAGCAATTACGGTGAATCATATGTTTTTCACTGGATCGAGCAAAATCCTCACTCGTCGTATCAATAAATCTTGTAGGTTTAATCTTACGTGAACGTTCGATTTGAAGTATCGTCGCATTATTTGGAACAAGGTCATGCGATTAATCAAACCGCGTTTCTTGTACTTTGAAATGAGGCAGTCTCCCAAGCACTCCGCGTAATTACGCTGTACTTTTAAGTAGAAGCTACACGCCTATTATATGCATTGTGATCTATTTAGCTGCAGATCTATTTGTTGTTTTTTCTTTTTGTTGTTGTTGTGTTGTATGAAACGATAAATGATCGGATTTCTCATAAATACGAAAACGTGTTTTACATTATTTCTAGCAGTTTTTGTAAATAACTTGGCAAAAGAGAGCAAAAGACTAATTATTTATTTTTAGAGTACAGTTGTATACTTCCGAATGATACAGATTACGCCTCGTAAACGAAAAAATAGGGCTTTTGTGGGAGATAGCGCTCTAGATCGATCTTTTATCTAGCGTTTTTGACTACTGAAAAATCTTATTTTTCTAATATCGAGAAATGAGAACGCGAACCCCGCACCCTTGCGATCCTGGTTCCTGGAAAAAGGAGTACAAACCCTTATTAACTTGATTCGAAGCGCGACGCGTCGTGACTCTACGCGTGACTACACGATTTCGAACCGAAGAGAGTAAAAATATGTACAATGGTTCCTGCCGGAGACGATCTCGAAGAGATTCCCGTGAGAAAGTCAAACAGCAATCTGTCTGTGTTCTCTCTGTTGTATCGTATGATCAAAAATGTGGAAATATCGATAGTCAAACAGTACGATTGAATGGTTGGAAATGCAACAACATCCTCCGTTATTTCTTCTGACTACTTATTATTATAATTTAATGTTCTGCAGGGGAGATTGCCATTCGTGTGTTTCGAGCATGTACGGAGCTCGGGATTCGTTCGGTGGCGATTTACTCGGAACAAGACAAGATGCAGATGCACAGGCAGAAAGCCGACGAGGCCTACGTGGTTGGCAGAGGACTACCGCCCGTTCAAGCTTACCTAAATATTCCCGAAATCATAAAAGTCGCAAAAGAAAACGATGTCGATGCCATCCATCCAGGTTACGGTTTCCTCTCTGAGAGAGCAGATTTTGCGCAAGCAATAATCGATGCTGGAGTCAGATTCATTGGCCCCAGTCCGAAAGTTGTACAACAAATGGGTGATAAGGTATGCCTTCTAAAAATCCTATCTCTGGAAAAATACACATAGTACAGTCGGGGACAATATTAAGTGGACGCACTTAAAAATCGCATAACTTTTTAAAAATTGGTCCAAGGGATTTGAGTTTTTTTTTTTAAGATGTTAGATCGACTAGTAAAAATACTCTAAGAATGAGTAAACAAAATATTTTGTTTAGATTACAATTGGTAGGAACAGGAACCACATACAACATTTAAAAAATTACGTTTTTTCAACTTTCGTTATCTGAGCCTGTAACGATAATTTCAAAAGTGCATTTTGTAGATTTCGGTGACTTAATAAATAAACTTGATAAAAAGATTTCGGCATACTGAAAGTTTTATCAAAATCGGCCAACATTGCAATGAGCTACACACTTTTAAAGATGGGAGCTCGAGTCGTGAAAATCGCAGATTTCTACGACTTTTTCTTCTACTTTTCTTACTATTTGAAATGATTATCGAATAGCTGATGCATCTGTTTCCTTAGTTCTACTATTATCTTTTTGTTGAACTAGTTCGAACGATTGGTACTTTAATGTATTAAAATGTGCCGGTCCAGTTGTTTTAACAAATTAAGTCGCTCGTGCTGTCTGCACATTTTTACGTTTATGTCGGTATTGCGGTTACAGAAAAATTTTGTTCGTTAAGGAAATATTATTGGTTTTTCAACGAATCAGGTTGCTGCGAGACAAGCTGCTATAGAAGCTGGCGTGCCAATTGTTCCGGGAACAGATGGGCCAGTGACCACGGCCGACGAAGCGGTAGAATTTTGTAAGAAACATGGACTACCAGTCATCTTTAAAGCTGCTTATGGAGGAGGTGGTAGAGGTAACGTTGTCAACCTGTTCACAAAACCTTTAGTCGTCTCTTTTTCTTCTAAAAACATGTATTACATTTAACAAATATTATTTTTTCTCTTATTCACCGACGAAATACAACATGCTTATCACTTTGTCTACTACTACTAGTAGAATAACTTTTGGAGATATTGGTTTATGTCCCTTTTCTATTTAACAATTACACTTAAATCGCAGCATAGAACCGAGAATCGACTTACAATTAGATTGGGACTTTACTGTAAGTGTGTGTATACAGAATTGCATACTAATTGAATTCTGGACGAACAGTTCTGCCCCTCACACGTGTACGATGTGACGTGTGATGTGTAGTTATAAAGTTCGATAAACCAAAAATACCGAATGCTTTGTTTATTTTTTTAGGAATGCGAGTGGTGAAACAAATGGAGGAAGTGCGAGAAATGTTTGATCGTGCCTCGTCAGAAGCAGCGGCTGCTTTCGGTAATGGAGCTATGTTTATTGAAAAGTTCATTGAGAGACCAAGACATATCGAAGTTCAATTGTTGGGCGACACTGCTGGCAATGTTGTCCATCTTTACGAACGTGATTGTTCCGTACAGCGTCGTCATCAAAAGGTTAGTCCATGATAATCAAAGCTATTCGTTACAATCGGTTACAATGTGTTAAATATTTTCATTTGACGTTTAACACTAGAACTACCAACGGTTAGGACGAAGCTATTTCTATCAAAACCAGTCGAAATGACTGGTCTTCAAACAATACGTAATAATAGAATATTTTTATATTTATCGATTTATTACTATCTTACAAAAGGAATTTCATGTCATGGAATTATAACTACTATATGTATAATGACAACTATAATAATATAATTATAATTATAATATATAATAGTCGATAATCTCGTTATCGCTATTATGGCTAAACTTTTCCTTGCGTAACCAGACATTTTTACCTTGCTCCTATAAATTTTTGGAGGGTCAATGGTTCAAAAATTGTAAATCTTTAAAGTTGAGCGATTTACAGTGTGTTTTTATGTCAGGTTAGCGCCGCCATGGACGTTCACCGCTTACCAAGCGGAACCGCTAGGTGGCAGCACAAGCACGCGGTACTGCTGATAATTAATTAGGCAGTTGATGATTAGGTCGTGTGGTGGGGGCGGAGAGGGTCGGCTTGGAAATCTACACATAACATGGCGGTGCTAGCCTGTCAAAAATACTGGAAATCGCTCAAATTTAAACACTTATAACTTTTGAACCATTCATACCCCTAGATCTGGACTTGGATTTCTGGCATCTTATCGTCCAAATCTCTGCCGAATAACATAGGAAAAAGGCAAAAATTTATGAGAGAAAGGAAAAAATTTCTGGTTACGCAAGGAAAAGTTTACCCGTTTCATTTCTTTTCTCTGTTATATATGCATGAAAACAAAATAATTAAACAATAGTCCCGTTCAAATCTGAGGAGTGGGTCTCAATCGATAAGCTCACCTTGATTTCTTTAAATGATCTTACTGTTTTGCATTTAATCTACTCATTTTAGCCAGAAACACATCAAATCTGAAGTCTATTAACAATATTCGGTTCTTGTAGAATTTACTGTATATAGGTTATCTAGGAAAATCGATATAAAAATGTGATGTGGTCAAAAGCCGCGTAAGCGTAAGCCCAGTAAACCAGGCCTGTCGGCATGCCCAGCCTGTCGAGCCCGTGACGTGCATTAGGCTGGCAGCACGACGCGGGAAGCTGCCCGGGCAGAATTCAGGACCGAGCTGCCTGTTTTTAAGAGGGTAGCACATAATTATACATGCTGCCGAATAATGCAAATTACGCCTCGTAATCGAAAAAATATGACTTTTTGAGGGAGATAGTGTCCTAGATCGATCTTTTATCTCGCGTTTTTGACTACTGAAGAAAAACCCCGTGTTTGTATTATCAAGAAATGAGAACGCTAATCCCACAATCCTGGAAACGGGCAGAATTCAGGATCGAGCGGCCGGAATTCTGCTCGCCTTTCTGCCAACAGAATGCCCTACTTGGCCGCGCGCAGCGGCCTGTCCAAAATCGAGCACGCGTGTTTACTGGGAGCATGACAAACCATTGATTTACATACACGCATACATATATATGTCAGAGATCATTCTATAAAATTTCTCTTCGTTCAATTAGTTAATAGTTACAGTTTCCATTAGATAAGTTTGCGTTTAAGCATACGTACACTGTCAAGTAATACGCTGTGGCACTTTAACAAAAACGACTAGAAAAAAAGGAATAAACATGATTTTCCGAATGCATTCATACTTTTAAAAACACAAAATCAAGGACGCAAAACTACAGTGTAGTATAGGTTAATAAAAAAAGGGACAAGTAAAACATTCCGAACTAACATATCCTATGAAAGCAATAAATTATTTATACGAGCAATCTATTATGAATGTTCAAGAATTTTTCAAGAATGAAGTTTTATATTTGTTATTGATCGTTAACTGTTATGTCTCGGGCATGTTAATAATTATGATAAAAAAAACTTGTAGGTCGTTGAGATTGCCCCTGCTCCATTATTAGATCTAAAAGTTAGAAATAAGATGACTGACTATGCTGTGAAATTGGCAAAACACGTTGGGTATTCGAACGCTGGTACTGTAGAGTTTTTGACCGACGATTCTGGAAACTTCTACTTCATAGAAGTTAATGCTAGGCTTCAAGTCGAGCATACAGTGACAGAAGAAATTACTGGGTGAGTACAATACATTTATCTTACAAAATAATTGTACACGAATTGTTGAGTTTATGCTGGGAATGAGAAATTGACAAAGCTCGTGAAACCGTAATATTTAGAATTATTTACGTGTACGATAGAATATAGTAGCAAAATATATATTTATGTACAAAACAATTCTGTCTTAGAATCGAAAAAAATATTTATTGAAAAGAAAAGGTGAAAGCATCTTTGTGATTTTAAAAAATATCCTTCCAAAAGAAAAGAATATCCTTTTAAAATATTTTATGTACTTTTAAAATATTTTGATATATATATATATATAATGTTTGTTTTTTGAGATCAGGAAGCTGTTATCTATTTTCGGCAACAATTTGCAACATATATGTATATTATGTATATTGCTTTTCTTCCTCACCTTTTGTTAATATTTGATTATATTGTTCTATAAGTTGGACACCACGTTCAGCGATGTCGTTTACAAACATGGACGTGAACAAACACGACAACAAATGTTACTCTAATATTTTCATTACTTAACACAGACTACAGACTACAAAAAATCTCTCTCTCTTTTTCTCTCCTCCTACACCCACACTTTCTTTTTCGTTCTCTGAAATTCATCGACCTGTTCAAAGAATGCACATTTCAAATGTATTATTTTCATTATTTTAGTACTATACAGGGTGCAGACGAATATGCAACATGTACAAGCAGGCAGCGGATCTACCTATATGCAAATGAAATAGAAATTTATTGTCTTTCTTACTATGCTTAATAGCTTGCTAATAATATAATAGTATTTTTAAACTCTTTTAGTGTTTTCACTGTTTCAAATTACACTTGCTCATTTTTTTTTTATAAATGCATAAAATCCGCTATATTTCATAAGTTAATAATTAATTAATGAAATTATATTTCATAAATGGGACTGAACCTATAATTTCCTAACGCGTTGTAGGAATCGCAGTCAAGGAAAACTATTGGATGGTCTCAGATGTCTTGGCTTTTCTTCACAATAATTCAAGATAACCTTTTCAGAATCGACTTGGTGCAGTCTCAAATCCGTATTGCCGAGGGCATTACGTTACCTGAGCTAGGAATGACGCAGGATAAAATCCGTCCAGATGGTTCTGCTATACAATGTCGTGTAACTACAGAAGATCCGGCAAAGAACTTCCAACCAGATACTGGAAGAATCGAAGTATTCCGTTCCGGAGAGGGTATGGGTATCCGATTGGATGGTGCATCTGCGTTTGCTGGTGCTATAATTTCACCTTTCTACGATTCCCTTCTTGTTAAGGTATAGTAAACTGTTAAGTTTTAATATTAATTATAGAATTTATGAATACACAACTTGTTCCTGATGATTCCAAAATGGATGTATAGAAATGAACTCTTTATAATCTTAGGTTAGAGACCAGATTTTCATACTTTACTGTGCTGCTGATATTTGGCTCTTTTGACTAACGAGCTTGCCGACCGTTGATATAGGGAAACAAGGCATATATGTGCCTTGCCCAGGAGAAGATCATTCGATATAAATTTTCCATCTTTTTTTCAGATAATTGCCCATGCAGGTGATTTGCAAGCATCCTGTGCGAAAATGAATCGTGCTCTCCGCGAGTTTCGCGTTCGCGGTGTCAAAACGAATATACCATTCCTGCTGAACGTGTTGGAGAATCAAAAGTTCCTGAATGGAAACGTTGATACGTATTTCATCGACGAAAATCCGCAGCTATTCCAGTTTTTACCGAGCCAGAATCGGGCACAGAAGTTGCTCAATTATTTAGGCTCTGTCCTCGTAAACGGTCCCAGCACCCCTCTGGCAACGAGTGCGAAGCCAGCGGAAATAAAGCCGCAGATTCCTCAGATCGCTTTAGGTATAGTATCAGACAGAAGAAAGTGATTAATGCCGGATCATACTTGACCGTGACATTCATGCTAAACAGCGAACATTATGAACCTTGGTTTCGCGATGAATCTAATTGGGTACGGTTAAAAGTTTGAAAACGCATGCTCTTCGTGCGATGGTTAACAAATCAGTGAAACCAATTATTTTCCCGGTTTATTTTGCATATAGGGTGTCTATATTCAGCCTATACTCATGAGTGCATATCACAATGCCTATTGTAGTTTACGCGTTCATGGCACAATGACAATAAGGAGGTCTGAAATGGAAAATGTGCTTTTTCCAATTAATTCCGCTTCAAGTTATAAACAGTAAAACAATCGTTCTTGCCTTTTGACTTGTTGACTATGTTGGTAAAAGCAATAATAATTACTCTGGAGGTGTAAACAAATCGTATACTGGGTGGATCAATAATTTTGACCACCTTGCATATATTCCGATATTTGTAACAACACGAAAACATAATACATATCAAAAATTTACATGATACGAAGTAGGAAATATTGTAATGTAAATATATTTTACATGTGTGGAGGCATTTCAGAGATTTCAAGGTCACCTTGAATGCCCTACCTTATATACATAAGTATCGTGAATCGATAGAGTAACAAATTCTGTGTAGAAATGTATCGACCTAAATGCGTCATATGTTAACGATGAGATATTATCGGAATAATTTTCAATACGAACTCGCTAGACTACGGATCTTTATGCATTTATAGCAAAATCGAGTACCCAGTAAATACTCGTGCTCGATTTTGCCCGGGCCGCTGCGCAGGCTCTGCCCGTTTCCAGGATTGCGGCATTCACGTTCTCATTTCTTGATGATACAAAGAACACGGGGTTGTTCGGTAGTCAAGAACGCTAGATAAAAGATCGATCTAGGGCGCTATCTTCTCTGAAAAGGCCTATTTTTTCGTCTACGAGGCGTAATTTGCATTATTCATTCATCTTACTGCATATCGTAACTACATATGCTGGCGAATAATGCAAATTTCGCCTCGTAAACGAAAAAAATAGGACTTTTGAGGGAGATAGCGCCCCAGATCGATCTTTTATCTAGCGTTCTTGACTACCGAACAACCCTGTGCGTTCTTTGTATTATCAAGAAATTGAGAACGTGAATCCCGCAATCCTGGAAACGGGCAGACCGGCCGGAATTCTGCCTGTCACGGGCTCAACAGGCTGGGCCAGCTGGCAGACCTGGTTTACTGGGTAGATGAAATTCGAAATTGTTGAAAAATTTTAAAAATTAAACATGTTAATGTATGATTTCTTCTTTATTATAATCATTAAGGGAGAAAATAATATTCAATTTAGTTTCTATTTTTTACAATTGCATTTACAAATGCAGACAATTTTCACTGTGCATAAAGATCCGCAGTCTAGTACTCACCATAGTCAAGTTAGGGGACATCGGTTCGAGCAACTGCTACAAGTTCCAGGTATATAGTAGGTACATACGTATTGAAAATTATTTCGATAATATCGTGTTAACGCTAACCGTACCACGACCGGTCAAATTATTTTTTAATTATTGAAATTATAAAGTTGCTTCCATCAGAAATTATTCAATAAATTTCTTTATTTAATCACGTGTTATTATGAAAAATTGTAAAAGATCTCTAAATAAATTCAGTCTTGTAATTTTTATAAAACAATGTATATCCGACACATTTTGTAGCCGGCACGGTTAGCGTTAACTATTAGGTTTAGGAGATATGAAGTTCAATACATTTTTACGCAGAATTTGATACTCTATCGATTTACGATACACGAGGTAAGTCATTCCACTTAAAGAAATCAAGGTCACCTTAAAATCTTCGAGACGCCTGCATCCATATATAAAATGTTTGCATCACAATATTGTCCCTTCTGTACCATGCATGCTTTTTTTATACGTAATCCTTTTAATATTATTACAGGTAATGTAATAATATTGGCGTATGTAGCAAGTCAATGATCAAATAATTTCAATTGTTTTAATCTTTTAATAGTAAACTTTTTCCGTGAGCATGAAGGTATATATTTGATGTTTTAAAAATTGCTATTCCATTATTCAAAATATTGTTTACATTATTAAATGTGTTGGGATCTAAGCAATTACTAAACATTTAAATATTGTATGAGGTATTATATTATTTTCATGTCCATAAACTGAAAAAAAAATCATACAGAATGGAATTATTCTTGGTCGGAATAAATGTTTAATTTTCGAGATAAAATAGTTCCGAGTGCAAAGGGTTACATCATTGCCTATTTATATATTCTTGTTGAAGGCAAAAAATTACGTAAGCTAAAGAATAGAAGCGGAATTAGAAATGTGAAAAACAATATCTAAAAAACGAGGAGGTAATAAAATAGATAGAAAAAATATGCGTCAGACCAGTATCGCGTAGCTCCAAGAGAAATATAATCTAATGTACATAGCTTGAAGGTTAACTTCGTTTTTTTCTAATGAAACGAGTGTTCTTTTCCTTATTTACCAATAAAGCATTTCAGAATGTTTAGAACAACCTATGATTAATTATTGTTATTAGGTCAATTTAGGCAGAAAAATAATTTATCCTAATCGAGCGTCACATAAATTTCATGTAAATCTAAATGTCATGTAAATCGCTTGTGTTTAGATCGAAATGCACGCGTTATTGCATTGCTTTTTGAACACTTATATCATCATGTATACATATACGTGCATACATATGTATAAATAAGCGAATCCATAAAGTGCGCGATCATTTCTTCAACCATAGGTCATTGTATGCGCTTTAAAACGTTTTAGTAGTAGACAAGTAAAAACACGTGTCGTTCCATTAAAAAAGAAACAAAGTTAACCTTTGCATCTTCTTTACTTCTGTACCTATAAAAAGACTATTGACATAAGATTATGTCCCCCTTAAAACCAAGTAACTTTGGCCTATTGTTGTATCTTTCTTCATTGCAATCAGCAGCCAAGTTATTCAGGTGACCTGTTTTAAGTGCTTTACTATGTACAGGGTGTTTCAAAATTATATATCGTGAACACTATAGCGTGATTCTGCAGCTCTGGATCGGTGGAGATCTGTTACAAAAATGGACTGCAAAATTGACCTTATACATATAAGTACTGATAGCAACGAACGGAAGTCTCAAAGCAACCATGTGTCTCGTGCGAACCGTTCTCTTAAAAAACGACTTTAAAGTTTCGTAAACTATTTTATTTCATATGTCTACAGGGTGTCCCAAGATGGTATAAACGTGGAGGGGATGATTCTACATGAGAAAATATAGGACAAACTTTTTTCATTTGTCTCCTCCTTTCCGAGAAATTTCAGTTTGAAAATTCGGCAAACACGCGTGCTATTGAATAGGAATCGTCTGACGCGTCTGTTCATGACCGACTTATTCTACAATACTTTTTCAGAACGACGATATCTAATCAACATTTGATCGTTAGCTTAACATATCTTTGTTTTATTTCATCCTTGTGGGTACCACAGTTTTTAGAGATTAATAATTGTGCGTTGGAATAGAATTGTTTATAATAGACATATTTATTATTTGATATGTAAAGAGTAAATAGCAGTAGTAATAGACACCCTATTATATTCCAATTAGTAAAATTATTTTTCATGCTTTCCTGCTGGGTACACAGAGGTAATTGTAGTGGGTTTTCACTAGTCGACATTTTATGTAACACTTTATTTCCGCATCCATAATTGGCAACACAGGTAGTGCATCACATGCACATATTTCACATTCTCAACATAAACAATGAAATTATCATTATGTATACAATCTGGCATGGTATTTCAAGTTTTTATGTATTGTCACACTTTATGTATTCACTGAGGGGACAATCCGACTGAACGTTTGTAATTGAAAATTTTCTTTGTGTTTATTAATTTGTAACAGTTACCCAACTAGAGAATTCTAGTGTAGAGTGTTATCTTTCTAGCACTTTTTTTTCTCTGTTGTTAAATAACTTTTCACGTTCTTTTAGATATTAATGACCTTTTAGTTATTATACCTCATCGTTTATCGCATGCTTTTATCTTTTCGTTTGGCCATGTTTTTAGACTTTGCTAAGCTTGCAGCTGCTGCCGAGAACAGTGATGCAGATCTACCAGGTATGCTGACCATGTATTATTTCTTATGTTATGTTAGTTTGTTTGCTATTTTATTTTAAGAGATGGAAAATATTGTTATATTCAAAAGACCTCGTTGTCATGTAAAGTACTGCGCAAAAAGGGTATAATCAAGGTTTTATTTTTTATTTACATTTATCGGTACATACTCTACATACTCTACATACTTTTGGAGTTATTGTAGGTGGCAATAGTTAGTGCCTCACCCTGTATTATGAACAGAATTAGAGTTGTGTCACTTGCTTATAGCCGATAGTGGCAGTCAACGTGTTAAAAACAAGGATTTGCTTAATGGGAGCCGATATAACATGACAATCGCAAACGCTTTAACCATAATTTTTATTTTTTCGATTTTGGGTGCTTATTCGTTACTTTTTTTTTTTTATAAATAACGAAAGAAATCATTCCGATACAACTTCGATATGCTTTTTATTGATACTTGATCTCTTGTGGGTAAAAGTTAAAATCATTTCCAGCTTACTAACAACTGCACGCTGAAACTTTTTCGAAACTTTTAGGACATCTACAACAAATTTCCACGAATATTTCAGATCCTCTGGAACCGCCAAAGGGTTTTCGACACATCTACAAGGAGAAAGGTCCGGAAGCGTTCGCCAAAGCCATAAGGCAGCACAAAGGGTTGCTGTTGATGGACACCACATTCCGCGATGCTCATCAGTCCCTCCTTGCAACGCGTGTGAGATCGCACGATCTTCTGACGATTTCGCCTTTTGTCGCTCAGAAATTTAACAATCTTTATTCTCTGGAAAATTGGGGTGGCGCTACCTTTGACGTCGCTCTTAGGTTCCTTCACGAATGTCCATGGGACCGATTGGAAGATATGAGGAAGGCCATACCAAACATCCCCTTCCAAATGCTTTTAAGAGGTGCCAATGCTGTAGGTTATACCAACTATCCGGACAATGTTGTCTTCAAGTTTTGCGAACTGGCTGTGCAGACAGGAATGGATATTTTCAGAGTATTCGACTCATTGAACTATGTACCAAATTTGATTATTGGTAAGTCATTTGATTGTTTTAAATCACATGACTTTCACAGTTAACTGTGAAAAAAGTAATATGAACCAAACTACATAAATTGAATTTTTCCAGGTATGGAGGCTGCCGGCAAGGCTGGTGGAATAGTCGAAGCTGCGATTTCGTACACAGGAGACGTGTCTGATCCAAGCAAGACGAAATACGATCTCAAGTATTACACGAACTTGGCGGATGAACTAGTGAAGGCTGGCACTCACGTTCTAGCGATCAAGGACATGGCAGGATTATTGAAACCGAAAGCTACCAGAATTTTGATTGACGCGATCAGGCAAAAACATCCAGACATACCTTTGCACATTCACACTCATGACACTGCCGGAGCTGGAGTGGCATCCATGTTAGCATGCGCAGAAAGCGGAGCGGATGTTGTGGACGTTGCCGTTGATAGTATGTCTGGAATGACCAGCCAACCTTCTATGGGTGCTGTAGTTGCGGCACTTACTGGTAAGCCTTTTGTCGAAACAGGTGAAACACGTTGGCTCTCATACGTCTCCCATTTTCGCAACTTAAGCTTGTCCGCTTGTCCGAGCGAGAGTGCGGTGGCACATACACGCACAAACCCACACGCGCGCGCGCGCACACACACATCGCTAGATCCGCATATTCGTATATACAATTACAAGGGTTTTTTTTCTACACAAACTGACGCTTCAACATCGCAACGAGGAGTTCAGAAGCGGTCAATTGTGATTCCTAAAAGTCTAATCTATGTCTGTCCAGAGTCCAAAATGCATATTTTTACGTTATCTTTGAGCTTTTTATAATATTCGGCAGCATGCGAGAAATGTGTAGGAAAAAAAAACAGCACCTCGAGATTCCGAAATATTGCACTAGTAGCATCACTGTCTCTTTCATAAACTGCACGTTACAAATGCCGTATTCTATTGTAACATTTATTGTAACAGTTTTTGTAAAAATAGACCATTTTCCAGAAAAATAACGTGTTGCTTAAAAACTAAAAATACTAGAGCCTGTTTGAGTTTTTCATATATTTTCGGATAGTAATCACTAAACCGGGCATTTTTATACAAACCGATTTAATGCCTGAAAATATTTCCATGATTTGCAGGAACGCCAAACGATACTGAACTTGATCTCCGTGATGTTTCGGAATACTCCGCATACTGGGAACAAACGAGAACACTATACGCCCCATTCGAGTGTACGAGTACTATGAAGTCCGGAAACGCCGATGTCTATTTGAATGAAATACCCGGTGGCCAATACACGAACTTACAATTCCAAGCTTATTCTCTCGGATTAGGTGAATTCTTTGAAGATGTCAAAAAGGCTTACAAGGAAGCCAATTTGTTGCTCGGAGACATCATCAAAGTTACTCCGAGTTCGAAAGTTGTGGGCGATCTGGCCCAATTCATGGTACAAAATAAGCTCACAGCTGATGACGTGAGAAATAAGGCTGAAGAACTATCATTCCCCATATCAGTCGTCGAGTTTTTCCAGGGTGCTATCGGCGAGCCTTATGGAGGATACCCTGAGCCGCTTAGGTAATTTCAACTGATGTACACCGTCTCTAGCAGGGATGTGCGAGATCCCGAAATATCGGGTTGGGTCGGGAACACGAAATTTTTTCGGGATCGAGACAGGTACCCAAAAATTTCGAGATTCTCGAATTTATCGGGATTCCCGAAAATGTAAGGATTCTCGAAATAATTTCCTAGTAGGATTTATGGTCGGTCAACGGTGGCCAACGGTGGCCAACGGTTGGGAGTTATTATAGTTGGGATATGGTTAGTGGTATTACCTACAAATCCTCAACATAGGGTATAACGGCGAAAAATTATGTCTATTTGCCAACGAATATCCGACGTTGAGTCTGCCGTTATTATAGTCGGTTAACTAACGTGAAAGTTACGACGATAATACTACATTGGCCCAGCGAAAATATGCCAACATTTAAATGTATCGTCTAAGAGACGTCAGAAATGTTGCTGCAACCAAAAACATGTTATATTCAAATTGATTGATTTTTTCGTATTTCTGAATTTATGATATACCATAAAAATAACCGTAAAAGAGAAAATCAGAATAATATGTCAGCGGGCCCAGTTGGTCGTTCGTATTATAGTAAAGTTGGTCCTACGTTGGGTGTGATCGTGGCCCAACTGCAAAAAAGGCGACATTTCTAACGGTTGTCCAATCAATACCCCTAAGAAGGCCCTTACAAAATTGCAAACCATAAATGTTACTAGAGTTGGCATGCTATTTATACCGTTTATCAAAGACGAGGTCAATAGTGTGCTTTGCATTTAATTTTTCTAATTCCATTCAGCTTAGTCTTAGCTTATCAACAGACTGCGGAATTTATGCATTTATGATCAAAATGGGTAGGTCAAACATAAAACAGTTAATAATTATAGTGTTTAAAGGTGCTATTGTACTATTTCCAACTCATTAAAATTGTTGAAGAAAGAGATGGATGTCCACGTAGTCCCTGTATCTTCAATTAATTCAGACAATTCCACATGAAAAAATCCGCGGTCTACTTGTCTAATTCAAAATTTTAAGGTTTTTGCAAAACTGCATAACATAATATAGACATTTACATCAGAGACTTTTATTGTCTTGGCGGCGTTAGTTAGGTGCCCAAAAATGGGTAAGTACAATTTAAAGCAGTGGACATGTTAAAAATATTCAAGGACATCAAGGAATTAGTTTCAGCTTAATGAGATAATTACAAGAAGAATACAATTTTAATTTGACTCCTGTGTCCTGCTATCGATGCGAACATTTTTTATTTCGCATAAAGATCCGCAGTCTAGTTATACGAGTATGTTATGATTTAACGAAAGATAAAAGCACTTTACAGAAGTATATATCACAATTATTTGTAAAGCAATCTCTGTTACCATTTTATGGTTTTAGGTCGAAAATTTTGAAAGACATGCCAAGGATAAAAGGCAGACCTGGAGAAAGTTTACCACCTTTGGACTTTGGTGCTTTGAAAGCTCAATTGAAAGAATCTCACCCACACATTACGGACAGAGATGTCGTGTCGGCGGCCCTCTATCCCCAAGTCACGGAAGAGTTTTTAACGTTTAAAGAAAAGTATGGACCAGTAGACAAATTGGAGACCAGAATTTTCTTGATAGGGCCGAAGGTCGGGGAAGAGTTCGATGTGACTATCGAGAAGGGAAAAACGTTAGCTTTTAAGAAGCTCGCTGTTGCAGAAGATCTTACACCAAACGGAGAACGTGAAGTGTTTTTCGAGATGAATGGTCAACTCAGATCTGTATTTATCAAGGACAAGGAAGCCGTTAAGGTAAGATTAAGTCTGCAGCAAAAGTATAAAGTTCGAATAGTGCACACTTAAGTGTCTGCTTTTTTACACATTCAAGCGTTCGCCGCTATCCCCTTCAATTCCAAAAAATGGAATCTTGAACTAAGCTTTGACCTTTAATTCATTTCTGTGAATCAACAATTTAAGAAACTCCAAATTTTTTCTTTCCACGGAGAACAAATTATCGTGCTACTATCAAACTATTTTATTTGTATTTTCAAAACGAAAAGTCATTCGTAACTTCTACTAATGACGTTTGTAAGTAAAAAGGTTTGTTCTATCGCTTGGTGTAATTAGAGTTTCTCCTATGTGCTCGGTGTTAGAGAGATAAATTGAAAAGTACCTGTAAAAATTGATATTTTATAGGAGCCTTTTTCACTTCAATGTACTGTCATAACGTATTGAGCTAAGTCACCATGTTTCGACAAGTTCAGATAATACTACTATGCAAGTTTAAACGGTTATAACTATTATTGTTAAAGCACAATTCGTTTTCAAAGACAAGATGAAAATCTGAGTCTTTTTTAAAAATTGAATTATAATGCAAATTTACACAGACACTTATTTACTTAAAATTATAAATCCAAATAGATGTTGAACCATGTAATCTATCAAGTAACCAACCAGTCAGCCAAACCTGCTTCAAACAAATTTTAATAAATGTCTGTAATCGTACTTTGTGAGCATAAGGCAGTCATTTTGGTGCTACGACCACACTTGAGCAGAATTTTAATGCCTGCTTGCTATGAATGTGCTGATCAAAACTTGTCGACAAATGATAGAAGGCAAAACAAGGGAAGGATGGTCGCACTAATGTGGCGGACCTAATCTTGCCCTAACATTAAATATCGGGCAAAATCGAAGTAAACCTTGCTGTAGGAGGGAAAACGGAATTTTATTAATAATATATACTTTATTTCAGCCTCACGGCTAAGAAATTGGACTTGGTATATATAAACCTAACCAATAAAATTCTAACGTAACCTTTCATTCTTCCATTCGCTTACTCGTCATTCTTCTGAAATTTTATTTAAACTTTTAAATTATACATATAATTATGCATATAATTGTGAAATTTCATATACTTGCAATAATTTAAATTTTTACAGATCTTAAAATAATGACAATAATGATTCTGTCCGATATTTACTGTAGAGCAAAGTTAGGTCCGCAATTCGCACTTACTGAGATTGAGACTGAGACCAATGTCGCCACGTCGGGAACAGTCGGGAACCGGCCTGAAACGGAACCAGTGCTGCCAGATATCCAAACGGATATCATTCCTTCTCCTACTTTTCCACTTCCACTATTCCATTCGACTACCATAAGCACACTCCAACGTCCCCCACTAAGACCGTAGACTGGCGGCCAGTGTTCCGATTGAGGATACACAGATACACTTTCTCGTGCATGCGCGACCAAAACAATAGCGTATCTACAATGACGCAGCAGAGCGGCCAGGGCCCTGACGGCCTGTGGCAGTTATATTGGCGGGAGTGTACCGGTGTTGTTGGCGGGACGACTGGTGGACGAGAGAGAAAATAAAGAATAAGTTTTAATTATGTTAAATTTTAATATTTCATATGTAGTAAATTTTTAAAAGTCTGCGTGGTGCTCAAGCTACCCGATTTCATCGAAAAGGTTACGTTGCTGAGGCTGAAATTGCCGCGCATGCGCGAGAAAATGTATCCTCAATCGGAACACTGGACACAACTGCTCTAGTCATCAAAGAAGGGGGTACGTTATTTTCGTCGATTTCCCCGTTCAGGTAGCACTGCCTGAAACCACCTGGAACAGAAGTCTGTTACAGAACTGAACAGAACTGAACAGAACGGATACCATTCCCTCTCCTCTTTTCCCCTTCCACTATCACATTCCACTACCGTGAGCACACTTCAGCTCCAGCGGGTCCAGCGTCCCCCACTAATTGTACGACCGTAGACTGGTCGCGCAGTTGCGCAACGTGTCTGGTCATCAGAGAGGGGGTACGTTATTTTCGTCGATTTCCCCGTTCTGGCAGCACTGAATAGAACCTACATAATTTTTAACACGAATTTGAACAGAAAAGTAGAATTCATGCCACCCGCTAATTCGTGTCAAAAATTACGTACGTAGGTTCTGTTCCAGGCTAAAAGATGATGCAGGAAAAATTGGGGACACCAAAACCCCGGGCGTGAGCACTCTCATTTCCTCTCTGTCGAGAATTTTACTTCACTGATCCTAAAGTCGCGTTGCATGCACTAGAAAACTTGGCCAATATCTCAGGACTGGCAATGAGTCAGACTGATTTGCCCTTTTCACGCGACCAACCTGCCCTTTACACGAAGACAGGGTCTGTCCTCGTTTTGCCCTCGATTTGACATAGAATTCTGCCTGCAAACTTTGCACTCAAAATAGAGCCTAATGATGAAACAAATTGTAGGTCGCAATTTGTAGACAAGCTTTGGTGGCAAATTCATAGCAAATCAAAAGCAAATTGTTTACTGGGGCATGTCTGCCACTGTAAATGTATAATTAACTATCGGCGCCATTTGCACACAAAAATTGTCATTGTTGTTTAAAAATAAGTGAACAACTGGTTGAACCTAATCAAGTGGTTATTATTGATCCACTTTATACAGTATGTTGGTTTGTAACGTAAATTTTTTGGATTGAAAATATAAAGACACTCTAATTTCAAGACTCTGCAAATGCAGAAAATTGTGCTTAAATAAAAACTATATTTACAGTCAACGATTTTACAATTGTTTGATTATAGTTCTCTACTTTGCTAATAAATAAAAAGAGAATACTTGAAGGCAACCGAACGAATTTGTGTTACAATCCAATAGATAAAAAAAAAATTTTTCTGTGTATATAGGATATTCATGTACATCCGAAAGCTGAGAAAGCAAACAAAAGCCAAGTTGGAGCACCGATGCCCGGCACTGTGATCGATATCAGGGTAAACGTTGGTGACACGGTAGAGAAAGGAGCACCGCTGATCGTTTTATCGGCCATGAAAATGGAAATGGTGGTGCAGTCACCGATAGCTGGAAAGATCAAGACCCTCGAAGTGTCTCAAGGAATGAGATTAGAAGGAGAGGATCTAGTTTTGACTTTAGAATAAGGTTCCTTCGAACCTTCCAGAAACTAGAACGTCTCCAACTTCGTGTCGTATACATTCATGAGACAAGAGTACGTTTTGTTTAATTGATAGTTGCTGAATGTCGTTACCATTTGTATACCAGTTAAGTCTTATTGGTCTAAGAACTTGTAGAGAACAGGAATTGTACATACTATAGTTTTAATCAAAAGTTGAAATTTCATGGAATTATAAATATAAACTTATAAGGAAAGTATCCTTTTCTAGAAATATGTTTTCATCTTCTTGTTTAAACAGATGTGTACCTTAATATTTCTTCTACGCGTTAAATATTCAGTAATGTTAACTAAAACGTTAACCAAAAGTAGCAATGTTGACATATTTGATACCTACCGTAAAAGTCGATGAACAGTGTAAAAAGAGATTTTTTTAAACGTAGGTGTAGTTCTTGATCAAATCTAAAAGAATATTGCATATAAAAAGTCAATCTATTATATTAGAATTTGCATTATGTTACGTATTGCTTGCTCGAACAATTCTGTGACATCGTTACGTAATATATTTTCTATTTTAATCGATTTCAATCATTCTGCTACATCGTTACGTCACCTTACAATTATTTACTAGTATTTAATTTAATGTTAGAAGTCAAGAGAAACCATTCGACAGTTTTAAGAGACCAGAGATAATTGTTAAGCGTGACCGTGCCTTGAGAATCGTCTTGATAAATGCCTTATGTCACGACAAAACTAATCGCTAGACTGTCGATCTTTATGTAAAATAAAAATTGTCTGCATCGATTGCAAAAGATAGAAATCAAATTGCATGTTATTCCTTCCCTTAATGATTTTAATAGAGGAGAAATCATATATCGACATCTTTAAATTTAAAAATTTTCCAACAATTTTGAATTTCGTCTACTCAATTTTCCTATAAATGCATAAAGATTCGCAGTCTACTAATCGTATTGCCTGAAGCGTCGTATGCTAATTTCTCTAAAATAAAAAACGGTAGAGTATTTTTCCAACATTTGTAATTTTATATAATACAATATCAAAACTCCGACCTGGAGAACATATATTTATAAATATCGAATTTCATTTGGAAAACTACAGGAAATGTCACATTGAAATTTTATGCTTTTTTAGATTTTTAGATTGATTTCAAATTCTTAATACATTGTCAATTCATTTGTCGAATACATACAAAACTTTAACGTATTGTATTCATGAAATCGTTGTACATATAAGTAAGTATGGCATGTAGTCGTATGTATATGTAAAAAATAACAATGTTTTTCCTTTGCTTACATTTCAAAGCACTGTACAATGGTATATAATACAAAGAAATCCAGAAGCATCAAATATCGATGTTACTGCAATTTTCATACCAACGAGCGTCTAAGACAGTGTTCTAATTGTATTTATACAGATATTAAAGTTGTACGAATGTAATTATATTTATTATATTTATAAGATGTAAAAGGAGCAAATGCAAAAAGTCTTTTACAATTAATGGTCCAAGACATTTTTTTCCCAACATATAATTCCTTTTTCACATTATGTATACACCTGAGGCTATCCAGTAACAATTCTAGTAAGAATTTTCTTCTATTCCTCGTGTTATTATTTACATCGTATGTAAACAATAACTTAATGCTACGGTTCTAAGAATTGCAATATATAAGAAATGTATTTGAATTTAGTAGAGTGGTTCGCGAGTGGACCATTTTCTCGCAACTCTAATCTACAAAATACGTGTCGGACGTATCAAAAAACAAAACGCGAACAGTGTATTATTTTTCGCGATGTTAATTTAATAAATACAATATGGAAAACATCCGTGCACTTAAACTTTTATGTGCAACTCTACAGGGAATCTTCATGCACCGTCATTTTATTTGTCTTACCAATCCACTGAGTGAGACGGGACGAAATATTTGAAAGAGACTTAAAATCGGGTTAACACAATGAAAAAAATAAAAAAATGATAAACATGCAGAATACAAGTTGTCGTCCATTCGATATGCTTGAAAAAACAAGCGAGTGGACCATTTTTGCGCAACGCTACTGTACAAAATATACATTGAACATCTCAATTCCCTCCTTCCGAGGTTGCGAGCAGTTGCGAGTTGCGAGTTCCGAGTGGTTCCAAGGGAAAAGAATCCATGGATCGAAAGATCGTATAGATAGCCAAGATCAATACTACTCGATGCTTTCGATAATAATCGAAAGGGAGATGTAGTGATGTAGTGTCATGGAGTACTTTTTTCAAGCAGGAGAGAACGCGGACGTGAGTACACATTATATTCCCAATTATACCGTGTTATTGAACATCTTTTTTCATAACATCGATGAACAATCAATAAATATTCAATTTGTATGATTTATTTCCTATTAATTCACGGATTTAGATTTACTCTTGTGTCGCGACAATCAATCGTATTTGAATTCGTCGCGCGGGAATTAGGGTTTCGAAACGTTGCACACCTGCTCGACTGCACCAGCGGAACGATCGGCTTCTCTCGAAACTTATGATTCGTTTCGGAAGTCGTCGATCGTTTTCACTGCGAGCACGTTTAGGGTTTCAGATGTTTGGTGGACGGTGAACGGTGAACGGTGGACGGTGGACGGTTGACGGTTGACGGTGGACGGTGGACGGTGGACGGCGGACGGCGGACGGTGGACGGTGGACCGCCGAAGAAAAAGAAGAGGCTATATGCCGAAGTGGCACCGATAAACTGTCGCTCAAAAGGGCAACTACAATGGCCTCGCATCTTCGGATGCGAAGTCATTTCATTCGATACTACCTTGTCAGTGACAAGTTGTCACTATACTTGTCTGCTGTAGAAGTAGTATATAGTAGTAGTAGAAGTAGTTGGTTGTACATATGGGCAGGCCTCGCTGCCTCAACGATCAGCGGAGATGAACACGTCCGCGATTTGCAGTAGCGTTGCGAAAAAACCACGCGTATTGCATTTTTCGATTTTGAACAGAGATCGAAGTTAGCGTTGCGGAATAATCGCGATTTCCATAAAATTAAATATATGTAGATTGCTTAGAGTATAGCGTTGCGCGAATGAAATGTCGCGATTCCCTTTTCCATTTTGATTGCTACTTAAAGCAATATTTAAGATATACCAATTTTATAACAGTTTGAAGTTTATATAATTGTTTTGCAGAAAATATAAAGTAGTTTTCTGGATCCTTTGTTCATTGAATTAGCGTGGCGCAGGAAAAGTATCGTGTTTGCGTTCGAGTCTCTCGACATTTCAGACGCCCATGCTCCAGCTGCGACCATTGGACCAACGACCATTGCAAACGTGGTCGCAGTCGATTCGGCTGGATTCGGTTGGATTCGGCTGCCCGGTGCGGTGTAGGCATTCGCGAGTTCGAGTAGTGTTGCGAGGAAATCACAACGGTTTGTGAATTAGCGTTGCGATAATAGAATTTGTTTAGCTACCGTTTTTAAGAATGGCAAAGAGACATAGCGGAGGAACCAGCCCTCTCGACCATTTTGCCATTCTTACTGTATGCCGCGAATGAATTAATAGACCGCGAAACACCATATCTGTGTGAGAAATTAGCGTTGCGAGAAATTGCTGTCGCGATTATCTTAGTGTTGCGAAAAATACCAGCGCGTTGTTTTAAGGCGGGATTGCGATCGCGTCTACATGCATTTTGGAAAAGACACCTAAAATATCTTTAATATTCAATAAGATTTAATAAGAAGAGTCGCGACCTCGTATTAGAGTAAATGATTGAGATTGCAGAACCAGTCGCGCAAGGAGCATCCGTCCATTAAATTTCAGACACGCTTTAGATATAAAGTGTTAACAAGGACCACTATGTGGTTAACGTAGGTTAACGAGCATAAGTTGCAGATTGCGGTTCTCGATTTTTCAACTCGATCTAATATTTCTTTCCAAGAAAAGTACCGCTGCGAGGTGTATACATAATTGTCTGTCCCTTTGACGGGTGCTTAAAATTGACAGTGCTTTAAAATTCGGCTTACTCGCACACATGCATACCTTTCATCACCGACGACTCTTGTCGGTGATTTAGGAAGAAAGGATGGTATGTAGCACCAAAGAGTATCTCGTCGGTAGTGGAACTTGTAGCGATGTGGTATTTCAGATCACTGTAAGTTCTATGTTATCCCCGTGCTCACCTGTGCCCACCTGTGCCCACCTGTGCCCACTTGCCTATGTCTCTGAATTGTAGCACAGCCACTGGCAGTCTTTAATAGTATGTATCCCGTTGGTGTCCACACTTACAATTCGGGCAATTCACCTTATCTCACCACAGAATCATCTGAAACGAATAATATAATATTTTGGATTTGGGAGTTTTAAAGGGTTGCCAGTTTATAAGGAAAAATTGTTTCAACGCATTGAACTTGAAAAATTGAGTTTTGCCCAGAAAAAGTGGGTACCTGGCCCACTGTGCGATGCGATTTATTGTCCGAATAAGTTGTCAACGACTCGGCAATCGGGGAACGGGCCTGACTCGAATGTGAATGCGCGTGCGCGGACGCGTAGCTACGCAAGAATCCGCGGTACTGATTGGTAAACGTCGAGACGCTCCGAAACTGCACGCTTACGTACACCGTTCGGTTCGCGTCGTCAGTCTCGCGCCGAGCTTCGTTTAGTGTGTGTGTCGTTGTTGGTTGATGGTTGATGGTTGATGGTTGATGGTTGATGGTGGTATTTATTTGTGTTTTCGGGGCAACGAATCCGAATATTTCCGCGAACTAGAAAGCCAACTTAGCGGGTGTGCGTGACAGCCGGGAAACAAGTGACACTTCCGGTGAAAACCAATCGAAAGTGCATCGGCAATTAATTCGTTTGCATTCGTCAACGATCACGATTATTCGAAGGTTAGCATCCTTCCAGTTTTTGCAGGATCGAACGAGGTTTCCGAGTTGTGAAAAATCATTGTGCAATTCGACTCCGATCGCGAACGCGCTATTTTTTCCTGTTCCGGTCATTTTCGCTATCGCAGTGCGAACTCTATTTTCTTTATACATCCTATAAAACTGGTCACCGATGAAATTTGTTATTGTTCGGCACGTTCGGTAGGTGATTTCTCGTGTTCCGTTTCACACGGAACAGAAATATGACTATAGAAACAGTCTTTTTTTTCACGATGAATTCCACCAAAATAGTTTGAAATGTTCAATCGTTACGCATTACTGTCTAAAATAAAATTATGTATTAGGTGTAGAAATAAGTTCGGTGCCTTTAGAGCATACTTTGAAGCTCCTAAGCTTCTTCGAACGAACGGAAATTGTTTGTTGACTTACACCAAGTCCCTCGGCAAGTTTCTGTTGTGTTTGACAAGGATTTTCATTCAATAATTGGTCTAATTCCTCGTTCTTGCACTGTTTTCGGCTTCCACTGCGTTCTCCATCACTGACACGAGATCAAAATGTCCACTACGAAACCTTTGGGACCACTTCTTGCATGTTTGATAGGTTACAGCATTCTCACCTACCGCGGACCAAATCGTTTTCGTAGCCTCATCAGCATTTTGCTTTGACTCAAATGCAAAGAGACACGATACAGTGTCGAATGTGCTGTTTCTTAAGAGCCATGGTGCAAAGCATTGTTTTTTGAGGTTATGTACCAATTAGCGTAAATTTATGTAGTGCGTTTAGTAGGGCAAGGTTGGTGCTTTAAAACGCCAAAGCGGCGGAAGAAAATTTTAATTTGAAATGGTAAAAGCACCAAACTTATTTGTACACCTAATATCGAAGTGTTGTTTCGCTCACTGTTACACGTTGCTTAAGACATAGTCGTCATTAGTCGTACGAGGGCCGGGCTAACGTGAAATCTCACCTTATACGAGACCCTGTTTTCTCTCTCATCTCCACAGCGTGTTTACAAGAAAAAGTAAACAGACGCCGCGCCGGAGCAGGCTCACGTTGCCACGGACCGTGCAAGAATGCGGAAAACTCAATACAGTATTAGCAATAGTTTTTTGCGAATACATATCTGAAAAACTAAAAGCGACCGCCCTATATGTGAAAAGGAAAAAGTAGTTCAGAATGTCGAAATCTATAACATATTTAAATTTCATCGACATCGGAGAGGAGTGCCTCTTTCCAAATACATAAATTACCAAAATGCAACTTCTTTTGTTTATATCTTTTTAATAAACAACAACGAGCGCCGGCTAAAACTTCTTCGGTGTTACTCAGAATGTTGTTCTCGACAACAAAGTCAAGGTCAAGGTCAAGGTCAAGGTCATCTTTAAGAGGTCATCTTCAAGGTCGAGGTGCTTTCCCTTAACGTAACATTTACCAATAAATTTAATCTACGAGTCTACTATACTCGTAGGTTTGGTGTTAATACTAAACCTACCGAGCCATAAGAGTAACTGGTACACGTTCCCTTATAAGAAAAAAAATGACAAGATTGGTTTTATTTAGACTTTTATACGATTTTAGGCGGTTTTTATTGTAATACGTGCTCCTTTAAAGGTATCCGTACAATCATTTCATTTTGTATGAAATTATTTTTATTATTTCAATAATAGTAAAATAAAAAATCTGGAACCGGTCATTGTGACCGCGGTGGCGGTAGGTTTAGAGTTGAATGTTTTTACTGTATCGATCCTTTGCACTCGGAGCTATTTCAACTCGAAAATTAAACATTGCTTCCGACCTAAAATATTTCCATTCTCTATGATTTTTTCAATTTGGTGGATATAAAATATTCGATATGATACCTCGTACAACACTTAAGTGTTTAGTAATACCGATTAGATACCAACATATCTAGTAATGTGAAGAATATTTTAAATAATGGTATAGCAATTTTTACTACTCATTTTTCTCATAGAAATACATAAAAACCACAATCTAATAATTACCGTTTGATATGTTTCGTAATTATTTGTGTTTTATAATTATAATGATATATTATAAATTCTCTATACCTCTACTATTTCCTTTTTAATTTATTCCATCTTCTTGGATAACGATGTTCCATGTTTCTGCTGTTATTGTTTTCACGTTAATGCTTCAGTAATCATTATACATACATATATGCTAACGTAATATGTATTATGCTAACGTAATATTGTTGAACAAGGTTGTTCTTATGAAATAATGTTTTACCATCTCGTTAACTGAGAATTTAGTCTTGTATTTTCACCGGTATTTGGCCCTTGTCACCCTAATAGAATACCGTCGTCGCACTTTTTGTCAAACTATTGAAACTACATCACGAGGAAATTGAAGGGAGCGCAGAAAAAGTGTTGATTGCATTAAAATGTAGTTTATACGGCTAGCGGGAATCTGAACGATGCTACTTCCTTCTACAGGGAGTTGTTAGTTTGAAATTCAACGCTTGGTTACTCGGACGAGTACGATTGACAATCAGCCGTGCAATTCCGTTCAATTCAGCCGACTGCTGCGGCGAATTTCTCCAATAATTAAGCTCTTTGTTTGTTGAACTGCTCTGAATATTCCCGCCCTCGCAATTTGCCATGTACTTGTGACAATGTTTACTGGGAATTATTATCACCGTGTACATGTATGCACGAAAATTGTTTAAAATAAGTAGCAGTCGAGGAACTGTCCTTTAAAGTAAATATCAAATAAAACAGTTAAAATAGTAGGGAGTTGTTGGCAAGAAAATTAAAAAATAATTCCAACCGCAAAAGGTTAATACGTCGAGGATGTGAGAATTTTTCTAAATTTTTGTTAAAACATAAAATGTTAATGCACTAAAAAGCGATAACGATTGACATCTTCGATCGAAGGAAATTTTCCTGAAGAGAAACGATCAAGATAAGATTGCAAGTTTGTACCGAGTATTTACAATACTTAAAAAACATTTCATTCTTAAGAAACGTTTAATTGATCAATCTACTACTTAGTTACAGAAAAATAATTATGACGTATCAAGAAATATCTATATTCGCCATACTAATTTATCAGCTTGTCAGATCACTTGATACGTCCGACATGTGTGTACACACACTGTACACACACTGTACACACAACACAAGGATTACATACGTATGTGCATCGCCTTTAAGCGAATTTCCCGGTCTGAACACATTCACATTCACATTCACATTCACGATCACAATTGCAGCGACGACTAATTACGCCCATTAGTTATCTCACTTTCTCAGGGTATTGTTTTAGAGCGTGTACCTTCTGCCTTATCGAATACATAGTTAGCGATAGTTAAATAGTTCAAACAGTATTTCACTCCATAAATAATTATGTCTACATTGTGCGTGCGGGAGCCACGAATCTCTAATCTAATCTGCAGTATAGAATTTAATATTACATGCGCTTGCATTAAATAGCTAATCGGCTGACTTTTCGGACACAATTGCTAAACTGTACACGCTCGTGCACATAAAATTTGCGAGCTGATTTATGGAGGCTGGAATTAATCAGGAATTCTATTCCACTGAACGGTTTAGTCGAGACCTACTAAAGCTCTTGCTAAAGCTGCCATAATTATTAAGACCAGAGTACACGTTACGTAATTTAATTACATTCTATTTTGTATACTCGTACACGGTATTTGAATTGCACTGTTATTGCATTGCATAATTCGAACCTTTCGCTTCATTTAATTGCTAATTAAATGAAATATAATACAATCTAATTGAAATGAAGTTCCTTGACTGCTATTTGTTTCAAACAATTTTGTTCACCGATTATATTAAATATAGCTCAGAAACTTTTTTGTAATTTATATTTGTGGAACTTGTATTTGTTTTTAACTAAAAAATATTAGGATCAAATAAATAAAGAAACACACGACAAAGAAGTGGAAAGGGTTTTAAGTATTGTTCGGATTATATTATAGTTCTTGCAACTTAAACATCTGATCAATTTTTGTGTATGTAGTATGCGATGTTTAGCGTTACGCTTTGCTTTCTCTTTACAAGAGAAATTAGATATGTAGGTAATTAAAATTTCACGAATTTGATCGAAATATCTATAAGAAGAAATAATATGTATACATAATAACGTCTGATAAAAAGACTGCGGATGTTTCTGCAATTTTCAATTTTTCTAGTGGAATTTGAAGAAAGTGAAATAAAATATCTAGAAATAAATTAAAATCGTACTAAATTCTGTAATATTTTATGTCCTAGCAGTTTTTGAAAATTTTCAAAAACCACAATTGCATAAAGATTCGCAGTCTACCGATAAACTATTCTGTAGGAATGAAAGTATAAAGCTGACTGTGCTATACCTTCTGACTTATAAATGTATTATTAACAATCGACTGTAGCAAAGTAACAAAATTATAAAAAAGGTACATTAATTTTGTCTTTGATTTAATAGAATCTCTACATTCTCTACCATTTACATTATACGAATCGAAAAAGGGGGGAGGATACTCCTATCTATATATTTTCTCAGCCGAATTAATCAACTATCAATTACTTATCACTCGTCGTCACACCCACCAAAATGTATCACTCGGAAACATGTACCACCAGATTACCAGACGCTACTCTTTGTTTCATCGTTGAATTCCACGTATCACATATTGTATTTTACATGCATTTCAAGAACGGGTATCGATTAAAATACAAAGAATTTTTAAAAATAGTTTTGACGAATCATTTTTACGAGTAACCTGTCAATATTTATACATATATGCACAAACAATTAATTTAGTAGTAATATTATATGATAATATCGTGACACATAAGTCGTATACTACTGGAAAAATGATTAGAATCATTCTACTTTTAGAGAAGGCGGGCGATGCTTCCTGGTTAAACATTTTGAATTTAGCAAGCTTAATGATAAACAATAAAAACTAATAGTAAATAAACACTTTTTTTACAACTCTAAATTAAATTATTTTGATATTTTAATAAGAAAACACAGTATAATTGACAGAATTACCGAATGTCCCGATTTTAGTTGACGTTTTTTCATAACTTAATATACGCGCATAAATTAATACGATAAGTGTATTTCATGTTCGTTTATATTCACATAATTTTTGTATTTGCATCTCTTGTATATGTATAGATTTAAATGTTCCACGTGCATTTTTCTATATTCCAATTTATAAACTGACACGTAATGCGTAACATTTATGTTTGAACGATGTTGTTATAAAATTTTATAGAAATTTTATACATAATTATTTCATTCGCCAAACTTCTTCAACGTTTTTTCAAAGAATTTATAATAACTTACGCGCATCTGTATTCGCTATGAAAGCGGCGTTATACATATGTATAAGATCAACTGCTAACTTATTTGAAATAAAAAAGAAAAAAGGAAAACGAAGTTTCCACCGATCAAAAATCGGAATAATCATGCGAGTGTTACATCGTGGAAATCATTCTTTACAAACAATATGATAGAAAAAAATCTCACAAGATCATATTTCAGGAAGTCTCAGAGTCGTCGACAGGTTTTTCTAGGAACACACATGAATAATTAGACGACGGATTCGAACGACTATACATAGGCGCACGCTATTGATTGCTAGCGATGGTAATGTGCATTGAAGTGCCACGTGTAGCTCGAGGAAATATTTATTCTCCCGACATTCGTTGATCGAAATATGTATTACGTTTTTACAGTGGTTTTTCTTTTCTGCTTCTTTTCGAAATTCTTTTACTTTTAGTAAGAAGATAGAAAAATGTATGCAGAAGAAATATTAAGTTATAAATGCAGTTATCTCACTGAATGTTTATCTATTATTTAAGTAGGGTCTCTCAAATGTAACTTATTCTGTTTCGTAGAGGCTTGTTTAATATATGTATAATGTTACGACCCCAATAATATCAGTCCTGTGTCTTTCTACAATTTATATTTCTTCTCTGAAACGAACGTAATAAACAAGTTTAATTTTGATCGGACAATACGCATTTATAAATAATTTTTCTGGTTTCCACCTCTTATTTTTCTTGTGTATAATTCATAATTACGCTGTACTTTGTAATTGTGTTTCAATTGTAAAATCGAATTACATTGTAATTTAATCGAATAACAGACCAGAAATACAAATTACATAATAATTGAATTGAATGAAGCGACTGAATTTCGAATTACGAAATAATTGAATACAATGTAATTATAATTACTTTGTAATATAATTATAATTCGTGGAGTAGTTCAACGCAACTCTGTTTCGTGACAATAGCCACGGTTCGTCTCGAAATTCACGTGTTCGCATCTCGATCGTGAAACTGACCCGCGTCGTGGTCGGTTTCGAGTTAACGGAAGTAAACGAGCTTGACAAAGGGAGTTCGGTCGTAAGTCAGTGGATCCGTGAATGCAACATATTTCGTAAATCTGGAAGGGAGCCGGTATCCGCGCGAGTGTCGAGAGAACGAAAGCGTCGTTGGTCGTTACGGGTATGTACCCAGTATTGCGGCCCGCGGGTGTAGTGTTCCGAACCCGCGTAATCAAGAGGAAGCCAGAGTGAAAGGAGAATAGGGATAGCTGATTGAAGGAGAGAAAGAGAGAGAGAGAGTGAGAGAGAGAGAGAGAGAGAGAGAGTGAGAGAGAGAGAGAGAGAGAGTGAGAGTGAGAGGACGCGAAGGAGAGGGGAACACGAGTACACGAACGCTCTTTCAGCCAGGGCAAGAAAGAGGAACGAGCGAAGGGAACCTGACCAGAAAGGAAGAAAGAGAACAACCGTGGGCAAGCGTAGCCAGTAAGACTTCGAAAGGCTACTTCCACCGTGGCCGCGAGTGAGAACGAAGTTGAAGAGCGAGGCAGATAGGAAGAATAATGCGGTCTCGGTACTTCCGCCTTGATCAACAGGACGTTCGGGTCTACTCGTAGTAAGTAGAGAAAACTTGGATTTCCTTAGAGTATGCGTTTATCCTTCACAAAGTTTATCAACTTCGGTGGAGCCTCGATAAAATGAAGACCACTTCAATTTTTTAAATGTTAACATATATTGTTTGACTTCATAATATTCTGGTATCCAATGACTAGCTGGTATCGATACGAATTCAACGACCTACATATATGTAATAACATAACATTAAAGCTTGAAATAACGTTAAAATAGTTTCGGCCACAAGAAGCGGGCTCCTGACCCGCTGTGCATTGTTAGCTCTAAAGTCGTTACGGTCCAGAGATTTGGAAAACACATCAGCTTTCTCTTTTAATATCGGTTCTCCTATAGCAACATTTTTTCTGTACATTGTTTAACCCACTGTAGCAAACACTTTTCAACATCAGAAAATTCGCCACATCTTTTTCTCTTGCTACCTAAACTAGCTCCCAACATCTTCTTCCGCATGATTTTTTCTTCATTTTTAACAATCGTTGATAGAATGCTTATCGAGAATCTCGAATTCGTTAGCAATATTCTTCACGGTTTCAGTTACTCTTATTTTATCAGCCAATGTTAATGTTAATGTTTTCGATTTGCGTGGAGAAGTCGTCTTGTTATATTCGGAAAAAAGAATGAGGAACGACAGAACTGTCTTTCAACTCGTTCGTACAATGTTTCATAGCCAACTGGTTTTGCGATCGAAACGCGCGCGCGCTACATAAAGAAACAAATAATCGACGATTGGAAAATCGTTGATCCTCTTCGCGGTTCGCATGGTGTGTCCCCACGATGAAAGAATCGATTATCAATCGATATTGTTCGAGCGAACCTAACCTGTAAGATGTTGCGCATGAAATACGAAGATGCGTTCACTCACGGTATTATCATCGTATCTTTATATTGTTGTACCGTTGTATCGTTTATCCAAAATATACCGAGTGATTCGCGAGAAACAGAACACCTAAGCTCCGTTAGGCTTGAAGAATGTTGTAGCCGAACGATGTTGAACTTCATAGTGTTTCAGCTAACGTCGAGACGAGTTCAATGATGTGGTATACTATGGCCTTCGAATGAACTTGAACTAGAAAATTTATGACAAAGCAATGCTAACTTCATAACGCGCAATCATTATATTTGAATTAAATTGAATGTTTGAAATTATGATCTTGAGCGGTAACAGAATCATTTAATATTTAAACGTTTTACAAGGCAATCGAGAAGAGAAATTTCATTCGTAGAAAAGTTTAATATTATTGAGGGGAATGACGGGTGGGCCGTTTTTTCCAGAGAAATTAGTGGGTTTTTTTTTTAAATAATTACCAGAATATATACAGGGAGTCCCAGTATCGATGGTACAATCGTGAAGGAAGCGAGAGAGAGGAATTATACATGAGAAAATAAGTCGAAAATATGGAATAAATTCTTTTTTACTCGACGTCTCGCTTCGAACACGCGCGTTATCAAATAGGAATCATCTGACGTGTCTGTTCACGACCTACCGGTTCTACTTCTTACAAATGCTAGACACGCGAACTTGACGGATTTTCAAATTCACATTTTTACGACAACAAAACCTCGAGTAAATAAACTTTACTGCGTATTTTTGACTTATTTTCTTCTGTAGAATCACCCGGTCCACTGTTCCACCGTCAATACCGAAATACTCTGTGCATTTATGCTGTACAACTTCTGTGATATTTCTTTTGTACTGGTTTTGCAACGCATGAACTTTTATTACTATTTAACCGCTTGCCGTATCATTTTCTTTACAGTTACAGTTACAATTAGAGTTACAGTTACAGTTACAGTTACAGTTACAGTTACAATTACAGTGATTAAAACGTCTTCGTCTCCAAAAATGTCGCAGAAGAGAAAAGAAAATTCAAATTTTTCTATGGCTACAATTATTTTAATTCTTAAAAATCGATTACAAATGAATGAAATTTTATTTCATTTAAAAAGAAAAGCGTCGCATTCATATTTGACTTAGACTTTGTTTAAAATCTTCATCACGAGTTTGACTCGTTAAAATATGGCAAGGGGTTAACCTTTTAACCGGGGACGATGAGTTAATCCGTCATTCAAGTTTGCTATTTTACATTTACATTTTCGGTTTTTGCAGAAGTTATGCAGGCGTGAAACGAGTAAAATTGTCGGTAGTGCCGTAAAAAGACGTGGAAATTGCGAGGAAGATTGACCGTATGTATCCTTCGGAGAAAGAAAACTGACGGGAGCGTAAGTGGTCTCGATTTATTCAAGGACTGTTCCAGCAGGGTCTAGCCGGTCAATAGAAAGTACAATAGAGGTCGGAACAAGTTCTGCAAACCGTTACGGTATGGCTCGTTCAGTCGGGCACCTAAGTACTTATGTCTTCTTCGCGATCGATACAGATGATTAAAACATGCGAACCGCACGATGACGCGTCCTTTCGAAACGCAAGTTTTTGGCTCGTGAAATTATACACATCATTCCGAAACGAGTTACAAAAGATTTCTTAATTTTTAGTTTGAATTAATAGCGTTTCTATGCAATGATAAATATATATAATATGCTTCTGCAAATAATCCGTGGAAAGGGAATTTTAATATTTATCATTTCTACAGGTTTTGCATTTTAAATTAATCCTTTTGCAAATCAAATTCACCCTTTCACACCCTTTTTCAAATTCATCTTTTTGTAAATCAAATTCATCGGATCATTCGGACGACTCAAAAGTGAAATAACGCAACGTAAGTTACGTAGCAACGAAGTTCGTTGTTCCGGAATATTACACAGAATATTACATAGAAAAGTTTGTAGAAAAATTTGTAGAAAAATTTGTAGAAACATTTGTAGAAAAATTTGAGTTGAAAAGGGCGAATAAGACCTGGAAAAAAGTTAATTTGGAGTGGAAAACCTGTACTACAATATTTCCCGTGGAAGCTTGGAAGCATTATTATCTCGATAATACGATCTACGTTCGTTACTGGTTCGTTGAATCCAATTAAGCTTGAATCGTGGCTTTGAACGCGAAGGAATATCCAATTTTCAGTTTTGGAGGACTATGAAAAGTACTGTGTAAAGGTAAAGAAGGTAGCCAAATTAACGTAATTGGATTTGACGTAGTTCCTGATTCTCGAATGGTTAGGCAAATGTAAAGAACGAGAATTCATTGAAGTAGCAATTTTCTACCGTGGAACGTGTCGCTCGAAGTTCAAGGTGGATATTACGACAAAATGGTTTATTTTAACGTTAACGACACGGAATTTTTTCAAGCTTTACAACTGTTACCACGTTACACGATAAAAGCTATTGGACTATCAATGGCAAAAATAATATTACAATATTTCTTCGACTTGTTAGTTGGTTGGAAAATAGGTTCTTCTTTATTATAATTAAAATATCCTAGTAGATGTGCAAATAAATTCGGTGCATTTTTCTGATGATATTTAGCTTTTATTCGTAAAGGAAGTACTCGTATGTATACAAGATTGTGTGTCTAATAAAAAAGTTATAAATGATGCCTCTTTTACTTTCTCATGTAATTCTTAGGAATTGCAATTTTTTCAAATTCTTTTTTGCGTCTCATTTGGTAAATCAATTCTTCTAATTGCTAAAAAAAATCAGGTCGTTTGGTCCTAAGACTCTGGTCATAAGAAAGATATATTGTTTTAAAGTGCATTCCAATAGTACTTTCGTGGTGCATTGTATGTACTTGCATAGTACATAGTAAAATGGCCTTTACCAGCGACCTTTAGATTTTCAGAAAATCCAAGTTCCGGGAATCCTTAGAACACTGCGGAAAACTTAGAGTCACAAATCTCATTAGATGAAGTCAATCCGAGCGTGAATTAACGTAACTAAGTCAGGGGCATTCAGGGTATCGAATTGGTAATTATAGTGCAAACATTAGTTTGTCCCAAAAGTGTGTTTCTTATCGAATTAATGAACACCATGCGAATTCAGAATAGTTTTTCAAGGAAATAAATGATACGGTTAAGCAAGCGAAAGTTTAGGGAAAAGTAAAACTTGAACAAAAAGATGATTGCCCTGTTTGAATGTCCTCGCATCGTTTAACAACTTCGAGCACGCATATTACGGAAAAGAATTGTTGAATTTTTTCAAAATTTTAGAAAAAATTATAATAGTTGGAAGCACTCTTTGTCGTATTTTTTTAATTAACACGCAAGGAAGGAAGTAGTTCCACGCGTTACGTATTACAATTTTTCGTTTTAACCGCTTCTCTTATAATTTAATCATTTTGTCATAATTTAATATTGCTATCGCGTTGCTATTACGTTGTCACTACGCTATATGTAAATGTGCATCGGTCAAATATATTACACGATACGTTTTATTATTATTATAGATTATTTGCACTCTCTTATTTGCACTCATTATACATACATAATATATACATAATTTCTTTTTAATTCTTTTCACGCAATGCTTTTACGTATAGGTTTTGCACTCGAAACTCATCCTTTTGCAAGTCAAATTCAACCTTACGCAAATCAATTTCACCCTTTTGCAAATTAATTTCATCCATTAAGAATATTTAAAAATAATAATTTATTTATTTAGACACACGTGAACGGTGTGATTACTGCGAGGGAAACACGAGTCTCGATACTCGATACGCTTCAATAAATAATAAATACATATTATGTACTATATGTACCATGCGCATGATTCGTAAATCAACTTTCGAGACAACCTAATATTTATTTAGCAATATCGGAGGAACACATTTCGAAAGAAACTTTTGGGACAACCTAATACACTTTTGCAGAGGACAGGGTAAGCTAACGGTGTTTATTCGTGACGAACCGTCAAACTTTGAATCAGGTTGCGTGCAAACGATCAGACACGGATTTGCGAGCGTGTAAATGACGTTAGAAAGTTGCGAAAGAAGTGGCTGACTCATCTGCACTGTGTTTTTTTCAACGTTGCGGAACAATTCCGGAGTGTAAATACACGTAGTGCTCCAGTGGTTCTTACCGCTCGCCTTTGGACAGCACGCAATTCGAGCGGTCAAAATTATTTGGTTATTCGGTTATTTGGTTATTTGATACGCAGGAACGTAGAGGTGTATCGTAATCGTTAACGAAATATTTGTTGCCTTCAAAATTACATACTATGCAATTGCAATTTTTTCAACATCTTTTTTGCATGTCATTTGGTAAATCAATTCTTCTAATTGGTCAAAAAGAGTCAGGTCGCTTGGCCCGATCATAAAAAAGTTATACTGTTTTCGTGGTTCACTCGTATGTACTTGCCAGTCGTCTCGTCGTCCTCTCCGATTTTGGAGAAAAAATCACAGCTGAAACTTCCCATCTTTCTCGCGTGTCGGAGGCTGATCGTACTCGTCGACCGGACCCAACAGTTACGGTATTCGAATTCGTGAGCGTAGCATCGCCGTAGAAAGGAAGTTAAACATATGCAGTTATACGCAGAGAGGTACCGTTGTAATCTCTGCTGATAAATATCTCCGGCCGTGTCCAGCGAATTCGAGGTTTCGATCGAAGCGATGCCCGACGCGCGTACAATTTCTTTTTTCTTTGTCGTCGTCCTTCGAACTGCGTGAAATATATTCAGGGGAAAATTGTCTCGCGAGCGCGAAGTAACATTTGTTTGCTCCGGGAGCATGAAAGATGAACAGCTTGATATAAAATTGAATTTCTTACATCCGTGTGCAAATATATGTACCGCGAAGGGTGTTCTTTGCTGCGCAAACCTGATCTACGAATGAAAGTAACAGAAAAATCTTCTATGACATTTCGTCTGGTTACCTCTTCTTTAAAAAAGACTCAAATCGTAATTGTTGTAGGCTGTACAGTAGGGTGGACCTTGGTTATACTTGGCACCCCCTAGAATCGTGCCACTGGACGAAAAAATAATCTCTGCGAAATTTGAAATGCTACGCGGTTTCCCGTTGGAATATACAGGGTAAAACGAGCATACACGTTAGAAAAATGATTATATGCATACAGTATACGTACATAGTTTTTATGCTGTGTTCTCCTTTGCGATGTTTCCCATCGTCGAGCGACTCCTTCCCTTTCATTCTTTCTCCGCGATACGATAGTGGTTGAGGCCGAGAAGCCAGCACATACTACGTGTTTCCGTCGTATTTTCTCCGACATACCTGTGCGTACATACGCTCCCACGTCACGCGTGACACTCTCAATGACCTACGCAATACGCGAATGGCGCCATTATAATTTTTAATTTCTGATCCCATAAGTCATTCGGTCCTTCCCGGTCTCGATTGCAACGTATGATCGACAACCTCGATTACACGCAAACGAAAATCGTCGAGTCCATTCTCCGGAGAGTCGTGTAGTCGACCAATTAAAGCTAGACAGCTCTATGAATATTACAAAACAATCAATTATCGACCAGTTAAAATACAACGGCGGACAAAAGAAAGGTTAAATAGTAATATCTACGAAAACTACCACAATTTGTACAAACTGAAATTTTATTTTACATCTTATGAAATAATGGAAGCAAGAAAATTGATTTGAAACAGTTTATTTGAAACAACGAGACACGCGAAGAAACTGGATAGACAAAAGTAAGTTTAATTTTACATTTTGATTATTAAAATTTTGATATTCGAACATTATACTTTGTAGGACCTCCGTTGCTGTTTATTACAGCTTAAAGTTAGGCGTAACATTCATATTTAGTCGATTTTGTTTGACGAGAACTTGTCGATAACGGTCTAGGAACGAGTCGATTGTAAAGAATTTCTATTACTAGAAAGTATGCAACGGAAAATAATAATTTCTTCGAAAATTCTTATATTTGAATATGCGATAACTGGGCTGTGGATCTTTATTATTATTTATTTAATGCTTTAACGCGCAACTTAACTTAACTTAACTTAACCTAAAACTAGTTTACATGCATACACATGTATATCGTATAGCTTCTACTTGGATACACTGCTTTAATGAAATTAAATTTTAATTGCACATCGCTTGATAAAATCGAAAATAATTGACAGGCCTTTAATATCTGTGCCAGATAGGAAGCATTTTATACAATAGAAAGACTTGTATAAAATTAAGAAGAAGATCTCTTTTATGTTTCAAGCTCATGCGAGTTATGAAATACGGGTATGTATTTTCTGTGTCTTTAAAAAATTGTTGTTAGTTTAATCAAGACATCGCTTCCGAGAGAAATGTCGAAAATACATGGTTATGCGTCAAGATAAATTGCTCAAACTCGTGTCTTAGTCTTTCCGAGGTTAACGACTAACGAAGATATGATAATTACAAGAATACATTAACATAACACAATGCCACTTGCTGCAGTTAAAAATTCTATTGGCATACACGCCTTTTAGACAACTTTACTACCGAGAAAGGATATACAATATGTACTCGTACGCATACTTACCGGCACTGGATTCGTTCCTCGGTGTCTTCTTACTGGCGTTCCTTCTCGAGAAATTTTATAATTAGTTATTTCTGATTTCTCGAGAAATTACAGTATTTCGAAAGACTGATTTTGAAAATCGGTAAAAAATTCAATCTTTAAGATTAAAATAAAGTTCTGAAATATTAAATAACGTATAATAAATAATATTTATATGAGAAAAAAAAGGATGTGATTATATAATTGAATAATATTGTGTATAATATTATAAATAATATTGGAATTTTTAAATATTATAATATTTTCTTAAATAAATTGAAGGTGGCAAAGTAATTGAGAATGGTGGGGTATTTAATTAAAATTCAGATTTAAGCGAATTCTATGTATATAGAATTTTAATGTTATAAAATGAAAATATTATTTTTTTATTGTTCCCGAATAATAAAGCAGTGGAAATCATGTGAAATAACCACGATAGAAAGAAAACAACAAAAAAGAACTAAAAATGTTCATAACGAAATGATAAATTATTACCAATTGTAAGTCTATGAATAATTACAGGAACCTTTACAATGGCGAGAATGACTGCTAAGAGGACGAAAAGGTTCGCGATAGATGACAAAGGATGCATTCCCAAATGCATTCCCCTTACTTAGATACCCAATCCGAACCTGGTATGACGCATACATCTTTTATACTTATGCAATTTCCTCGAACGCATTCACTTCTGGCGCATCCTCCGTGCAGCCTTTGCGCATTTATAATTCACTATTACTTTAACAATAAGCGATGCGAGAAACTGTAAACTGTTTGAAATAATACCTCCATTATGAAAAGAACTCTCGGTTAACCGAATTGAATTTTATACCTTGCGAGCACACTCTGCTTTAATAATTAACAGATTTGTGTTGAATTACAATTGAATTACAAAATTGAATTACAAAATTGAATTACAAAATTGAATTACAAAATTGGATTGCAATTGAATTACTTGACGAATTAAAATTACAGTAAGTAATTCAATCAGATTGTATTCAATTATTTCGTAATTCGAAATTCCGTCGCTTCATTTAATTGAATGACTGTTTTAAAGTGCGTTCAAATACTTTCGTGGCTCACTGTATGTGTGCCCACTGCTCTTTGTTTGTTCACGATTCAGAGAATTTAGAGTATAATCGTTCGAATATTTTGTAGAGCAACTGTAGTTGTTGAGAACAACAGTCGGAAAGGAAGACATTCTAGCGGCAGTTGCGAAAGTCGTTCAATGCCAGAAAACGTTGCAAAAAGCGACGAGTCGAGTTCACTTTAAATGACGCGACGGAACTGTAGACTCGTTTCTACCTTTGCCCTGTCGTTTCAATAAGTAGCACGATCTTTGCAGACAAAGAGCAACGAGTATTCTGTCTTGTGTAACAGCATTAAATGTCAGGTCAAGAGACTGGCTCTGTCGGCCGGATTACGGTTACAGTCCGTCTACATACATACATATATACATACATACATACATACATACATACATACATACATACATACATACATACGTACATACAGGTATATGTAACTACGTGCGCTTTATTTCCCTGCAAACGCTTTGTCGCACCCAGATCTTCGCCATTCTCTGTCCTTGCATCACCATTCCCCGCATAAAGTGCCTCATCGCGTCTTTAATGCGCTTCGAATTTCTAACTCTTTCAGTAATAGTTTCAGATTACGCATTACCTATCAGCGATTTAACGTCTAGGATTCACAGCCACGGATTTCTAAGCTCATGATAATGGCATTGTCATAGAAATAATTAGGCAGAGGATCTTTATGCAAAATAAAAATTTTCTACCTAAATGGCAACAAACTGCAGTGAAATAGAAATTTATTTTTCTTCTTAATTCGTTTAATAGGTTGAAAATAATATTATTTTTAAATTCTTCAACTGTTTTTCTGTCTATATGCATAAAATCTGCTGTTTAGTAATGGAAGATATCATAATTAATTTTCGAATTTTTCTTCTTTTTGTATGATATTTCTACATCGCTTTGTAAATCTAAACTACTTTTAGAATAAAATATGATAATTTTTCTCTCATTTTAATTAGATTCTCTCTCTCTCTCTCTCTCTCTCTCTCTCTCTCTCTCTATCACTCTTACCTAAACTGGAACAAAAGTTGCTCCGTTCTCTGTTATTCTATTAGTTGATTTCTTAATTAAAACGTGTAGCAACTAACAAGTTTATGTTCAAAGTTGATTTAAACTGCTGTTTAAATGGACTCGTCTACCGTGTAGCAGCAGAATAAATGAAATGTGGTCCCTTTATACTTTGGGAAAGTCTGCAATAAAAATACGAGTAGAGCTAGACGAGAAATGAGCACACACTTACTCTAATCCTATCGATATTTTAACAGGTGAAAATTTTCTATAACTATAGAGATGATTGGAAAACTTGCAAACCGATTAAGAAACAGCAGTGTTGGTCCCATTTTCAAACAATAAAGGTACGCAAAAGAAAAACATTTGAAGCGGTTTAAATATAGTGCACCTTTTCTGAAAGAAAACATTCTTGTTACCATTATTAAAAACGGGAATAAATAGATAAAAGAGAATTTCGAAGCAAAGTTACGCGATACAGACATTTGGAAAGAACAAGGCCGCGTGTAGATGTTTCGCGATATAAAATTCCTTGCAGCGAATCGTTCAGGTGAAAACGGAAGCTTCCAATTCTCTAAAACGTTTCAACCAGGAATATGTACTGGGCTTCGGTAAGTGTGCTTCAACTATTCCGAATAGATACTCGGCACGGAATTTCGTATACGTACGAACAACGTTTCAGCTAAGCGATTCAAAGGGACTATGCTCGGTTTGCGTTTAACAATCTATTACTCCATAACAGCACGCACAAACGTTTACAGAGGATACGCACAGTCCCGATATTTCCGATGTAATAGTTCCTGTTATGGTAAATAATAGTCTCGGGCATGCAATTAACGTTTAAGTTAGTAACAGTTATCCAAACGGCATATAATCATATATCCGAGTTGTGCTAGCCTAGCACAAGTCAGCACAACTGCCGATTTCCCCAGCTTAACGATATCGATGGCACTTTACTTTTGACCGAGGCCTTTCGCGCTTGGAACGAACACAAGAGTAAAGTGCCCTTAATACTAAATCTACCGGTACCGGTGATAATGACCGATTACAGATTTTTTATTTTACAATTATTAATACGATAAAAATGATTTCATGAGAAACAAAGTCTGAATAAAATCAATCTTGTCATTTTTATACTTGTACTTATAGTTGTGCTAGGCTAGCACAACTCGGATATACGATTATATGCTGTTTGGATAACTGTTATTAACTTAAACGTTAATTGCATGTCCAAAACTATTATTTAGCATAACTTCTTTCTTTATTATTTTTTTAACGTAATACTTTAGCACAATCTTAGCACAACCTAGCACAATCTAGCACAACTTAGCGCTACAGAGAAAATTGAAAAAAAAAATGAGAAGTGGGGGGCCACTAAAAAAACTTTTAATTGTACCTTTTGTATCTTTTGCAATTTATAGGCCCTTACCTAAAAGGATAGAAGGATTGATTTATCTCTTACAGAATTGTTAGGTGGATCTAATAAACAAACACTGCAAAGTGTCGTCAAAATCGGTGTGTATCGGTCACCGAGGTTTTCTAGTTACTACGAACGTGTCGAAGTAATTAATGTTGTAGAACTTGTGTCTAACATTATCTGAAATGCAAATATCTTCTTTATCTGCGCGTGTTGTAACAACCGTTTCGAACTTCTCGTTTCTTCTAGATACAAGGTCAATCGTACACGACCCAATTTAAATGTATCGTGCGAGTAATAAACGACTCTTTTGTCAAGAAATTCTCATGTATTTATAATTTCATCGCTTTCGCTCGTTTTCCCGCGCTCAGCAATAACGACGGCGCGGCGCGGCGCGGCGCGGCGCGGCGACTCGTTCGAAGTCCGACAACGCCATTGTTCGAGGGGAATGGCTCACCATAGCACACTGTGCCGATTTTGTCGCGCGTGCGCGTGCTCGGGCAATTGCGAAACGGCGCGGCGCCGCGCCGCGCGTCGACAATTATTCGTACAGCGAGAAGGTTGCATTGTCTGGTTATTGTTGTCTACGAGCCGGCCACGTAACGGGGTCTTCGATCCCCCGGAAAATATTCCGGCAACATGTCCGACAATGGTTACGAATCGACCGATTAATCCCGCGACGCGTTCATGGTCACCAAGACGCCAAACAATTCTCATTTCTGGTACACGCTAGGACTGTTACTTTCCTTTGAAGGTCGAACATTTCGAAGCTTCGATATCAGAAACTTCGAAATATACACTCGTACGCGGAAGTATTCGAATGCTTACAATTCTGACATTCAACTAACGAGATATGTTTGTTACTTTGAAGTGTTTCAAGTAATTTTCCACATATAACAAGGGGTTGATATTAAGACTACGTAAGTAACGCTAGAAAATAATCCAACGATATATAGCGTTTTTACAATACATTTATTATAAACACGTACCAGAGGCGACACAGGAGAATAATTGAAAATGTTAACAGGAAGTTGGAGCTCCGTTTGCTTTTGTAACGGCCCTAAGTCTGTTTTCCATTGAATGAACTAACTTGGAAGTAACCGTTGGATCTATCGATTGACATATTGCAATGATATTTCGTTTTAACGTTTCTTTCGAATTAATAACTGTGGTTCTCAAGTCTTCTTTCCACTTCATCCCATAAATGTTCAACGGGGTTTAAATCGGGACTTTGCGGTGGACGTGGCAACACAACACGAGTGGAACATTATACGATACCCATTCTCGTGCCACGTCTGTCACGTGTTTAAAATACATGTATCGCGAAAACGGTATACGAGTATATTGTTAAATTATTTTTTAACTCGGTGTACGTAGTCTTCGGACCCATCCCTTGCTGTATGCGGGATATTACATCAAATGCTTTGATCCAACATACGTATCTCGTTGGTTGAATGTCAGAATAATTGTAAGCGTTCGAATACTTTCGCGTACGAGTGTACGCACTCGTATATCTCATTTTCATTCGAAATAAAAATTTGCCAAAGCCTGGTTCGCGGTGAAATAGACGATAGACGATAGACGATCGTACAGTGGACGACAAAGTTCGCCGTGTGCTCTCCATCGTTTACTGCGAATAAACAGCCGAAGTAAGGCGTCATTGTTCAATGACAGATAAACTGAGAGAGTATACGAGTATGTATAACGGCGGAGCATCATTGTTGAAAAAGGCGAGACAAGGCCGTGGCTGATCATTGAGTAATTGGACAGCGGTATTTGCACCCGTACCGATATTCGTATTCATAGCCATGCTCTCTCATGCAATGCTCCTCATGGAATAATAGCTTGAAACGATTTCAAGCCCGAAGCTCCGCTCCCAGCAACAACACGTTATTAAATAGTGGGGCAATTTGAAAATGAGTCCGGTTTGTTTGCCGCTGTGCTGATAGCATGTTTATAAACTGATCATGGCTCGGAGTTATCAGGGAAAACTTCGCTAACCGGATGAGCAGCTAACGAGAACCGAACTTTATGCGAAATACATCGGATATCGATAAAACCATCCATGAAATTACTGTACAGAAAATAATCCATAATATTTTTGCAATAATAAATTGGGTTCCGTAATATTTTATGGTAATAATATAATTTTATAAATATACATATGTATATGTATAATAGTTTTTAGATACATATATGCGATCGTGTTCTCATCATATTAACCCTTTGCGCTCGGAGCTATTTTAACTCGAAAATTAATCATTTCTTCCGAGCTAGAATATTTCTATTCCCTATGATTTTTGAAAATTGATGGACACGAAATTGGTATGATACCTCGTGCGATACCTAAATCTTTTTCTGAGCTTTTTCTGTGACTTACATTGTAGTCGAGATTATAAAACGCATTCAGAGATGATAATGACATTGATAATGACATTGATCATGACATTTCTTGTCACGTGGTAATAACCTAGTTTTGTCTCTAACGGAAAAGTTTTCTTGTACAACAGAAATACACGCGCGAAGTATCTCATGGTTTTGTCCACCACTGTACGATACTTTCATTGTTTTTGGGTGAACGTAACACGCGCGTATCGATTGGAACGCGTCTGTATTGGAACAACATACGCGGTAGATACGTAGATGAAAAGAAGATACAATTACTTTTGATCGTTATCGGTGAGATATTTAATAAATTATTATTAAAATATGTTCTCTGACACTGTACGAACTGGAATACATACAAGGTAATCAAATTTACCAAAGATATAGACTACCTTTTTTCAGGTAGTTATAAGAATTAAGGAAGTGTCCACATAGTTTCGAGCGTCAGTGGAAAACGCTCGTACATCGTTCATGCTGTCCGCTTGCATGTTGGCTTTTGTATAAACACCGGTAGGATTAGGATACAACCATTTTATACTAAACAGTTCAAGTTTATCGGAAAGTAGGTGCCCATCAATTTCCGGTATAAACTTTGTTAAGTTAGAAATTATTCTGATTTCTTTATCCGTGCAAAACAAATACTGTTCGTGATTACAATAGTTCCAGGTGCACTGTTCATACAACTCTACTGCTATCGTGCTCGCCTGCGCGAATCATTCTCTATCCGTATCGATATCGATCGATGCAAGATATCTCAACCTTCCCGGCTAATACGAGATAGTACCGAAATACCGAAAATATACAGTGAATCACGAAAGTATTTGAACGCACTTTAAAACAGTGAATTGATTTATCAAATGACCTGCGCGTTGACGCATATAAATAATTAAGCGGATATAAGAGTAAAAGACTGCGCGATCCGTGTTTATATGCAGTCCTTTTCTACGTTCGGCTTCCTTTCTACTTTCGGCGCGGTTGGTGCGGTTGCCGTGGTTAGGTGGTAGACTCGTTGTCAGTCATACAAAAAATGGTGTCCCTACATGATATTTCTCCGTGCAGAACACAGCCGTTTGCAAAATAACGCGACTTTACTGTACTTGGAAGTATTGCCGGATCGTTCACTGGGAGTGATTATCAACTACGAAGAGAGTATTTAAAGAGTATTCAGAGAATATTTAAATCCGTCGCGCGGATCATCGGAATAGAGTAGAAAGGCTTTTAAACACAGTTAATTAGCTTCGATCGCAGCACTGTGCGCTGCTCTTATAATGGACCGTTCGAATATTAGAGTATTCGAATAAAGAAGGCATCGCTGTATGTACTTGAAACCTAAATAGCTGATGACCGGTGGTGGAGAGCACGAGCCGGTATCGTCCGATGGACAAATCGTGAAATATTTGCGAGTGACCCAAGGCCTCGGCCCATCGCATAGCATCGCATCGCATCGACGCGACGCCGACGCGACGCGAAACCGGGCGAAAGTGTGCTCTCGGAATGCAGGAAAATTTACACGCTCGGGTTGCGCAAGCTCGCTCTTCCATGTGCAACAATGGGCCTTTAATTATCCGCGATTCATCTGCGCCTCTATTACCATGCAAATTAAGGAAGTCGAGCAACGCGATCCGACAGCCGACAGCCTACAACCGACAGTCGACAGCCGACAGCCGACAGCCGACAGCAGTAGCACACGGGACGCGGGAAGGGGATATGGGGAGGTAGCATACAGCACCGAACAAAATTATAAGCTCGCGCGATTTTTTCGATTCTTTTATTGTTGTAGTTAGATCTATTGTTATTTTCTTTTGTAGTATTACGTAGGAGAGTTCTCCTAGCGCTGGGCACGTTCAATTTTACTTCGAATTGTCTGATTTTGTCTTTAGAACGCTGTATCTCTCGTCACAGAATCATCTAAAATGAATAATATCGTGGATTTGGGAGCTTCGAAGAGTTGTGAGTTTATAGTAAAACAATTTTTCAATACGATAAAGTCGAAAAATTGAATTTCGGCCACGAAAAGTGGGTTCCTGGCCCACTGTGCACTGTGTGTCGGGGGAACTCCCCTTACAACTCGGACGATGAAACGAAAAATGGAGGAGCACGGTGTACGTGGGAGGCAAAAACTCGGTGAAGAAGAAAGGGAAACGAGGTGGAATAATGAGGAAGATCAGGAAGTCGAGGCAGAAAAGGGAGCAGCGAATCAGAGGAGAAACGATTAGATTCGCAGTGAAATGGAAAGATAGTGAAAGCGCGGGAGAATGGGAAGAACCAACAAGTTGAAGCGAACATATTGAAAGTATAATGTGTTGCGACGCAACTCGCGAGATCGGGATACATAAGTACATACTTGAATAATTCTCACCTCCTAACTCGGCGGTGCCCGTTGGCGAATTAATACCGCAACGGTTGTTCAAACGGACACGATTTAACTGTGATTTAGATTGATGCGATGTAGGTATATACGCACGTCTCTCTGTAACAATGCGTATAATTGAATAACAGCTATGTGTTTTAAAGTGATGTACGTCGGTGCGTATGAAATATTGGATTCGCTGATTGCAGCATTCGATTATATTTTTATGAACGAAAATTATTAGCAGCGATCACCGGCTGCCAGTTGAATTGGAGCTGTTCGTTTCGACGATAAAATTAAAGCAAGCGATAGATTGAGATGAAACTCATTTGAAATCGTTCCGTACAACGGTGGATCCAAAAACTATGATTATTTTGTTAGAAAGAATAATACAATAATAAATTTGAACCGATTTTAAAGCTTAAAGTCTCTTCTTTTGTATTTCATCGTTTATATTTTTGAAACTTCGGATGAAGTTCACACACACGTACACACACACACTCGCACACAAGTAATTCTTCGATTCATCTTTCGTTCCATTTCAAAGAACCATTTTAACGCTAATCGTACCGCGACCGGTCGAATGACCGCTTTCGTATCGTTTATTTTTTAATTATTAAAATTATAAAGATGCTGAAATTATTCAATAAATCTCTTTATTCGAACACGTATCATTATAAAAATTGTGAACAATCCGAATAAATTCAGTTCCGTAATTTTTATACAACAATATCTATCCGATACATTTTGTACCCGGTACGGTTAGCGTTGAAAGCGAGCATAGCTGCACCTCGATTATTAAACTACAAAGATCAGCGTATCTAAATTTATCAAATGAATTTATTTACTTCGATAACCTCCTCTTCGGGTGAAATTATTTATTAAATTATTCGAACAAACTAAATCGACATAAAAAATTATTTTATTTAAACGTCAAATACAGATAAACCATTTAAAATAATTCATTATGTGCACAACCCTACGAAACTTAAGTAATTTGGTTGAATTTTGAAAAAGTTATGGCCTTCCAAAGGGAGTCCTGGTATTAATGGGAGTAGTCACCGTACGTACGTAAAAGCAAACATCTTCAACGACGACAACAACAGTCGTGAGATCTTCGATAACCACTTTAGTCGAGTGAACTAATTATAAGTCGACAGCACAATGTAACCGGGGCTCGTTCACCCCTGCTAATGATTTGCGCTCTAATTATTTACAGTGGAAATATCGCGAAATGCTGAGGAACTCCAGGGCGCAGGTATAAATTTTCCAAATAAACTGAATGTTGACAATCAACGGTTTACTCTAGACTCTAGGTGCCATTCGTGACTAGGTGCTATATGTACGGTAACACCCACTAATATTCGGACACTGTTAAAAAGACGATAACTTTTTTTTAATATTGAACCATACGATTTGAAACAATTTGAGAAGCTGGAGCAATTAGTTTACCACATGATGCGAAGAGAAATTTATTTTAGAAATTGTGTAGACGAAGAAAATCGGTAGATGCGGAGAAAAACTATGGGCATTGAAAAATGCTAAAATCCCTAAATTTATTGCAGTTAGAGGCCGAAAATCGCCTCTGTCCATTGCTTCTCGCTGCTCCTCGACATGCTGCCGAATAATCAGAATTACGCGTTGTAAACGTAAAAGTAGGACTTTTCAGGCAAATAGCCCCCCTAGATTGATCTATCGTCTAGCGATTTTGACTACCGAGAAATCCCGTCTTTGCATTATTAGGAAATCAGGAGTGCAATCCTCGCGTACGTATACGTGGTTTAGCGGTGTGCGAGTGTACTGTGGTGACTGTACTGCGGTGACTGTACTGTGGTGACTGTGTGCAGTCACGCACGAGTGTTGTCTGTCTAGGAGACGCAGTACTTAAAGGAATATTCTCGCAGCTGACTCTATTTCCTTCAAATATTCTATTTAAATGGAAAATCTATTAAAGATATACACGATACAATGTCGTTAAAAGCGGAATGAAATTCGCCTTGAAACATAGCGAAATCACTTTCAAGGGGAACATGTTTAAAAATGGAACAAGACGTTTAGGGGAATGAATCTTTCCTTACAGTGACGTTAACTTCCAAGGCAAAGCATAGTAAAAACAGTGACCAACAAGAAACGAGTCTCACAGTGAAACGAGCTACACCTGAGCGTGATAGTTTCTCGAGTTAACAGGGCATGCAACCAGAGAACTTGTTTATTGTTCTATATTCGGTGCTCCGAGTCTCGTGTAAATTAATTGTTTCATTTATATTCAAGGAGAAGTGAAATGACAAAGTGCAGACTTCAAGATGACGTGTAACCACTTATATCGAATTTGTTCGAATTAACTCATCCCACAGCTCGTAACCACATAACGGATTTTTATATAAAATCCTGGAAGAATTGCTAGAAAGAGGGGATAGATAGAAAATTTAAAATAAATAATAAATAATAAATAATAAACGAAAATTAAAGAATTATATAATTCTTTAACTGGAAGGATGGAAGGGTGGAAGTCATAGAGAACAAAGAAGGTTCCACGCATTATTAGAAAAATATAGTTTGGTGTATATATATTATTATAAGAAATATTTGTATTTTTGTTTCATGAAACATCCAGTTGTGTTGTATGAAATATATATCGTATCTTTATTCTTCGAGTGTGCTGTCATTTTGTCTGTGTCGAATTATGCGTGTTCCCCTCCAACTAACAATAAGAAAACTCATTGAACCGAAGTCAATCTATGTTCTGTTAAAATATTCGCGGAAGATATGTTTTACGTGCTACACAGAGTTTCTACGCTAGCGTGATTTTAACACGCGATAGCGCACGCGTGCTATCTTTTTGTTTCTCAGAGTGCATGTATAAGAACATTTTCTGTCTGGATGCCATCCGGAATATACATACAATATACTTATATTGTGCATACGAGTGTACAATCGAAAGTATAGATTCTAATTTAAAAATTCACAGGTATACTTTTACAGGTGTCTTCAAGGTCATCCGAAGGTCAAATGAATTGTGTCACACGAAAAACTATATGACTTTTATCTGTCTACTATATCTAACATACATCTACGAAACGTATATTTTAAATTTTCATTACGGGCTCTAATAAAAATACATTTGTCGAGAACAAAGTTTTATTGTCCTCTGTTATGGCAATCGTAGACCATGAATATACCAACTGTTATACTCGTATCATCAAAATACAATCATGATAAATTTAGGGAAATTGAGAAACGGTATGATTTTTCTTGCAGACTTTGCGAGGAGAGCTAACGGACGTTGAGATGACTCGGGGAAGAAGATCGTCTCTCGCGTTAGGAGCATGCATAGGTAAGAATACATTCCGATACGATATTTACCGATTGATCTGCATAATTCATTGCATAATGATCCGATTCATTTGCATAATGTACGAGTATATCCGTGAATACCTCGATGGTTGCAAAATTGAAAAATATCCTAAAAAATTAGTGCAAAAGTGGTGTCTCTTCAATTTTTGTTCAAAGTTGAAAAATATGTGTTTTTTTTAAAAATTCAATTTTCTCAAAGACTCTGCGCGCGTATAGGAGAAAAATTAAAGACGGATTCGGAATCATCGCGAAAAACTCTACATACCGGAATCGCGTAGTGGGATTCGAAATGACGAAGAAAAAAGTTGAAATTTGTTGGACCGTGTTATCGGAATAGAGAAGCTTGGCTTCCTCTTATCGTTAGTCGAAATAATCGGCGTTCTATTGCAAATTCAACTGCGAGAGAGAATGTCGCCATAGCTTTCACGTGGATGGAACTACACGATATACGTAGATAAGTAGATATGTATTATACAATGTAAGTTTCCGTCTGTAAGAGAGCATTGAAGTCTCCGTTGCATCCTGTTCCATCGCGATATGTACCGTGTTACGAAGATTACCAATCGAGGAGACCGCACGAACTGTGCAGGCACCAAGTACTGTTAGGATTGCTGCACCGTTCTCTACTGTAACCTAACCGTAACATTTGTCTTGACAATATAAATTTATAGCTGCCCTAAACTCCTAACTTCCTATTGCGCCTGCGAAAAAAAGCGTAATAACTTCTTCCCGTGTTTTACTTTACGATCCGACAATATATCATAACCTCCTTGCCATCCTATTTTCACTACATACCTAACGCTACATTAATTTGATTAAATCTATGAATTTCTTCTGTGCAGCTTGTTCGAGATAAAGAAATTCCTCGTGCAAAACTAGCCACATTTCGAAAATAGTTTTCAGTTTTTAATCGTTTGCAGTAGCATGCGAGTAATCGAAGCACCAGATGCATTCGATAGAAATTGTAACTTCACGGAAAACTGGACTCTCTTTTGACGATTGAACGTACCTTTACCTTCAGGATTGATGCTTCTGCTTCTGCTTCTGCTTTCAAGCGTGCTACTATCGTTTTGTCTGTGTCGGATTATGTGTTTATCCTCCAACTAAGAGAACTCGTTAAACTAAAGTCAATCGATGTTCTGTTTACATATTCGTGGAAGATATGCTTTACATACTACGCAGAGTTTCTTCCGTTGGCATGATTTTAACTGGAGAAATAAAAGATAGCACGCGCGCGTTGTTAATACAATTAAGATATTAATCTAAACAATGACTTTGGGATTTTAAATTACTTAAGAAAATCTAAATTTTATTTTATGTTAAAACTCTTAAAAATTATTTTTCTTTATCTAAACCGATCAAATTGTAGGTAGCAAAAAATGCTGTCCGGTCTCAGGGCATTTTACCCTGCACGCGGCATGGTACGTGTTAAAATAATAGGGTGCGTCTAAACATCCGATACGCACTGTACATCGTGTACAGGAAAGTAAGGTTGCAAGGAAAGAAGACCGGTGGTGTTTTTAAAACCGATGCCCATTTAAAATTCTTTCGCTTCGGCAAGTCTCGGCGTTCAAAATCGTGATATCGAGAATGAAAGTTTCCGGTATTAGTTCAGTCTGCCAGAATCGAAATTGAAAGTTTCTTTCGAACTTGCCTCGCCGACCGAATCCGTATTATTATCGGATGATTCGTTCCGAACTGGTAACTTCGTGAAGAACTCGAAACGAGGATCCGATCGATTGAGGAATTAGAAAGCGGAATTCTTTCCTGGATATACGATACGTAGCGTATGTAGTTCAATGCTCGCTTTAAAGCGGTTCTGAAACTGTTTCACACTTTACGCAATAGTACAGGGAAATTTCTAATTTCCATGTTGTGCACAATTTAACAGAATATGCATGCTCGTTACTATAATTATCTCTCCGCGGTATTCGATCTTAAATTTAATCATCTGAAAGAATTCGCTACGGAAATTACTAATGCAATTATGTAAACTCGTAATAATAGCGAATTCTAAGAATCCGTGTAACATGTTTCGAAGCTAAGCAATCGTACGAGTACAGCCGCGTGGGCTGTTCGATATGTGCGAATCTAGTAACATACGCGTTGATGATTACTTAAATTGTTAATTATTCGTTATGTTTACGAATAGGCGGATTCGATGCATTTATGACAAAAATGAATAGGTGCAATTTAAAACAGTGAAAACATTACGATCGTTTAAGGCCATCGATGTACATAGTCTTTTCAACCTTATACTCGCACAGTACAGTCAAACCTCGACAACTCGAACCTCTTTAAGAGATTAGGACACAGTGATATTTCGAAAGAAATCGAAAATTTATACATTTATAGCATGACGTCTTATATTGTAAATTATCGTCAAATTATTGTATTTATACCGGACATTTCTTTTCGCATCGTCATCGTCGTCATCATCATTATTATTATTATTATTATTATTATTATTATTATTATTATTATTATTATTCTTCTTGTTTCCGACGACACAAACCATACGTATTGCATCGATTGATATTCGCAAACGCGTTTTGATCGTTTCGCTACATCGATCGCATTGCACTTAGGACCGAAGTATAAACTTCGATGTGATTGTATAAACAATCGCACGTGTTTTTACGTAACCTGATCACAGAGACGGAGATCAGGTGCGCATACTTAAATCTTCTGCATAATCCCGAGGCTTGCTTAACATTCAGAAGCACGAGAACATACCACACCGATGCATATGGATTTTTGCGTCCGTTGCAACGTAGTACATACATATGTGCGGCGAAATATAGTGCTGTTCACTTGAATAGTCTCGAATACTCGAAATAACAAATGAATGACGTCGAGAAAGAATTCGATTCTCTTTCCGTGAATCATGATATATGGTATAGTAGTAGGAAAATCCGTCTGGTCCATCAAGATTGAATTTTTTCTCACGTGAGAATATTATATTGTGCCATTGTTGAGTCGAACTCGTACGCGTTCTAGCAAATTGGAGTCGGGCTTCGATATGCCTTCTCATTAACGCAGGTTTTATTTGCATTTTCTTGGGTTTTGTGTACGGAAGGGAACACTTTGTGTGACACGTCTGATAGTTGAAACTGACGCTTTTGTTCCATCTTCCTGTTAGCAGCTTCCTGACAACCGTATCAGGTTCGTCCGCGTTTTGACTCGATTCAAATTCTTGACAGTCCTCTGTCACTGTCCAGAATCCTTGCTTGCGGCTCCCCAATCTCATTCGTCGGGTTCGTCCGCTTACCTCAACTAACAAATAGAAGATGATATTCCTAGGGCCACTCAACCCTTCGCCGGCCACTCGTGCTGCTCACGGCCCTGGCTCGTAACAGAGACCTAATTATTTTATTCTTCGCGCACAGTAGTGGGTAAACATGCGAATAACTTCGATATCGATCACGTTTCAGGCACGTTCCTGCTGCTCTTCAGCACCGTCGCAGCGGACATAGAACGGTTAGAATGTCCGCCCATAATACTGCGTTACAAAGACTTTAAGTCGAACGCGTTGGAAGCGCCGACAGCCGAAAAGAACAATCCGATATCGAAGAAAATACCATTGGGAGTCGAAACGGAAGAATTTGCTCCGTTGGATAAACGCGAGAAGAGAGACGCGGAGCCGGCGTTTAGCGAGCTTATACCAGATGCCAAAGCAGAGGACGATGAGAAGAAAGTGATCGACAAAGACATCGAAGAGCAAGGAATACGGCCACGGAACGAAGTCGACGGGTTGCCGACCTCGGATTCGACGAACCGAAGCTCTAGATTCGAGGAGACCCCTCGCGAAACTTCGGGGAAAAGTTCGAGCACGAAAACAATTTCCGACGAGTTCAACAGATTGTCCAGGACAAACGATTTGATCGTTGTCACTGCGAAGCCCGCGTTGGAGGAATCCAAGTTCGAACAAAAGACAAACGAAACGGTTCCTCGTACGGGCCACTATGAAACGAACAAAACCAATGAACCGACCCCGTTCAAACAGGAACGTGAGACCGACATGCAAGCGAAACTGGGAAGTTCGTCGAAAGAGTCGGACGTTCCAGCGTCAAAATTGGAAACGAATAAGCTCGAAGCCCTGTCGACTGCGCAGAAAACTCTTTCGACGGAGAAGCTTCGCGAGAGGATCGTCAAGACGGAAGATCTAAGCTCCACGAAGAACGTCGAAGTGCCCGACCTGAAGGATACGGATGAAAACAGCGGGAGCGGTGAGCCAATCTCGTTGATCAACGACACGTACGTCAACTACAGCCACCATCGTAAAACCTCGACGGAGGAGAGCTTGGGGACGAGCTCGGGGACGAGCTCGGGGACGAGCTCGGGAGACCAGTCGAGAGTCATCGAGAGCGCCACTAACTTTATCTCCGAAGATAGCGCCATAACTCGGAAGCCCAGAGATCCGAAGGAGGACGCGGAGGTTGTGGGGAACGTAACCAGAACCGCGGCGCAAAGAATCGAAGATCGACGAGCGGAGAACGCGACAACCACGAAGACGGAACTCGTCGACGAATCGAGTCACGCTCCTGGTCACGACCAAGAATCGATCGAGAACTCTACGCGCGCTAGCGAGATCCACGAGCTGATCGATGAGAGGAACCAGCAAAAGTTAGTGGAATCGACAACTGAGAAATCGCGCAACGAGGAGAAGACCGTGGAACCACCACAGGATGCTTCCAGTCTCGTCCCTAGAGGCAGAACGATCGCGTTTTCGGTGACAAATGAGTTCTCGAATCAGGAAACCAAGCCGACGACAACCTCGAGGATCGATGTTCCGTTTTCGAAGAAGAATATCACCGCCGAGAAGATGACGGAGCTGAAGCCGTACCCCTATGCGAAATCGTCCGGCAAAGAGGAAACTCGTAACGGAAGTAACGATCGGGTGGATGCTACGACGGAGGAGGCTTCCGCGCTGGAGAACACGATCAGCAGGGGTCAAGCCGACGCGAAGTTCATTGTCACCGAGGCGTCGGACGTTTTGGAGAACAGCATTCAGCAGTTCAAGCCGACGTATTACGAGAAAGCTGGTAACGAGTCCTCGACAGCGTCAACCACACCGCTGCGCCCGTCGATTCCAGTGACCACCGTGTCACCGGTGGCATTGGTCGAAGCACAGCCGACGAACCAGTCGGCCGCGGACAGATCTATCGATCCGAGGACAATCACGAAAACCGAGGGGAAATCCGCGGCCACGGGAAACGATGTGCCCCGGTGGGGCGAAGGTCGCGACGCGATTACGGACAAGGGAAACTTCGATATGACCGGGAACGGGATAACGGAAGTCAGCGTAAAACCGGAGAGCGATAATAAACGGGCTTACGGAGGACCGCCTTTCCACGAAAGCGTCGACCGAACAACGATTAAACCGCAAGCGGAGGCAGGCGTACCTTCGAACCCTGACATTCAAACGAACGCGGAAAGCTCTCTGCTGGTCCGTTCGACTCTGAACGCCACGGAGCTCGTTACGGAGTATCCGCTGGTCAAAGGGAATTCTTCCGAAGCGAATTCCACCGTTCCAACTGTTTCCGAGTTAGCCACCGTGAAAACATTCGAAAACGTTACAACGCCGCCTACCGCCGTCGAGAGAATTTCAACGAAAAACGTCACCGAACCGTCGTCCGGCACCTTAGACTCGAACGGAACGAACGAAATCCCTTCCGGTGTCACTGGCCCTCCCAGTTTCGACGAAACGTCGATGCCTTCCGCGACAACGATCGAGTACGAATTCGTTGGTCTCACCGAAACGACCACTTTCCTCAGCCAGAACGGTACCGAGAATACTCTCGACGCGCACGAATCGACGAACGACGTCACCACTGTGCCAACGATTCAGGACCTGTTCGGTAATGGTTTCTCGAACGAGACCACCACGGTGAAAAGCTCGACGGTCACGGACAATTCCCTGATCAACGATACGGAGGCCACCGGTAGCACCGAAAGATCGTCCAGCGTCCCGATCACCGATCAAACGACGACGGTTCCCACGTCGACGATCGACCCGACCACGGAGTCCAGAGACGATCCAACGACCCAAGCGAACGTCATCGAAGAGGAGACTGTTCGAAGCTCGACCAGAGAGGACGAGAACCAGAAAACAAACGATGCGACGAGTTTCTGGACTACCGCTGCCGACGACTACACCGCCGTTACCGTTAGAACGGAAGAGTCGCTCCCGACGGATTCCAAAGATTCACGGTACGCGTTCAATGTTACCGAAACGCCAGCCGAGTCCACGGTTGCGGCGAGCGTTGGCACGACAGGTGCCACTCGAGTGGATAGTCCCAGCCCCTTTGCGCCAACCAGTCCGCGCCCAGGGATCCCGCTTTCGAGCACCGCCAGCACTCCAACTGCTTCCGGCATACCGACGGAGACGACAGATGACACGAAGATGTCGTCACCCGCCCAGAAGGAGATCACTTCGTTGGCGCGTATCGTCATGGAAGGCACGTGGAATGAAATTTGCCCGAAACTGGATCAACTGAAGTCGGCGCTTGCCAAGATTTTGGCCACTGGCACCAAGAGGTGAGTGGGCTGGCTCGCTTTACATTTTATAAACTGCTCGCTTTTGCTTCGTAACTTTCTTTTGTTGCGTTCGAATTAGATCGCGTTGATAACATATTCGTAGGGTTCTTTTCGTAGTATCACGCGATAGCAGAAGTTCGTGCACGATTTTCGTAGATGTCGCAAACTGTACTGCACGGCGCGGAAGAATTCGATCTTTTTCTTCCTACATACTTTAACCCTTAGCACCCGAGTGGTGACTCCGAGGCGTCGCAAAAAATTTCTTTAGATTATTAGATATATCGGTATCCAATCAATTACTAAACATTTAAGTATTGTACGAGGTATTATACCAATTTCACATTCGAAAAATATTAAAAATCATAAAGAATGGAAATGGAAATGGAAATGGAAATGTTCTAGGTCGGAGGAAATATTCAAAGGGTTAAAGGGTTAATTTTCTGCCGACTCCCATAAGAGTCTGAACACTCTGTGCGATCGGAAGAAAACTGAAAGGAGAATGAACTGAAATTTTGAACGGAACGTAATGGAAGTGAATCGAAACGAGTCGTCTCTCACGTTGCAGGTCGGTTTCTAACGAGCAAATTATGTTCCATCGGCAGCCTCCCTGTCCGGAGGTTCCGAACCTTACACCGACGTCATCGGATATGCCACCGACGTCGATATTGGTTTACGTCGTTGACGAAAATGGGAGATTCGACAGCGCTATGACAACTAGTTTACCCAGCTTGTACCAGGAGTCCAAAGAAACTGTCAAGTTTCCATTTAAAGTGAGTTGACGCAATGAAAAACGTATTCGAAGACCAGGGATGTTTCTGCAAATTTACGTTTTCAAGAAAAAATTTATTTTAAAAAATAATCGGCAAACCACGGCTCGCAATAATTAAAATGGGTCTATAATTCGGTTTGTTCGTTCCAGTCTTATGATTTAATGAAAAATGTGGTGACACTTTTTCTACGCTTCGGTGAAATCAACAATTTTTAAGATACAAAAGAATTAAAGGATCACCTCTGCGAACCCGAAAAATTGCTACCAGTTTGCATGATCTTACGACGAGGAGTGTGGAATAGCGAGATTGTAAATATTCCTTTCTACATAAAAACAGTATCGTTATTAATAAAAAAAATAGTATTGTCCTTGAGAGTAACAAATTTTACTGCTCTTCTCGATCGTATAATCTTGAACATATTGTTGAACATATTGTTCAAGATTATGATTTTCAAACTAAATATCCAATATTTAATAAAAAAATAATTTCTCGTTCAATAAGACTTATCGAATATTTTTCTATCGATCTTTGATTCAGGTAATTTTTATGCTGTCGGTTTACGGATTTTTCAGCGTTACGTCTGCAACTTTTTCTTTCTATTTAACCATTTTTATTTGAATAGCAAAATTATCAAATATTCGTTTACGAGTAGATGTCGATTTTAGACGAGTTATTGATTTATATGTGTAACATAGTTAACGTATGCCGCCGCTTGACCCACTCTTTTCAGATACACAGCTTTCTTCTGGTACAGGAAACGATCCCGGATTCCGGAAATGCGATAGCAGTCGTTGTGGTCTCCGTGGTTGCTTTCATTTGTCTGGTTCTTCTGGCCGGTCTCCTGGTAAGAGGACTTTTTATCTTAATTTCATTTTTCACTTTCAATAAAAAACTGACAGATCCTAGTTTGCTTGCGCTTCTTTCCTCGAACGTTCATCAACATCCACCGATCAACCCACCGTTGTACCGTTTTCTTTCGATATAAGAGGACGATGTTGTTTTCGCGATAAGACAGTCTCTGTCCCCTCTTCTTCTTTTGAAAATGTCCGCTCGACAACGCGTTTGCAAGACAATATTGTTGCCTCGTCGACATTAAAATACGTGCGTTTGTTTCTCTCAAGTTATCATTTTCAGTACATCGATTATACGTATAAAAAATGTTAATATTTATTAAACGAGAGTACAGCTGTACTGCTTTTCCGTGTAACATGGTTCCACATCTATGCGTATCGTACTATAAAACCACTCGTTGTCCGATATTTTATTAGAACGACTGTGCATCACGGTGAAATCATTATTTATGTTAATAAATTGTATAATAAATATTAGTTTTGGTTATCACGGTTAGGTTAATTGTCCCCTCCGAGAATCGTATGTTAACATTTAACGCACGCTGCTCGAGTTGCACACATCTGACAAAATGAAATTTTTAATGGTCCGATCTAATGAACGAAGATTTAGCTGCGCAGGTCCGCAAAAGTCTATGTTCTCTGAAAGGCCTCGTCGTACTTGCATTAAGCTCATTTCACATGGTGTTACGTACTCATCCGCCTACACTTGTGATTTATACAGTGTACGTAGCAACGAAACGTATGTAAATATGTGTGTGTTGTGTCGTGTCGTCTCGTCTCGTCTCGTCTCGTCTCGTCTCGCTTTTGTTAATCGGAAGCAACGTTTTCTGACCCTCTGACTCGTCTAAATTATTTTTGCAAACCAGAAATTGTTTTATTTAGTAACCCCCTATTTTACTTTGTTTCACGCATCTTTGAGAAAGATTTCGCTCGCTAAAGACGTAATTTGCATTATTCGGAAGCATACAACTGCGTATGTAGCTATTTTGATAGCGCCGTAGATCGATCTTTTATCTAGCGTTTTTGTCTACTGAAAATCCCCATTTTTGTATTATCGAGAAGTCAGAACGCGAATCCCGCACACTTGCAATCCTGGGCTACGAGTCTACCGCCTTAAACTTTTGTCCGCTACTGTAAATATCGTTGTCGTCGTTACTGAACACCTTGTTACGTCCTCGCAACGAGAAAGCGAAAGGAAAACGTGAATATGCAAGTCCGTTTCTTTGGTTGATTAAATGGATTCTTCTATCGAGCATGAAAACCTTGGGATAGTATCGAGATCGGTTGCGGTTTCACGGTGTCGCACAGTGGGCCAGATCGACGCGCCAGCTGTTCACGCCTATTTTACCATTATTTCAAAATATAAAGACCACATTAAATAGGTCGTAGGATTCGTCTTGGCGTCAGCTATAACATTATTCAATAAAAAAAATATATATATATATAGTTATAAATAAACAATCAAGATGACCACAATATTTGATTAAAAAAGAAAATTTAATGAAATGTTTTGTATTCAGATTTGTAGAAAAACTGCTGTGATGCAAGAAATTCGAATGTTTATTAATTGTTGAATAATATAAAAAATTCATAATTCATTCGTAGGTTTGGGTTAGGTCTTTACAGTTTTAAGAGCCGCCGAGTGGTCGTCGATGAGTCTCGTGCAACGCGACTCGCCGCGGAATTGCGTGTCACGCGACGCTTTAAAGTTTAAACCATCGTAATTTCCAAAAGTGGACGAATTTGGATGAGAAATTTGCAGGCTCTTTTAGAGGAGACGTTGCTGAAAATATTCCACTTTGTTAGAGACTGCACTTTTATCAACTTTTTAACTTATCCCTCGCCAAAGGTGAAAAACTTTGACGGATCTTTTCAGTTCACAGAGGAATTTTTTTTTAAAAGTTATCAACAAAAATTTTTACTTCCAAATACGTCGTAGATATAGACGTGTACAATATCCATTAAAAAAATGGGCTCATAATGTTCGCTAGGTTTTTCAGGGCATTTTCAGGAAAAACGGTATTTGAAAAAGTTTGATCTTTGAACGCTTATCGTAACGAGAGTTTTTAATGACTTTAATTAATATTATCGTTTTCCAATGTAATGGACATTTAAGAAACATTCTACATTCGTTAAAGATCGATACGAGGAATTTGATTTTTTAGCTCGTGAACAGCCATTGCGTCGATCTGTCCCATTGTGTGTCGCGTCGCGCGTCACGGGTCGCGAAGAAACGCGATTCACTAGGATATTTGCTGTAAATAAAGGATATACCGTTTGGCCTTCGGTCGACGATTAGATCGGACAACGATCACCGCTTCATTGATTTCTACCTTAGGCATTCCATGTAGCCGAGCTTCGTTGTTAAAACATGTTTTGCGAGGAGTAACATAGCTCGTTACATGACCGTCGATGTTCGACGCTGCTCATCCTCGGCGAACAGTGTGAATTAACGGAAGGCAACGTCGTTGTTTAGTTGGATGATGTTGCAATATGTAGAATACTGGCCTATACAAATTGCTCCAACAACTGCCGAGATGTTTGTCAAAATCCCATTAATGACAGTCTGTCGCTATGTACGCGTATTAATCGTACGCGTATTAATCTAACAAAAGAAAGTTTAAGTAAATGAGCCGTTTATTTTGAAAGTGGCCCTAAATCAAAGTTTACCTCGTAACATAATAATATTGCGGACGAAGTACTTTTAAAGATAGTTACGATGCGATAACTACCACCTTCCGGTTTATAGACATTCATGATTTTCTAGTGAATCTACAGCAGTACATACGTATAGTGTTGCCTGCTATGTACGTATACATATGTAGTACGCTCAGTACACTTAGTACACTTTTCATATGTAACGTTTTTCGTAATCCTCTGTGCATCAACAGCTCGCGGACCGATCTGTTTTACTTTAAACTTGTTGTTAACCAGATTCTTGAAATAATTTCTAAAAAATATTTCTTTAACGATACAGTTTCGTAGATACGTGTTTCTATGCTGTGCAGTTTCAAAGAAAATTTCTCTCTTTAACTCTTTCGTACAAAAATTTTTTACTAAAACATAACGATAACTAGACAGCGAGTGGAGGATCTTTATGCAAAATAAAAGTGTTCCAGCCGAATTGCAAGAAACAGAAGTGACATAGAAATTTATTTTCTTTCTTTATACGTTTGACAGCTTCAAAATAAATTACACCTATTCATTTTTCTGATAAATGCGTAAATACCGCTGTCTAATAATAACAAGTTTCTTCGTTAGGACATTTTCTATGTATCTTTGGACCTGCGGTTGTTAATCTTTCTCGTAATTCTAAATACAGAAATCGTACCGCACTGTTTCTCGACATTCACCATTTTTCATGTTAACAAACACTCTCGCAAACTGACTTTGCTTTACGGTTTGCTTCATTTATTTATTTTTTTCGATTATCCGTTAGAATGCCCCGTATTCCTAGATCAACGACTAACTTTCTTATTGTTAGTACTATTGGTGGAACTATTATCTCGATGTACCAACATTTCAGGTTTTGTCAAATAAAATATGATCGTGCGTCTCGCGTTGACATTCCGTTGAATATCCTGCCTCGAATGCCTTACGAACGTTTCATTTGCAGAGTGGCTAAATTTTTAATTTTACGTTTCTCAAAAATTCAATAATACCTGCTTATCGAGGAAACTCTTTTTCCAGTTCATAATGAGGAAAAGGCAAACGAGATTCAACTATGGCGAGCGGTGTCGTCCCGTGTCTTTAGATGCCTACAGCGTCGACAGTGTCTCCGCGTACAACAGCGTGAGACGCAAAGGAATAGCCAGATCTTCGAAAAGAAGTTATGGGAATCCAACGTTCGAGGATTCGGTAAGTGTTAAAATCAGATATTGCACCTGTCAGTTGATTTCCTCTAGTCGATTTTGAACAATGGCGGATGTACTTAGCACTCGAAGCGCAAAAATTCCCACTGCAATTTTAATATCACGAATAATCTTATCGTTGGAGAGACCAGCGAGCCATTTCAAAACATAAGAGATCATTATTACTTTGGATACCAATATATTCTTTAAAATTAGTATCGCGTTATGAAAATGACAAAAATACGATGTTACGATTGCACTAGTTTTTTGTTATGTCTTCTATAATATATCGGTGTAGGAAGTAAAGTTGGAAATTATATAATTTCTGCTGTAAAACCCGACAGTATACGAAAACCAAATAATAGTGTTTCCATGGGATACCTAACCTACTTATACGATAAAACAAGAGTGATATTATACAATATTTAATTTACTATCTATATTTACTTCTCTTTTTATGCGTGAACAACAATATTTTGCTGTTCGATATACATATCATATTTTCCGTTTTTCTAAGGCAAACATGTTCTTCTGTTTACAGCATGCATTTAACACGTTCTTGTAAATATAAATTCATTGCACAGGTAAATTACTCGTTCAGACTTGTATTCCTGTAGTGTTTTGAAAATATTATTCATATATCGAAACGTTGATGTAGAGGTGTAATTTCATTTCACGCTTCTCATTGTAAGAAGCCAATGCTTTTACAAAGCAGCAAGTTTTACCTAGATACGACCCTATTTATAAATTGTATAATCATTTTTTGCCCCGCAAGCTCTTCAAACGGAAGTATGTATTGTAATTGGACGACTCGAAAAACTTGAAAGTATATGAAAAAAAATAAATTAATTACTCGTAATTACCACAGAATTACGTGAAAATTAAATTTTCGAAAAGTCGTTTTTTCTTGCATTTTCTTTGTAAAACGCGTTTTCCACTATTTTTTCAAACGTGCACAAATCATAGTAGTTTTGGTTTCTTGTTGCAATTGTAAATAAGATGAATGTAAGTTTTAAAACGTTGTTTCGATATTTGATTTCAGACGATCCTATGAGTCGATTTCATGTTCTCCGTTTAGACATCTCTTTTTGGCAACGCTACGTTAAGCGCCACCAACAAAATCCACCGAAACTGGAAACGTAGAAAAAAGATTTTTTTAGTCATCTTAAAGAATGTATTAATAAAAGCCAAAGCGATTTTTTACGACATGTTGTAACCTATTCCATTAAGAAGTTACAAAAATGATCTATTTCTTGAGCATTTCGACCGGAAGGTCCCCTTAAAAACCACCGTAGAGAGTTACACGTAAAATAAACTGTATGTACGAGTATGTTAGATTATAACCGGTGTGTCTTGCAAATATTAACTTTACCAATGTCAGATATGATAAAAAGAACAGAAAATAATAGCTAATAAATTGAATTTCCACTATAACACGATATCGTACACCACGATACTCGATATAATCGAAATTGCGATGTAGAAAATAATTTGCGGGCACGGAAGTTAATTTTGCACCTTGACGAACGTCGTGAAAAGAGAAAACAGACCTGCTGATTTAACCGCATTAAACTAGCCTTCGTTTAGTTTGATCAAACTGCGACAACTTTGAAAGCAATCGTGAAAATCGAGTCCCGAGGAAATGACGGCTGGGCAGCCAGCGAAACGGCAGTTAACTGTGTTAATGTTGCGATAAAAGCCTCGAAAATCATATTTCTACGAACGGTGTGTTCTCGTTCCAGAGCGCTATACCGTCCCACCCTTTGAATTTTGCCGGGCTTTCATCTTTCTGTAACGACGTTAATGCAATCAACGAGGAATTCTCCAGCATTCCGCAAGTTTCGGCGAAGATAGACGAGCTACCGACCGGGGCTGAAGTCAAGAACAGATACGCGAACGTGATACCACTTCCGGAAACGAGGGTGCAGCTCCAAAAAATTAACAACGACACTCTTACGGAATACATCAATGCCAGTTATGTCAGGGTGAGTAGCACACCATTATCTATTATTTATTATTTATTATTTATTAGCACGGTTCGTGGCGCATTTCATTCGAGATAGAAATAAGATAACTAGATGAACTAGATTACGAATCTTTATGCATTTATAGCAAAATTGAATATACGAAATTCAAAATTGTTTATGTGAAAATTTTTTAAAAATTCAAGATTTCAGAAAATGAACAAAAATTTAAAAAGATTTAACAGCATAAAAAAGCGTAAAAAGGAGTTAACAAAATGATTATAGAAAAATAAGGAATCGACTGATTATGAAATCAATGCAAAAACTTCCTTTACCGAACGAGAAACAATTACGTCTCCTTTGTTGTAAACTTTACCGAATCTTCGCCAAATTCTCCTTGCTACATTGTAATGATTTTCAGTGCTACATCCACGTGCCTACGAATACCTACTTAGCAGAGAGCTTCGGTGTGTTTCGTGTGATCCAAGCAATAACAATAGTTAACACAGAGTTTTGTCTGCATGAGAAAAGGATGTTGCATAATGCATTACGAAGAAGAATACGAATGCTTATTGCATAAGCTGCGAGCACGGCAATACGCGGAAGCGGGACGGACGTTAACACCTGTTGTTCCCACTGAACGATTAGGAAGATTAAATTATGCCTTGTAGTAACAGAAATGATAATTGATCATCCTCAAAGACGATTAATCCAATCGTGATTATGTAAATCAGAATAAGAAATATTATCGCTAGAAGTGCAATAATAAGCTGTCGGGTTTGCTAAAGTGTGAAAACAGTTGCGCATACATATTGTAGAGCAGTAATGTCCACCAATACACTGTATGAACTTTACCGGTTGGATCCGAATCGCTTCGAATCACGACAAAAAATTCGAATCACTTGCAAGATAATTCGAAGCTTCGAACTCTTGAGACTCTTGGACGACTTGAAAGTCTTCGTCGTCTTGAAAATCTTGAAAGCCTTAAAATTTTGGAAGGTTTGTAAGAATTGAAACTCTTGAAATGTTAAATCTATCATGAAACGATGATTACGTCATGTCAGAGCATTGGGATGAATATAACAATACGAACGTGTTAGGGTGGACCTTATTGTTAGTTATACTTACGAATACGAAACCTACTAATACGAAATTCATTGAATAAATAATACGGTAAATGAATCAATGAAAAATAATTATTCGTAACATTCTGCGAAGCGACATAACTTATAGACATCTGAAAAACAAAAATGCTAAATACGAGTATAATAAATTCTGATCGAATGAAAGCCAAATGGTTAAAATGTTTTCCCTCTTTTTCCTCAATTTGATAGTAGCGCGTTTTTTCCAGGGACCAAAGAACGCGATGAGGTATTATATCGCTTGTCAAGCACCAATGGAGTCGACCGTTACGGACTTCTGGAGAATGATCTGGGAGCAGCAGTGCAAAGTAATCATCATGTTAACCGATCTCGTTGAAAACGCAGTGGAGAAGTGTACCGAGTATATTCCACCCTCGGAGATAACTGACTGCCACCGGTTGTACGGTGATTTCCAAGTAACTCTCAAGAAGAGAGAAACCAAAGAAAAATATGCCATTTCCACGCTTCATTTAAAGGTAAGCAACAATTTTCCGGTAAGGTAAATTCATCGGATCGCTGTCGCGTGATACGATAAAGACCCAATTTAAGCCGATCCTCGGTTCTGTGGACTTTTTGTGGCCGCGTAGGAAAGGGCAGCATGTAAACACAGTATCGGTGAGACAATACTGGTGCAATAATCAAACTTCTTTACGTTTTACTTGTTTTTAATGAAATTTTACCAATATGTTTGCGACGAGCTTCTGCTAATTCTAAGTTACACATTATTGTCTACCTTCGGTTTAGTTTTATGAATTTTTATTCCTTTAAAGTATTGTATTATGTATTATACTTTTTCTTTCTCTTTTCCAATTATTTCATTTTGATGTAACTAAAGTGTATTTCAATGACGTAAATGGTAGGTTCCTAATTAAAAGTTACTGTGTATTCCATGGATACAACTTCCAAGAACGATCGTCGTTAAAAGTTTCCGGCAATAAAAGCAATCTGCACACTGCACACTTGTGCAGAATAGGGTACTGCACACCCTAGCTATAGCCTATCTCGATGCATAGTTGGCTCGATACCTTGATAGTAATTTCTTTGGTCTCCTGACATACCCATACATATATAATACAAGTATTTGTATCATAATGGAACGAAATTCACCTTATTCGCATATTCATATACAGTAGGCCAGGCATGTCAAACTCTTTTACCACCAAGGGTCTCATCGAGTAAATATTATACGTCGATTCGAGGGCCGCAATAAAATAAATAAAAAAAAAGCAGACTCGAAATAAAGAAACACATTTTTCTTTTTTATTAACACCGCAGTTACACGTACAAGATAACGTACGTAGAGAACGCAACGATATCGTTAAAACATTATCAAGTGTAAAAGTTGTATTTTTTCAAACTTACTTTATTTAAATAAAACTATTTCATGTTTGTCTCGAAGAAACTTGGCAACCGTTTTCAGTAAACAAATTTTCAAAATTTGGTTGAATTTCTTTAGCTGTAATTATTTTTGAAATTGACTGTACACGCTGGTCTGTTAATCTCGACCTTGCCGCAGTTTTATTATTTTTGAACGTTGAAAATTCCACATAACATATTGGGAAATCGATCGACAGATAAATAATTCTAGAAATGTGGAATTCCAAAATCCATATATTTTAGCATAATTCTATTATATAATTTAATCTGCGATGAGAGAGTATCAAGTTTTAATTAAATTGGAGTACTCCTTCCTTTTTTTGGCCACGTTCCGGCGATTTCCGATCATTGTGCGACATAAGAGTTCCTCTAATTGTAAATGAAATTGATGTCGAGTCGCATTCAACGTAGGAGCGCAAAGAGTTACGGAACAAAGACTAATAAATAAATTTGGTTTTTCAGAATCTGGAGAATAACACGTTCCGGGAGGTGTATCATATTTGGTATTTATGGCCTATCAATGGCGCACAATCGGACGGAGCAGGCTTGATAGCTGTGCTCCTTGAGGCGAGGGCCCTCCAAAGGGGAGGCCCTGGACCCATTGTGGTCCACTGTAGTCCCGGAACTGGTCGTACCGGGACATTAATAGCTCTTGACCTAGGAATTAGACAATATGAGATTACGAGGACGGTGGACGTGCCAAGGGTCGTTTACACTATCAGACGGGATCGTGCTGGGGCAGTCCAGACGAAAGAACAATATGCATTCATTTATAAGGTGATTGTATAGCTGTAGGTGTAATTCAGGTGGCACACTTAGTTTATGCTAGAACCACCAACAGTTAAGACGCAGCTATTTCTACCAAAACCGGACAAAATGACTGGTCTTTAAAAAATACGTAATAATAAAATATTTTTATATTTGGTGACTCTGCATAAAAGTTTAGGAATGAAACAATCTTATTTGTAGGATTGTTTTACCACCCGAATGCAAAACCTTGCATTTTTTTCATATACCAAATAGTTTGGGTGTAATTTAGGTGGCACACTTATTGTTAGTTAGCTGAATCAGCCGATACGAGTACATAAACACGGTGCGCTGAGAAGCGTATAGAAGATTAAAATTTCAATAATCTTATTCGAAGAATTGCTTTACCACCGTAATAAAAATAGCTTCAAGCGCAATTTATTTGTTAAATGTCGGGAAACACAATTGACAATTGATAGCTTTCTCTTTTACAGGCCCTAAATTTGTACGCGACCAAACTAGCCGGCGGTGTGTTGGATTCGGCGTGAATCGGCGGAACAAATTTTGGAAATATTCTGCGTTGGAAATGGGCTTCTGAATCGATAATGGGTAATAGAAACATCACGGAAGGCAACACGAAGCACGAGATTATGAAACACTCGAGATCTTAGAATTATCTAAAATAGGAAAATATTATATAATAATTGAACGAAACAAGGCGACTTGTGATAAGTGGACCACTCTGACGATCACACGCATCGTTTTAGATTTTTACTTGATATACTAGGAACGCGACGAATTCAAACACGTAAAAGTGGGACACCTGTTTACATATACATACATGTCTTTTTCTTTCGATCGATATTTGAATTATGTCATAACATATTACATAGAGACTTATTAATCACGTGGTCTTTATGAAACTCCGAATTTTTCGAAGAAGCAAATTTTGAATATATCTACTTGAGTGTTCGAATATTTTTAAGTCTAAAATTTATAAATACTCAAACGTTGTAAATATAATGTCACTCTGTTTTATTATTGTACATTTTTATATGGTTACTCTGTAAAACTGTAAAGTTTCATTTATATTGACGAAAAATACTTCGTACACGTATCTTACTAGGTTTTTAAGCATAGTTTATATAACTGAAGAATTTCTCAATCCTTGTTTAAGAATCAATTTCAATTTTAGAAGCTACACTGCTTAACTTTTTTTAGATAGAAAAACCAACTACCACATTCTTTGAATGTATGTAAATATTTTATTAAAAATGGTGGGTTTTAAAATCCTACATGAAATAAAATTTTTGCCCAACTCTGGTTCTTGCTATACTATATTTTAAATTTAAACCAAATTTAGAATTAGAGGCCACACGTTCATTGAAAAAGTAAACATTTCCTAAGAGTACAAGCATCCTTTTGTGGTTGTATAAAACATTTTTCAGAAAATGCATGCACATGTTCGGATATATTAAAATAATGTACGCTTTTTAAAAATGTTTAACCGAAAGAAAAATTTAGACCTAGGTGTACCTAGTTTTTTCAAGTGAAAAAATACGAACTGACAATGAGAGGCCGAAATACATTTGTGATATCCGAGGTGTTCGTCAACGTCATACAGCTACGCATTTCTAAAGCCTCTATGATTTCGTAAATCTCTTTATATTGCAGATTTCGTCTCGTTTGTCAATACTTTAATATAAATATGTATATGTATTATATGTTATATATTTATAAATAAAATTAATTAAGCATAATTTGAATATTTAACATTGGTAAGCCGGTAGGGTTACTTCAGAATGGCTGTCGTAAAAACGATTTCTTTTTATAAATTCTTTGCTACTGCTATCTCTCTTCGAAACTCTCGATGCGATAGCAAAATGTCTTTTTTGAGTTTCACACATGTATAGATGTATATCTGTTCACCGTGATATCCTGCACAATTCTTTTTAGCAGCTACGATAAACTCATGAAAAGAAGAAAGGACTAGAATTATTGTAATTAAATGCCAAATTAAATGCCAAATTAACAAACATTTTGAGAATGGGCGTTCCAAACCCTACAAGTTTAATTTCTTACTTTTTCCGAAATGCATATATTTATTTTGTATGCAATACAAAATTATATAATAAATTTTAATTGTTACAGAATTAAAAGTTATTTATAAATTGGTATTATGAACCGGTATGCGTACTACCTTACGCTAACAATAAGTATAGGTCCACTCGCTAGTCGATCGAAACCAAAATTTTTAGTATATTTATTGGAGTATATAAGCATGTGTTTTATTATTTCTGCTAAATATTGCTGAACGTATAGACTTCTACCGAGTCTTTTCACAATATAATGTTTTTCATAGTGTTTAATGAAACTAAACGATTCCAGCTCTTAAATTTCTTATTTATGAACTCTCATTTCTGATGAAAACATCAGTACATTCAAAGTGTTTGTCAAAAATATTTTATTTGTTGAAGAATCTTTTGTATAATCTATAAACCTTATAGTTGAAATACTATAATATATATATATATATATATATATATATATATATATATATATTTTATGATTATATTCGCATGCATCTTAAAAAATTGTGCATATTATTACTATGAACACATTTGTCTGCGTGGATTATGCAAATAAAACATCTATACAGTGACTCGAAGTTTTATTCTTATATATTCAGAACGACAATTATAATTATAAGTATGAGTTGACTATTATAGTTATAAGTATTTCCATGGAACATTATCTATACTTCTTAGTATGCTTCGATTTTTACTTTTCTATAACATTCTAGTAGTATCTATCTCGTAGTTTTGTTTCGTTCTAATACGAAGAGTAAGAGTATATGTATTTGTATAAATCAGTATGATGGCTTTGTTTACAGATATTTATGAGTCACTGTAAAAACATGTATATGATAATTATATTTTCACTTGATAATTTTATAGATCAAGTAGAAGTCTTGTAAAGATCCAGAGTGAGATTACAGAATCGAATCCGTTTTCTCCTTTTTCCAATCGTCCTAAGTATTATCGAATTATTGTTGTTATTGTTATTGTTGCTGTTATAACTGTATGTACAGATTATTCGATTCGTAGCATCTCGCTCTCTACAATTGCGAATAGAAACTAGAGCTGTTACTTTCCTTCGAAGGTCGAAGATTTTGCAGCTTCGAAGCTTCGATTTCGGAAACTTCGAATCTTCAAAGAGGCGAAGCTTCGAAAAAGTAACAGGCCAAATAGAAACCAGTCAGAGATAAGTTTAGTTGTATCCGTTAGATTTGGTGAAACAAAGAGAAAAATTGTATTCCTTGTTCGTATAAATGTTCGGTTTTTCGACTCGTGCACAGTGGCTGATTTTGTATATACAATATATATATCTAGGACCTAGGTATATGTAAACATAATTTGCGTAATCGAAAATGAAATATGCTTTTAAATGAAGAACGTATCTTGACAAAAAGACGTAATCGAAATAAAATCGTTCGCAGGCTTTATTTAAAGAAATATGTAAAGTAAAACAAGCATTTGAATTGTTTAACTTAAACAACAATGTGGAAATTTATTCAGCGCTCTCTTTTACGTCTTGAATTTGTTCTACTAACGTCTAAAGTAAAATACATTGCAATAGAAATGATTCGTTTTCCAATTCCAAAGCTCAGGTTAAGTCTACGGCTAATTTTTTAAGGGAACATTACACTTTCTCGGTCGAAAATTTGAATAATTTTTATGGGACTGATAAGGTAATGACAAAACATTTTTTGAGTCCGTAATTTTTTCAACATATATCTTCAAAATGTGTCTTCAAATACAAGAAAAAAAATTTTATATATAATAATTTTGTAAATGATTTTTTATAGGGGGTTATTTGCAGCCTCATGGAAGTCATTTTAAAAATTTTAATCTGATGGCGCTGGCGTGCACGATTGCGGCTCACTGGAACGTTTGAAAAGAAAATAGAATTATCCTTAGAAAAAGTATGACTCTGGCCCCAGTATAGACTACGATTATTTTGGTCGAGCAAAACTTCACAAAATGGTGGTCCTCCTAAGTTGATGGTCTCAAAAGTAGCATTTTCTTCGTAAAAAAAAATGTAAAAAATTGAGGATAAAATGAACCAATCTTATTTATTCTAGTCTATACCGGGTCTATTGTGGTGTAGAAAAACATATTAAAATTTCAAACCGTTCGGTTAAATGGTTTTTAACTTATCATGCGCGCAAATTACAAAAACGTTCTTTTTAAAAAAAAACGAGTTTAAAATTTTGACAAACCGAAGTATTTTGAATTTTCCTCTGAAATTTTCAGAGAATATTATTGAAATATGATACTTTCCAATAGGATACTTTCTAAATGTCGATTTTTCCAACCCGAGAAAGTGCAATGTCTCCTTAATCATGGACTGAACACTCACCTGTAGAAATCACAACACAAAATCTTTGTAACTTTCTGTTCATTGCAGATCCTTATTATAGAATCAGAAAAACGAATTTCGTTTATTCTTAATGTTTTTAAAATAATTTTATATGGTTAATAAAAGACTGCGAATCTTAATGCAAAATAAAAATGGTCTGCAACTATTGTAAGAAATAGAAACTAAATTGAATGTTATTTCTTCCCTTAATGATTTTAATAGAGGAGAAATCATATGATACGGGGTGTGGCCGGACGGGCCACGGGGTACAACCTGACAGGGGCTGATACTGCATGCGCAAATAAGTCGAAAAAAAGGAATAACATTTTTTCGTTTGACGCCCCGTTTTCAAGAAAATCGAGTTTGAAAATGCAGCGAATGCGCGAGCTGTTAGATCGGAGGTGGGCATTATTTGGGGAAACAAATATTTCAAATACTATTGAATATTTTAGATTTTATGTTGCTCAAAGAAAAAATAGTATTTTAAATAAGATATACGATTTCGAAAAGAAAATATTTCTATCGGAACAATTTAAACCTGAAAATAAAATATTTCTATATGAACAATCTGAAAGACGAAATAAAATATTTTACTTTTTGCATTGTTATAATACTCTGAGAAATCTTATCGTTAAGGATCGATTTACACTCATAAATGTATTGAATTCGTACCATTAATTTCAGCAATAATATTTAAAATTGAAATTGAAAATAAAGACGAATTACAAATATTTTCAATATTCTTCAAATAAAACACTATTTTCAAAAATTACTGCCTCAAACAAATGATCTTATTTTCAAAAATTACTGCATCGAGTAAAATATTTTATTTTCAAAGTTGTACACATACTTTCAAATAAATAGGATTTTTTACTATTTACTATTTAAAATATTATTTTCCCCAGCACTGTATTAGATAGGAACTATGTAGGAACCATCTGATGCGTCTGACAATGGCTAACAAATTCTACTTCCTACGAGACGTCAAACGAAAAAATGTCATTGCATTCTTTCTACTTATTTTTACATGTAGTATCACCCCACAACAATGTTGAATTTTGATCTATTCAGTTTTTCTATAAACGCATAAAGATTCGCAGTCTAATGATTAATTATAAACCACTGAAGTATAGTGTTACACTCTATAACAATTTCTGTTAAATATATTTGTATCCTGCCCTTAATTATTGATCTTTAATATTGAGAAACACGAAGAAAGCTTCGTACATTTTTAAAAATTTGTTTGCAGGAAATGTAGAATAAAATGTCAACTGGTGACAAATTTGCGAAAGTAATCTTTTTAAACTGAACAATGGAAAATAAAAACACAAGGCATCTATTATTTGCAATAAATTATACATTTAAAAGATTAAGAAATAGCAATCCATCGACGAAGCCTACAAAGATCGACTGACAAAATCTATGGAATAATTTGATAACATTGCCGATACGTTATCGAGAAATGTTTGGATCATTGTCTTTTAAGGAATCAAAATAGTATACTTATATATCTATGGGAGCCAATTATACTTGCAATTGCTGGGAATACTTGAATTTTTCTCGAAATTATAAGCATTTGTGTGCAGCAAGGTAAGGAATACAGGGTTGATTTGTAGCTACTGTCAAACAGATATTTGTAAACGTTTACATGAATCGAGAAGCTTTCTATTTATAAGGACAATTTTAAGTAACCGACAAAAATATTATAACAGCGCAAAAGATAAGTACATGTACACATTGGTCTTCACGATATTGAAAAATGGAAATTGAATACGATTTACAGTAAAGTCTTGATCTAAAAAACGGAACGCAAAGAAGGAGAACGCACGTGGAAAGAAAGAGACGCGCATTGTCGTAGCAGCCCGCATAGCCCGCAAAACTGTTTTATTTTTTTTTATTCTCTATTTCCAGAACTTTTACCAACATAGTTGTGAGATTTCTCTGATTAATAAAGACCAATAAACTCGACAGAGTTTCAATCGTATTCAGCTATATCATAGCGAGTTACGATCACACTTTAAATCAGTAAATATGATCGAAATTATGCCGTATTTAGACTGATTTTGATCAGAAAAATCTCACGAATACGTTGGTAAAAGTTCTGTGAAAAAATATGCTAGGATATAAAATACGACAGAATTGAGTACTATTTTAATTTATTTCAGACCTAAAATGGTTACTACCGCGGGAAATAAAATTTCATTCGATTCGAGTTTCTTAAAATCCGTCTACAAAAATTGCAAATTGCATAAAGATTCGCAGTTTAGTATGTAATAACCTCAACACGACTATTGCCAAACAACTGAATTTATACCTTTCTAGGATACCAGCAGTTAGATTCTAACTACGACCAGTAGAAGTATAAGTATAATGATCTCACGTACTAAAGCTCGGTACATATTAAGATAAATTGTATCCTCTTCAAAATAAGCAAAGAATACTTGTCTCCGACGCCATTATTGACTAAGAAAGTTGTTTTCCAAAGGAAAAGAGATGATTCGTTATCAATGTGAAACGTAAGGAACGTAAATCGTTGAACACGTATGTTTTGGTAGAATATTTTTTACCATTTCTCGAATAGTAGGTATTTATGTACTATACGGAAACGAAAAATGGTGTAACCTTATATATACATATATATATATATGATATGTCTTACAATTAGTATTTTTGTCTTACTTAACATTGTAATTGCTAAGTAAGTAGCGCGTAGTTGATCGTGATCGTATAAAACATTTGTGTGCGATATCATCAAATATATCGAATGTGCAAATTAATGAAAGTGTGTACCCTGAAATTTTTGGGCCTTGGAATATTCGAATGATATTTGATGCGCCAAATGAATGTTGTTTAAGTACTAAGTACATTAACCGTTACGACGAGGAATTTCGGGGAAAACGATAGGAATGTCCTTCAATGTACTCGTATGTCCACTTTCGCATGCGTATAACTTAACAGTTACCTCCGAAATGCTGATTGTGAAAACAGTATTTTATTTTACCGATATACGTCAACCTTGATATACGGTAGTCCATAATATAGTAAACTGAAATACAAAATATCTTATATTAATCGATCATTCACTTTTTTCTGTATTGTTGTTTAAAGATCTTATATTTTCTCCACTTGCTGCCGTGTCCTAACCCCTTAATTAAATATTTTCTGCCAAGGTCAGAAACTACCCCAACATTTCAACATACTCGTAATCGAATTGCAGAAGTTTATGCAAAGTTTGATTTTTACGAGTGATTTTATAAAAATCGGAATAAGGACAAATTTGTTTCGCTGAACTATAGTCTTTGAAGAATGAAGACTTGCAACGAAAAGTTAAGTGTATCGTTTTGCACACGATACAAACGCATAAAAATCTGTTGAATGCCTACATACGGATAATATAAGACACGAATGGATTGGATTCGGGGCAATGATTATTATTTATGGAACCTCTTTCTTCGGCATTAGGGAAAGTATAATACACTATTTCAGAAGCACCCTATATAAAAGGTCCCCAATCGATCTGTTTGATATGTGCTTATACGTGAAGATGTAGCTACTATCGGCCATTCTTCTTCGCATTTATCCTGGACACGATATTTATTTGCTGACGACACCATACTGGGTCAATAGTCGGATGCCCTTGAGAAGGATATCTTTCGCATCACCAGGAAACTCCTCCCGAGGCTGGATCCTTTTTTTCCTCGCATGCCCGAACTTTCCGATTCGTAAATGACGCACACATTTGATATACGGTCGGTGTACAAAGAATAACTTTTTTCAAATTCGACCCAATTAGTCAGTTTACTGGCCAATGTGTAAATCATTTTTTTCAAATTCATATTGGTCGCAATTGCGGAGGAAAAAGTAATGGTTTCTAAGGGACGATTTCTAAATTTTTTATCTTTGCCTGCAATGAAAATTTAATACGCGTATACTCGTATTTCGTAAATATCGTAAAACTACATGCACGAAAACGAAAACGAGAACGAAATTATTGTCGTGGATAATCATAACACATTTATTATTCAAACATAGGACGTTAACGATTTCTTTTCCATTTGAAACAGTACACATCCTCGACTTCGTCGTGAATTTCAAGATTGATGTCACCGTGACACAATTTTTTCACAGAATACGCAAGACGACATTTCGTAACACAATTCATTTACATGTCATTACATATATCATAAACCAACATTTATGAATATATTTTTGTTGAATGTATTACTGTTAATAGCATTTTCATGCCTTCATAACATTATGGTATTTCAATATTATCTCTTATTGTATTTCTCGTACATTGTTCGTTATTTAACAATAAAAATAGCGATTAAACATCTTTTTATTAGAAAAAATAAAAATTATAATATGATATAATCTACAATTCCAATCTTATCTACAATTTCCACAAAGGATTGGAGGGATTGGTACACGTTGCTTCGCAACTTCTCTCACCTAACATTGTTACAGATTTTTACGTATGTATACGTGGTGTACTTACATACTCTTTCCATTTCATATCATTATCGAATGATAAAAGATACCGAATCTGCACAATTAATAAAAATAACTGAGGAAAGCAATAAATACTGCGCTTTTGCGTTGAAAACAATTAAGTGTGTAGTGCTCTGATTAGTTAATAATCTTGATTTGTAGTGGGTTTATTACCGAAGGACGTGCTTCTTGAGGAATGTAAGTAGTTTTTACTGTTTTAATTGTTTATTTGTATTAGAAATGCAAGTATAACTTATGTCGAGTCGATTCTGCATTGGTTATCTGACGTAATTCTTGTAAAATTCAGAAGTTTCTTTTTTTTTTGCCCGTTAATGTTTCTGTAACAATAGCAATTAAGCCTATTCGATAAGACATTATAGCCACGGGTCTATTGTTCCCGGCGCGGCGTTTTGTTTCGTCAGTTTATTTTTCTACCTGTAGGTGTTATTTCTCTCGTTTTCTGTATTTCCGTCGCCTATCAGAAACGAGTTGATCGACGTTTCACCGTGGCAGAGCCGTCTCTTATCCAGGTGGACTACAAGATCGTTTGCTGGATCTGACTGGCTCGAACTGGATTGGGGCTGTTGGATCTCGAGACGTCCGGGTTAGTTTACTCTATCTCAGAAGGAAACATACTCGCAAATTGATCTGCGCGTATTCGCGGAATGATTGGTTGCGAAGTGGTCGCTGTCTGTACGTAGTTCTTCAAATTTTTCTTTTTCAGCTGGCACCGTGACATTTGCAAGTATCTTTACCGTGATATTTTAGGATGCTTACCAATCAACGGATCATGGAAACACGGGCTGAATCTGTAAATATATTTCGTGCAGGTCAGCCTGTTGAGCAATATACTGTACCTTGACCACTTCAAAATTTCTTTTTTTAATCATTTTAATAGAAAGTCAATGAAATTCTTGTATTTTTTAAACATGTTTAAACAATCATAACGTATTAATATCGGATATCATTGGATTCGAGAAAGTCTACGGAATCTTTTGTCCGTGAAGAACAATTCAATATCTTTTATAATAAAATCACAATATTTGTTCAAAATTGAAAGATATATCTTCTCTTTAAAGTCAATTTTCTCAAAAACTCTACGTATAGGAGAAAAATGAAGGACATATTCGGAATCAGCGCGAGAAAAAACTCTATAAGAATCGCATAGTGGGAATCGAAATAATTTTTGGCTGTTGGACAGCGATTAGGTGTATCAACATTTCATATTATGGTACAATTGAATATCGTTAAATGTTTCAATAGTATTTTCTAACTTAACTTATTTGGATTACCAATTTATTATTATACGTTATTTAGGTACTTTATACTTGATATAATTGAAAATGCAAAAATGTTGCAGCAGCGAGTACGCAACTCCGAAAGAAAGAATGCAATTGTTCGCAATGTATTATAATTGATGGAAGAGTTCGTAAAAACTGTAATTTTGGTTAACAGATGCGAGTGCCAGATAAGAAAGCAGTTATCGTGGATATAGGTACATAACTCGTTTTCCTCGGCCAGACTTCGCAACGTTATAATCTGTCTTACAGGCTATAAAACGTCACCATAATATTATTTTATCGGTATTCTCGAAACTGTAGGTTTTTCGACAACTGTCTATCACACTATAAACGGTCCAATTCGGGTCAAATGTCGAAAGTCTGGCTTAGTAGTTTCCACTATCGCGTCGTCCATCTGTGTACATTTTCGACAGCTTCAAACAGCATTTCGTAAGTACTATGGTTCGCATAATCTTGCGTGTACCTTGTTTTAAACTTGCGCTAAAGTACTTCTACTAAAGTTTTAGTACCTTGTACCAAATAATAATATTTATTTATAGTCTCGTAACGTGGTTCGAGACTCTCTAAAATCCGAATTTGTACTCGTATACTTTATTTTATTTGATTTTTGACTGTGTACCCGGTGATAAGTTCTATCACCATTTTTTAGGGATTTCCGATAGTCGGTACCGAAGAAAATGTTTGTTACGTAAAAAATTCAAGGTCATTTTGAGATTTTAAATGGCACGACATGTTTTGGTCGTCCGTAGGATTGTTGTAGATGTTGTTGCGAGAAGAGATTCAACAGTGTTTATACGAAAGCACGTATATAATTGAATACAAAATAAATGAATAATTAATTTTTAATATTCTTAACGGGTGAAATTGATTTGCAAAAGGGTTTTAAACTGATTTGCTTTCGCAAACCCTTTTGGGTGAATTCGGAGCGCGAAACCTATATCGGCAGAGGGAAGGAAATATAAGTTCTACTGAAATCGTTTTGTCGAGTTTAAAAAATCATGTGCTCTGGGTAATGACTATTATGAAAGAATAATTTTTGACGAAGTTAGTCTAGGCGAGACGTGAATCGATGCTAGATTGAATAGGTTCGCGCTAGTTCCAAGATAGCTTTGCGACGGATCAATTTGATTAACTCGTGTGTTTAATGAACTGTTAGTTAAACTGGACGACCGTTAACTCGCCAGGGCAATTGTGTTCTTAATTTTCACGCTACTTGACATTTTGTCTCGTGAATTATCATCATCGTCTCGCAAGTACTTGCCTTAAATAGAACTCCATTTTTAGCCAGCGCGAATCAATATTTGATGCGTGCCAATATTTTGAAACGGTATCATTTTTATTGTCTTTAGTTATTCCAGAAAAATACAGAAGTTGATATGATATTTTCAAAAGATTTTTTTATGTAACTATCTCTATACAAAACACTTTATTGTTAAAATAATTTATTGCTCTCTCAGCATTTTATCGTTCGACTACTTTACTATCCGACGTACGTAGAAGACGAGCAATTGCTGGAACATTTATGAAAAACGACTGTGCGTATATTCAAACAATAGAATTAAACAGTCAACGATATTTAAAGAAAGCGTTAAGGGGTTAGGACGCGGTAACAAGTGGGGAAAATATAAGATTTTTAAACAACGGTACACGGTAAAAAGTGAATGATCGATTCGCTATCGATCTATTTTGTATTTCAATTTCAATTTCAATTTCAGTTTATTGTACAATTATGAACTATAAAAAAAATGCTTGTAATATTTAAAAAATAATTTGTTCTTATGCCTTTCGTCGTCTTTTGCTCGGAATATCTCTTCTTCCAGATGACCAACTGGTCTACAGGATTCCTACAAATCGAATTAACTATGTGTACGAGTATAAAAATTCCAAAAATCTCATAAACTGTGTCTCATATTCTCTAGGAATTGACGATCTCGCGTTTCAATGTTTGTAAAAATTAACAAAATGGCAGATATTTTAAATTCGATGAGTGCATTTCGGTAGAAAGTTTGTTAATTTTTTTATTTATATTTAACAAAATAAGGGGAAACTGAAAAAAATTGTAAAATTTTAATGTAACAGCTATGGCGGAACTCGAGATATCTTGTACACAGTTTTGAAAAACACAACTCTGAGAAAAACGCGTTTACGAATGTTTACGAATGTAATTTTTCTCGCAGGTGTACGAACTCGCTCTCGAAACGGTACTTCGAGAAATAATTTGTATCGAAGCCCAAAGTCCATGTAAAACCTTCATTCTGTTCTCAGCATTCTGTTCTCAAG
>CM052187.1:114411-177432 GCA_028455805.1 Lasioglossum figueresi
AAGTCCATGTAAAACCTTCATTCTGTTCTCAGCATTCTGTTCTCAAGACTTGAAAGTACTATTTAAATTTAGGACAAGAAAGAAATCTCACAAAATATCACTGTGTCCTATAACCGCTTCAACGGTCGGATAACGAATGGTCCGCAAGAACATTGAGCCTAACACGATTTCGATGTTCACGCAACTCTCGAGAAACGAGTGCAACGTAACAATTTCCTTGAATGCAACGAACTTGCAACGGGGGCGATGAAGTAATTTCTCGTTCGGATCAAGACGCGCTCTCGCGCATAAGAGGAACGCTGTGGGTCCGTCTTTCACGAAGGGACAGGCTATACGAATCCGTGCTATACGAATTCCTGTTGCTTTATTTAGAATCCCCTCGAAAACGCATAAAACGCATATAACGCGTGGCCATGTGTATATAGAAACTTTAAGCGCGTAACCAGGCATAAAGCTGAAGAGGTTTAAACATTTATCCACGTCATGTAAAATTGTAGATCGTGCGACAAAGCAATCTCTTTCACGCCCACACTTTGTAACGATTCTATAAGACGTTACACAATACCATGTAACATAGTATACAGTTAGGAGCATAAGTGATCACGCACACTTTAAATCGGAATAACTTTTTTATGAATGGATCAAACGACTGCAATTTCTCTGTAAGGTTAGAAGAATCAGTTTAGTAGATGACGTCTAAAAAAATATGTTGAAAAAATGTGCATTTGGTCGGAATCGTGAAAAACAAAAGTAAAAATTGATTTGTTTTTTACAACTTTTTTAGCTGGGCCGATAAGAAAGACGAGCTTCTCGAGAAGCTTGAGGAGGCAAAGAGGCCTAAGGTGGACCGCTTGTCCACCGCGAGCAAAGGGTTAAAGGGTAGTTTGGCGAAGGAGCTTCGCGTGTCGGCCCGGGAGATCCGCGCTTCCGGGAACGAGTTGGTTCGGTTAGTAGCTCGACGCACGAGCTACTGGACAAGTATGAGTTTCGGGGGTCCCCCGACCCTCGAACTTGCCAAGATGGGGATTACTACCCCTAAAGGGGGACAACCGGTAGCAGAAAATAAGAAAAAAAAAGGCATATATAGGCAACAGCCCCGTCCCCGTCCCCGTCACCGTACCCGTACCCTGATAAGACTCGACGAACGATCGCTCGACGTATCGTTGACACACACGCATCGTCACTGGCACTCCTCGTAGGAGGCTGTGCGTCGCACTGTAATGTAATTCAAATTAGACATCTACCGTCCATAATTATCGTATATTTTCATTTACACAGCAAGCAAGGTAAGTATTTAATCTTTCTAACTTACTTCTCGTGAACGAATTTTTTAACCACCGGCGATACGTTATTCTTATTTTTATCACCGTTTTATAAACGTTCTAACGTCTGAAAAAAGTACAAATCGTATAGTCCAATATTAACCCTTAGCACTCGAGTGCTAAAAATTGCTGTAGCATTAATATCGTTTAGATTATCGAATACATTGGTATCTAATCGATGACTAAAAATTTAAATATTGTACGAGGTATTGCAAATATTGTATCAACGTTGTATCCATCGAAAGAAGAAAATCATATAGAACGAAGTTATTCCAGCTAGAAAGAAATTGTTTTCTTTCATTTAAATATAGCTCCGAGTGCAAAGGGTTGAAAAAGTTATCGGTTTTTTTTAGAGCGTCCGAATATTAATGGGAGTCACTGTATACGAGTACATATACCTTACAACTATAACCAATAACGCTCAATGTCAAGTCAGAGTTATTAATAATTCGAATCTGAGAAGCGAGTTTCTAACATGTCCAATCGGAATTAATAACAGCATAATTCATCGAACGAATGACAAATTTCTGGCGCCACCTCGGGCATCGCAGAGCAATGGCACAAACGCGGAAAATTGTTGGCACCCGGTAACCTCGAGTAAAATTATGAATCAACCGTGAGTCGGGTAGTTGACAAACACCGATTTCTATGAATCTGCTATTTGAAGTTTGAAGGTATTTTAATGATTGCTTGGTAAACGCCGCGGTTTCTTCCGTGAATAATTTTATGCGTTGGCATCGCATCAAACTTCCGCATTTCCGGCTTTCGGCGGAACCTACTTTTCGCGCGTCTCACATTTTTCGGATATTACGAGTCAGACTAATCGCTTATTTTTGGCATCACCAGATTTACACGGTAGCGCTATGCGTACAGAGTACATATCTCGAAATACAGCTCCGATCGAACCTCGCGTCACAGACTGCTTTATCTCATTCGAATTAATCGATACCACGTAATCCGGTCGATATCGCGTTAACATCGCTGTTCCTGTTCAACACGCACAATCCATTTTCACCTTCGAATTTCCTTCGATACATTGAAATTATGCGCGGTAGATTTTAATGTAACCATACTTCCGTGTGAGAAGTCTTTGTTGCGCGAATGCACTACGCGAGGATTGCAAGGGGGTCCGGGATTCCATTCCTGATTTTTTAATAATGCAAAGACATTCTTAGGGGTTTCTTAGTAGTCAAAATCTCAGTAGTCGAAAGATCGATCCAGGGCGGGTTATTTCCCTCGAATAGTCCTACTTTTACGTTTGCGACGAGTGATTCTCATTATTCGGCAGCATGTCGGGGAGCCGCGAGAGGCAACGGACAGGCGACGGTGCTGCCGCCTATCGTGGCTGTCGATATGCTGCCGAATAATGAGAATTACGCGTTGGTAAACGTAAAAGTAGGACTTTTCAGGCAGATAGCCCCCTAGATTGATCTTTCATCTAGCGATTTTGACTACCGAGAAACCCCGACTTTGCATTATTAAGAAATCAGGAGTGGAATCCCAAACCCTTGCAATCCTCGTGTACGTGTACGTGGTCTAGCGGTGCGTGAGTGTACCGTGGTGACTGTGCGCAGTCACGCGCGAGCGTCGTCTGTGTAGAAGACGCAGTCCCTAACAGGCAATAGTTTGCATCGAAACATACAAATCTTACCTTTACCTTCTTCTCATACAAACAAAAATAATTTACTCGTTGAAAAACGAGAGTTGATTTCATAACTTGAATCGAGTATTCTGTTAAATAATTCAGAAAATCTTCATACAACGGTTACTATCGTTCTACAGTTTTCAAGTTTGTCCTTACTTAACTTCAATTATATTTGAAACAATCTTATGTCTCGTACTCGTACATATAGAATATATTAGGTCGTTGCATACGAAAAGTCTGATTTCAAACAGTCACGTTCAACAACTGCAACTATCTCTTATCGATCGAAGAATCACACGTTTCTTGATTGTATTATGGTAGAAATTGAATTTTTTTACTATCAACGAATAGCGCGTCGATTGGTAGACTGGAGCCACATAAGCAGTTTATGATATACTTACTTCAACGATATCAACAAACTGAGAAAAATAGATCAAATCATTGTAACCTTTCTACCGTTTTAAATTGCACCCACATTCATTTTTTCCATAAATGCATAAAATCCGTAGTCTATCGATTTGTCACCAGATTTTCACCAAATATCACATAATGCTATCGTCAATATGTTGTTTTTCCACACATACGAAAAGAGCACGCGACAATCACACCGATCGACGTTCAAATCGAATCTATGTCTAGATTAAAATTGAAGATAGGATCGTAAGCTTTGTACCTCGAAAGAGTGACGTAGAATCAAACCGGACATTCCATACGCAACAACCTAATAGTTTGTTAGAAACCTCCAACAATCCGTTAAATATATTCGGTACGAGCAACTGAAAAAATATCGTTCTGTCCGATGCTGTTGGAATTGAGATTTTCATTGCACATAACATAATTTGTTATGATACCTAGTTTTTGTTTATTCAACGCGATTCTTCTGCGACATTGTTTAACCTAACAATTGCTGTTACAATCTGAAAAGGAAATAGAGACTAATTAATCTCATTCGGTGTATTTGTGCACAATGGACTCCGTAGAAAAACGTGACGCGATAAGTATCATATGATGCGCATATGTATGTATGTATGTATGTATGTATGTATGTATGTATGTATGTATGTATACGAGTACTTACATAAGATACCGTAGAATACCTTACTGGAATTTTCAGAAATGCGATCTGGACATGTTCCCTTATAAAAATCTCCGATTGTATATTATGATACGCGCTTCACCAAAGATATCTACATATGCTCGTACAATCGTTTCTTATGGAATTATTTTTATTATGTCAATAATCGTAAAATAAAAAATCTGAAATCGGTGATTTTGCCCGGTGACGATAGGTTTGGTGTTAAAATTCGGTCGTGAGCGTGTATAAGTGTAAATCGTATTAAAAAATCCCACATTACGGCACCACGAGGTCATCCGTGAAGCTACACAGATCTTCTTCTAGAAATGTTCTAATTGTACTCGTACTTGTATAAATAGTAGACTCTTAGTTTCTACTTTGCTGTTACTTCGTTACGAATAGACTGCGGATCTTTATGCATTTACGAAGAAATTGGTTGGGTGAAAATAATTTTTTGATGCTATTCCTGCTTGTCACATTTATGCAAAATATTTTTACCTTGCGAAAAGATCCGCAGTCTAATTGCGAACATTGAATGTTGTAAGATCGATACAAAACTATATTCGTACATTTTCTGCCTGACACATTTTCTTGTATCGCTTGCGTGTTACTAAAAACAACAGAGATATCGTTGGTGTAAGTCTTAGGTGGCTCACCCTGTATTGTATCTGAATTATTCGAACATATATTTCCTTTCATGATATAATTATAGCAAAATTTTCATTGGATTTTGCATTTACAAGTGCTTTATTACGCCAGCTTCTTACAATCACAGTTCCTGGTAGTACGTATGTCTTCTTATTGCGCTAAATCAGATCCAGGCAATTTCTTTCCCGCTGCCGCTTCACGACCACCGCTACGCTATACCCGTTCCGCCGCTATCAATTATTTCATATGTATCGGCCCCAGCGTGCTTTGCCTCGCGTGACTACAAGGATACGGACTCCTGTATGTACACTCCTAGTCCTCCCTCAACCTACTCCCTACCCTCCGCAGGAGTTTGGTGCGGAGGTCATTTTTTTTTTAAATTTATAACGGCGGTGGGGAAAATACACTTACGCGCGCAGTGTGCCAGTGTGGGACTCGCCAGTGCATTACGGTGCACTACCCACTAAAAACCCCACCGCGCACAGGGGACTTTTGCAACCCTATCTCCTCGTTTGCCCCAGCGAGAATAGTCGTAGGATCCCGCTACGCGTCCGCATTGTGTATCGCCTACGACCATCCCTGGGGCTACTAATATAAATGTCTTTGCTACTTATAAAAATATAAAAAAATTTCTTAGACAAAAGTTGTACCGCTTATTAAATTAAATACAACGCAAAAGAAAAAGAAATTTTTCAGATTTCAAGTTCACGAATTTTCTTTTTCTTATATCGATATTAGATTTTGTTTTTATTTTGTTACAGCGTGTAAAATGACAAATTCAACGATATATAAACATATATACCAATAATATACCGCAGTGGAGAAAAACGAGTTACAAAATTTAAAAATTTTCAAAGTCGACGCGGCCCGATTTCCCGTTATTCGATCAATTTCAAATTTCGCACAGATTATTTTTTCATCCGGTGGCACAATTCTAGGGGGTGTCCCACAGAAAAATCTGCGAAATAATTTTCGCCAAGTATAACTAACAATAAGGTCCACCCTAATGTACATGTGTACGATCTGTGCTCGTTACCAAGACGTCCGAGGTGTGTAAAACAGCGTCCGTAATTCTTTCTTGTTTAACAAATTATATTTTATAAAACCTACAGCTTATACAGTTAACCTACAATTTTACAAACATTCGCATTTCAATTCGTGCTCGTTCACGAAAGGTTGGTTCGCTTAATTTTCATGTTACTTCTACACACAAGATAATCTAAACAAATCCTATCTCGGTAATCAAGATTGTTTAACTTTCCAATTATGTGTAATTTATCCTCGGTATGTTATGCGATGTAATTAATAATGCCTTGGAACGAAGTTGTCGGTCGGTATTGTATTTTTCGTTTTGTCGTGCTGGTACATACAGCGAACCACAAAAGTATTTGAATGCACTTTAAAACAGTATAACTTTTTTATGATCGGACCAAACGATCTGACTTCTTTTGAGCAATTAGAAGAATTAATTTGCCAATTGACCAATTGATTATTGATTTTCAACATGTGTACAACCAACGTATATACGTATATGTACAAAACATATATTTTAAATTTTCATTAAGAGCCCAAATAAAAAAGTTTTAAAAAATGCTTTTCTTATTTTTGCACGCAACTCTGTTTTGTTTTACTGGTGAACGAGTGCCATAAGTTTGTAAACACCGGTGGTCTGGCCGTCGACGTCTACTTGTGTCTTTGTGGCTGTAATCTGTAATGAGCTAGTCTATATCAGTTTTATCCGGTAAAACAATCGAACGTAAGTTGTGTCATCTCTCGTTGCACAATAATATAACCGCGACGACCAATGAAACGAGCAATTGCTTTTTAATTGGTGACGTACGTCTCAACAATTGACGTCCTGAAGTATAAAGCACGATCCCTTCTTCCATCACGCTTAACCAGTGCAAGAATTCGCGATTCATTGTTTAGCCTTGTGCACAGTCCGTCGCCGAACCGTTCTTTTAGTACTTCAATTATGAATGATATTCCGCCGCCGGACTGGCTTTGATGCTTAGCGGAGATTACGATCAACGTATGCAGATTTTATGCAGCATACCGTAAGGAAAAAGTGCTTCGTACGCGGCAGAACGTCGAACGAGTTTCGAATGGTTGTAAATAGAATCTTGACTTCGCTTTCATAGAAAAAATCAAAATCCTGAAATTAAATCAATTATTACAACTAATTATAATTTAGATTGCAATTGGTAGAAATCATACAAATTTCAACCGTCTGCACTTGTATTTTTAGTGGTGCTTCAGAGGGGACAACAGAGTGCAAAGGGTTAAAAATGATGTTCCGTCAACTTTTTTATCCGAGCCTGTACTTAACGATAAATTAAAAAATGCGTTCCGAAGATTTCGGTAACTTATATATAATACATACCGAAACTTTTATCAAAATCGATCAACATCGCTACGAGCCACATACGTTTGACGATGAGAGCTTAAGAGCATTCCGCCCTCGCGCGATCAACGATCATGTACAATAGCTCGTTGCAACATTAACCGATTTCGATGAAATTTTCGGTATGCGTACATATAAGTTACCGACATCCGCAACACGCATTTTGTAAATTATCGTTACAGGCTCGGATAAAAAAGTTGACAAAACGAAATTTTTCAAATTTTCTAAGGTTCCTACCGATTGCGATCTAAACAAATGTTTGTTTACTCGTTCTCTGGCAAACTATGTACGCGCATAGTCGGTCTAACATCTTAAAAAAATTCCAGCCCATTCGACCAATTTTAAAAAAGTTACGCAATTTTTAAGTGTCTACTTAATATCGTCCCCGACTGTACTCGTATATTATTTTCTTTATGTTGCGCGTTTCGCTGGTTCTTGAAAATATAAAATTTCTTACTCTCACCCCTCGTGTCTTTACACAAAAATGAAAATTATAGGAGTCACGTAGAAATTTCTTTACCTTTAAGTAATAATTTTAATACGTACTCGTGTCAACGTAATGTATCGATACTTTTGAAATCTTTGAATCTTTTTATAGTCACAAAATTTTGGTCACTTTTCTATCAAATCCGTACTCCACATTAATCGGAGATATACTGTCAATATCGATCGGTGCTATCAACTATCATCCAGTTAAGTGCTCCCCAAACTTTTTTTACTCGCGGCGTACCTATTATACATATACATATACATATACATATACATATACATATACATATACATATACATAAAGATTTACATATAATATTTTTTTAAAAGAAAACTATCATTCAGACTGAACCAAGCACTACACCAAAATTATGCAACATTATTTTATATTGTTTTTATTTCAATGATTTATATTGCGAATATTATTTCGTATTTTACTCATTTTTTGTATAATTCTAATTATTTCGCGACGCGGCGCGGTGCACCGCGTTAAAACCTACTTAAAAATTGTAATAGGTAACAATTAATACCGAGTTACATTAATCTTTGACGCGCTGGCCGGCGAGAAGTAACCAACCACCGAGGAAAACAATTCTTAGGTGATGATCTCACGCGAAGACAACCTGCTAAAATTGGTTCTTACTGGAACGATACGGTCATTTTCTTTCTACTCGAGCGAATACGCGAGAATCCCTTGTACACACATGCAGTTTCATTCAGTAAATTGGGAATAATTAGCGCGCAGGATTGCTTTGGAACAAGAGGTCGACCACAGCTATTTTCTAGCCGAGAATGCGAGGATAGATTTCAACGAAAACAAGTCACACTGACCTGGCATTGACTCAAATTATCCGAATTTTAGCGACAACTACTACTTCCTTTACTTCCAGTTTCCGAAAATACAGAGTGAGACACACCTAACGTAACTCGCATATTATTCACTGGATGGAAAAGAAAATATCAGGCAAAAATTTCATGATATCGAATCGTATTAACCTTTTGCACTCGGAGCTATTTTAACTCGAAAATTAAACATTTCTTCCGACCTAGAATATTTTCCTTGTTCAATCGTGAACAAAGCAAATCATATTTGTTTAAAGAACTTTGTCGATGCAATACAATAAATTACATTATTTCATCGATATCTCGGAAACTATTAGTTGTACACAGCAAATATTGTAATATTCTTGATGGTCGATACGAACATTTTTAACTACTGTTTTTAATTAATATTGCAAGTGTCGCGCGGCACAATCGAGGAAACAATAACTCGCGAACTATATTACGACTACATTGCTGATCAGGCTTTGGTGAAACGAAGTGAGATGTACTCGTGGCTTAAAGACAATTTTTTTTATTGGCAATCTTACAGTTTTATTATAATTATCGGCGTGTCGTGGAGGTGTCGGTTCAGGTATCGGTTCAGGTATCGGTTGAGAATATCAAATTATGTTTTGGATGTTTTTAACTATCGCATGGTTGCACAAGCTACGTAGAAAAAGTTTCTCGATATCTCGTAGAATTCGAACATGGAATATTGTTGTACATGTACGAGTATAATAACATCGAATTACATAGCAATCATGAATTTCAAATTATTTACTTTTTAGCGAATTATTTACTTTCCACTTAATCCCCTAAACTTTTGTCCTGCTTTAAAAAATTTTTTAAAATATAAACCATTATTTTAATATTATTAATTTAATTAATTTAATATTATTAACATTATTTTCTATAAAATTAAAGGTTATACACACTTATTCTCAATGGACTACCATGATTTCCCATAGTCACAAAATCTTCTAACATTCAAATCTACGTACTAACAATTACAATTCGTACAATCTAGTAACAATGCGTATGTAGTTGTTTGTTGATCAACAACATATTCTCGAAAAGCGTTAATCGCTTGATCGTGTTTAAGTTTATCTCATTTAATTCATACGAGTTTCAAAGGAATGGTTGATGATCAAATTAAGAAATTTCGTTTAGTATCGTGACACACGAATTTTTTTAGACAAATTAAAAGTTTCAATCCGTTATATTTCACAACGAATGATACAAGAATGGACACACTTATAGAACGGCTGTTGCTCGAAAATCCCTGAATACCCGCAAGATACTATAAAAGCGATGCATCTTCCACGGGAAACTGGAGCAACCTTCTATCATTCTCATAAAGTGCCTCTCTCTTCGCGTCGGCAGTTTCCCATCAGTCACCAAAATATTTTTAAACGTAACTAAACGGTCAAGCACCCTTCCGGATTAAATAAATACGGTATCTTCGACCAATCCGCAGTTGCGTCTTGGCTTATGCACCTATTCGCTGTCGTCTCAAGCTTTCCATATTCATGACTTTTTTTTATTAATTTCTCAATACTGAAAAAATGATGATACGATGAATTCAAACAATATTCTGAACGACCATTGGACTGCGGATTTTATGCATTTATGTAAAAAAAATTAATAAGTGAAATTGAAGAGAGTTGAAAAATTGAAAGATTTTAAAAACATCGATGCACTATTTGCAACTTATTAGAATGATTAGAAATAGAAACAACTTACAACTTGGTTCGTTGTCCTTAGAAGCGACACGGTCGAGTATTATTTTACATAAAAATTCTCAGTTTAATAAGCATGTATATATGTTTAAAAATTTCTTTTCAATTTTGTAATTTAAGAAACACGTTGGCACGCGATTCTGCCCGCAGTCTCTTTCTTTCCCATATGCTGTCCTTCCTTGCGTCCGAAACTTTAATCGTCGATTAAATCACTAAATACAATTGAAACTGTATCGTGTTTGGTGTCATTTTAATCAGAAAAATCCGAGAAATAAGTTGGCGATAGTCCCATAAAAAAATAATGAAAAATAAAGAAGTTTTGCAATTGGATTAGCAATGGTTCACACCGATACGCTTCGGCCGCGCGATCCGTATTTACGCGTTGTCCTTTTCTACGTTCGGCTTCGATTGTACACACGGCTCAACGTAGAAATGCCTCGACGACAATGTAGAAACATATTGATACGGGTGTTGCCCTAATACGGCACGCACAGTTTATAGTTTATACGGTACGAGGCTGAACTTGCTCGAGAACTGTAGTCGCCGCGGGGAGCGAGACGCGCGACCAGCGAAAGGGAGGCAGCCCTCGAAAACCGACCGAAAAGAGCAATTCTTTCCGACCTCTGCCGTAATTGATAGATTGATTTATAAGTTCAGGTCTTTGACACGCGTCGATAAACTCTGTGCGGCGCGGCGCGGCGCGGTGACTTTACTCTCTGCCATCGCTTGTTACAAGACCAGATCAGCGCCGAATGCTTTTGTAATTGAAATGCGTGTGAAACACCCGACACTTCTATTTAATAATACAGGCTGATTCATCTAATGTTTACACCTCAAACATCTTTATTGTTTTTAAAGATACGCATTTTTTTGAACTTTTTTATTTGACTCCTTAATGAAAATTTAAAATATATGTATATGTTTTGTACATCTACGTGTTGTACATATTATATTGTATATACTCGTATCTCGACGATTGTTTTCCAAATAATTTGTTCGAATAATGCCGAAGCTTGGCGTTAACATCTTCCGCGAGGTAGACGAGGTGGAGAGGAGAGCGCGCACGCGCCGCCGCGTGTGTACTTAAGTGGGTGTGCACGCGTGTGTTTGGAAGAGTTTTACGGAGAAAGGGAAGATCGACGCAAGCTTCCTTCCCCGTCCTGTCGACTGTGACCGGCCCCGAAGGATTCGCGTGTTCTGCTACGGTGCTACGGTGCCACGGTGCTACGGTGTTCAGTGGCTCGCGTTGGATCCTCGGTGATCGTTCCAAGCAGCTCGTGGCTCGCGTCGGTTTTTGTGAATCACGGGTGGATCGCGGCCCGGTACTTATCGTCAACTGTCAAAACCTCGGCGACTCGTGAGTGATTTTGTTTTCAATCCGATGGAACAGTGAGATTTCACTCCGTCTTAATCCTTCGCGCACCGTTCTTGTCTCTGTAGTTTTCTCAACGATTTGAAAACCGCGCCGTCGCGTTCGAAAGATTGTGTTTCCATCGAGAAGCGAGCGGGGAATTTGATTTTCCCGCGGAAGAAACGTTTCCTCTTTGCATGTGATCTGCCAGCCCGATTTTTGCATGTCCTGTTTCCGATTCGGAGTGACAGCAACAATCGAAAACCGGTCTCCGTTACGTTTCTTTTCTTTTTTCGTTCGCCGTTTCTTCGAGTAGTTTTCACGATGGAACGTTGCGCATGGTGTTACTGCATGTTGAATGTTGATTTCACGTAAGTTTTTTTTTTATTGCTAATTTTAAGGTTAATATTCCGCGGTAGCAGAGTTTCGAAGAGTACTTCTTCCGCTGTACTGGTTCTACATTTTTTCGGAGTACGCGATGAGTAGACTGCGGATGTTCATAAGCATTTATGGCTTATAAAAGTTTTTAAATAATGCTGGAATATTAAATTCGTCAGAATTTAGTACGATTTTTATTTATTTTCGATCTACAAATGTTATTGACGATGAAAATAAGATTTTATCTAATTTCACTTTCTTAAAATTTACCTACAAACATTGAATATTGCATAAATATCCACAGTCCAGCGATGAGATTATATTTCGTCCACACAAATAGTTGAAACTGCAAATTTTATATCCCTTTGAAACTTGAGATGCGAAAAGAAGAAATATTGCTATTAAATCCAATTTGAAAGAAATACTCTAAAACGTCCAAGCGCACTTCCAGAAATGTAATTTCCTATTGTGTTTCTCTAATTTCGTATAAATATAATGTTAAATATCTCCCGCGAAAAATCAGATCTGTATGCAAAATTTTTTTATATCGATCGCAAGAAACGGGGACCAAGTAAAGTTTCATTTTTTGATCATTTCAGTAAGCGTAATAACTCGTCGTAATGTTCTGAAATTGATTTAATCTTTTAACTGACTCACCTGAACCAAGCGAGAGAGGGAGAGAGCGAGAGCGAGAGAAAGAGAGAAAGGCGCACTCAACTAAATCACCCTGTAGCTTTAACGTTTAGTTTATGACACGAGTATCTCGACGAGAGTGACTCGAGATCAGAGAAAGAAAAATGTAAATGGAACGGGTTTTTAATACGTATTTGGTTTTTCCTTTATTTATTTAATTTAATATCTTATTTTTTAGTTAAAAACAATTGTAAGTTGCACACAAATATAAATTACGACAAAATTTGAGAGCTATACTTAATATAATTAGTAAACAAAATTGTTTAAAATGAGTAGCATTCTCGGAACTGTCCTTTGAAGTGAATTTTAAATAAAACACTTGAAACGGTAGGAAGTTGTTGGCAATAAAATTGAAAAATAATTCGAGTGCGAAGGGTTAAGATGAGCACAGTTAGATTGTTATTTAATTTTTATTCGCGACGTTGCGACTGGTTAAACGTGCACTATTTAACCCCAGAGTTAGCAATTCTTCAATTTTGATTGACACATTTTTAAAAAGTTGCGATTATAATTCACTTCTGCACATATGAGCATTCGCTTTCACGTTCACGTTCACGTTCACGGCCATTGGTAAGAGAAGATCGTCTGCAAGAAGCTAACAGCAAAAATGTTTCAACATTTATTTGCTTTGGCGTTGCACGGTAACATGTGTATTAGATATGTGTATTCCAAGGTGCTGAGAAACGATCGCATGAATTGCGTTTCGAGAGCTAGAGGAATCTGTTGAACATGTGTTCACTCAATTTACTAAAACGCAATTGACAAAAGACCTATTTGCAGTTACTCAATTGTCTTATGTCTTGTAGATAGCGGACAGTCTACCGAATAATAATTAGACTACGGATCTTTATGCATTTATAAAGAAATTGATTGGGTGAAACATAAAACGGTAAAACATTTAAAAAATTCGAGTATATTGTAGTATCGCTTTTAACGTAACGAAGTCGCTAAGGGATGAAATCAATTTTTATGTTATTCCTGCTTGCCAGAATTAATGCAAAATATATTTTATAATAGTCTAATAATAATTAATCGTTCCTTACGGTCGTATAATAATGTTTCGAAGTATTATATAATACAATACAAATGCGCATTACTGTTCACGCCGTCTGCATGTCACGATAAATGTAAAAATATCACAGTCTTTTTATGTTTCTTATTTATATTAATTTTCCTATGCAATAAATTACGATTAGAATGTTCCGTGTTTTCATCATTTATGTCGACAAATCATAGCTTTATTCTTTTTTATAGAGAATGATGAGCGTCGACAAGGACCGTTACTTTTCCGAAGCTTCGACTCTTCGAAGGATTCGAAAGAACGAAGGGAACTTCGAAGTGTCCAAAGTTTCAAAGTCTATGAATCGTATGAAGTTGTAACTCACGAGGCACATGTTATGTCATGGTTTTTAACAAATAAAAATATAATTAAAGTGGGTTCCGAACCACCATAATTATATTTGAATTGTTTTTTTTTTATAAAGTAGAATTATTTTTAGAAAATAATAATAAAATAATAAAATAATGTAAAATAGTCGCTTCCATGCACCGTAAACCTAATGTCAAAAATGACTATCCCATTTCTGAGAAAAAGTATTTTTCTTATTGTTCCAAATTCTGTTCACTTGCAGAAACTACTATATACACATGTAAAGTTTACATTGTAAACTATGTATTGTGTAACCAACTGTTTCCTTCTGGTTCTAGATATGTAGGCACAAAGTCGCAGTAAATTACCCATTGACGCACAGAAACATGCTAAATGTTAAGATGATGTGGCATTCAGTGAGATTCTCGCAACAGTTGCCTTCCAGAATAATTGGCCGAATACACTTACAAATAGCTAAACAGTTTTATACTTCATTATTTACGGGAAAAATGATCGTAATAGGAAAACCGACTGAAAATTTGAATTACGATTTTAAAAAATTAGCAAGCACGCGTGAAAAAAATTTAGCAACAGGCTCTACTTGCAAATTTATACCAAGCACGACGACTCCCGAAAATTACCGGTTTTTAATTATTTTTTTTTAACTGTCTGACCCCATTTTGAAATATCTGAAAAAATAATATGTTAACAACCATAACGAGATGCTAAAACTCTAAAAATATAAACATGGTATTTTATAATTTCTACAACAAAATTGGCGTTTCAAAATTTTTTTATATGTTTTAATCCTTAACACTCGAGTGGTGACTCATTGTCAGAGAGAAAGAGAGAGAGAGAGAGAGAGAGAGAGAGAGAGAGAGAGAGAATCACACTAGTAAACATTTCTGTAGCATATGCTATAATAATATTATTCACAATATTTACAGTATTAAATGTGTCGGTATCTAATAAGATATCAATTACTAAACATTTAGGTATTGTACGAGGTATTATACCAATTACGTATCCATAAAATTGAGGAATTCATAGGGAATGGAAATACAATAGCTAAAATTCAGTTTCGAAGCTAAAAATTCTGAAAAAATTCATAGATCTGCTGCATTCTAGTAGCTCAAATATGCCTGATTTTTTAAAGAATTTTTAGTTGAAGAGGATAAGAGAAATTTATGGAAAACCTGATTTTCTTTGTCGCCGTATTAGTAGCCCCCATGTTGATATACGTACATGTACGTATGTATGTACAGGGTTGACAATTGGTACAAAGTATTTTCTTTGGATAAGCTATCGAATGGGCTGTTGCAAATTAAATTTGGTTTGGGGGCACTTTTGACCTTCGTATCCGGTTACACCCTTTGCCAGATAATTGTTCTATTAAAAAAATGTACAAGTGAACAAGAAATGTGTACGAGAACATGTACATTTCCACATTAAAAATTTCTCAAATTTATAATACTAATCTCTTTAAACTTACGATATTTAGCTATTTTCAATATAATTGGTAGAAAACATTTTTTTTAAATTATTATTAAGAAAGAAACTGCCTTACCACGTATATTTTAAATGAAACACTTAAAATGATAAGGAGTCGTAGGAGCAAAATTTTTTAAAAATTCGGAGTACAAAAGGTTAAATGTTTACTATATCGCCTTGCTTCTGAGCTTTTGCAGAAATAACGCGAGGACAATGTTATGCCAGGACGTGATTGGCTGCATTCGATACGTTAATACTTTAATTTCATTAGAAACTTGTGACGTCCGTGTGCAAGAGTATGAATGAAAGGAACGTTTGGCAATCCGTCAAACTAGCCGTTACGATTTCCGGGAACGGAGCCAAGTAATTTCAAGGGAATTTCTCGCACTACGAGCAAGCGTACGCAAGCCAGAATTGTGAGAAACGTAACAGGGGAAGTACACAAATACACACAACGTACAGTGACTCTTATTAATATTCGGACACTTAAAAGATGATGACGTTTTTAATATTGGACCATATGACTCGGATTTTTTGGACAAGTTAGGACAATCAGTCCACTACATAACTGGAAAAATTCTTTTTAAAACATTGCTATTGGTCAGAATTCCAGAGAAAACGCTAAAAGGTTTTTTCTAAAAAAAAACAGTGATTCCGATTTAAAGTACGCGCGATCAGTTATGCTCCTATCTGTGTGTGTAGGCCGCGATCGCCCTGAAGAGTACTATTTTTTCGTTTACGAGGTGTAATTTGCATTATTCGGAAGCATAGAACTATTTTCATAGCTATTGGAAACGAGTCTACCGCCTTAACTGGTGAGAGGTAACGGACCGATTGATGGTGGGGACCGTGTGACTCGCGACGAAGAAGTTGGGCAGCCCTGTCTTGTAGTATCGGAGTCTGCGCGGTATCAGCTTTTTCCTCCGGACTTTGTAGCAACAAATCCCCCTTTCTCCGAAAATCTATTTTTCCGTCGGCCACCGCGCGCGAGCTTTCAAAAATACGTGAAGGTTAAGAACATGAGACTATAAACAATCACGAGTATTCCAACCAAGTATGCCTTCGGTGCATCTCGTTCTTCCTTTTTTTCTCTCGAGTCAGTTTCTTTAGGACTTTAGAACAAAGACCGGAAATATAATCCGAAGAATGAGTGGTGATTTGCATGTTTACGTTGGTTTTGACGTAGCGGTGGTGGCCCGGACGTTTGAAAACGTTTACGTGACCGCGAATTTTCAGTATTTATAGCGAATGCGAAACTGCGGAGCAGAATAAAGTAGAACGTTAACCATTGTTTACAATCATCTTGTACTTTTATCTAGTCGATTTTGGTTATTAATGACAAAATGTTGTGTTTTTGATTGATAGAAACGAAAATCTGGTTACACAGTTTTAATTAATCATCGTTAGTCTGCGGATCCTTATGCATTTATAGCAGAATTGAGCAGATGAAATTCAAAATTGTTGAATAATTGATGTTGATTTATGTTGTTGAATAAGTTGAAAAATTTTAAAAATTGTTGTCGTTGCACGTGATTTATGTGATAAGCGGTGCGGGTGCGTGTGCGAATATCGAAGCTTCGAATTAAAACTTTTTTTTATTGTTTCTTTATTTTGATTCTGTGACAATTCTATCAAATTTTTTATTTATATTTTTATTTGTCAAAAATCATGACGTAACACGAAACTCGTAAGTTGCAACTTCATACGAATCGAAGACTTCGAAAACTTCGAACACTTCTTCTGTGTATCGTAGCTTCGGAAAAGTTAGAGCCCCGTAGAGTTACGACAGTCAAACAACACGGCCTTACCAACCGCGGAGAAAGCTTTGAATTGATGTTTAATTAACCTCGACGACAACTATGTAAATAAAGTTTCCCTTTTTCTTTTATTCTTACAGATTCGACAGCACGCCGTTGCGTAGTCATTAAAAACTATGGATGACGAGGTAGTTGGTAATAATCAGATGAATAAAAGATCACCAATGACTCTAAACGTGAGCGGGCTGTGGGACGTTGTTCCACGTTTGGACCACTATAGGTGCGTATTCAAATTATTTATTTGTTTAATTCTCTCTCCAACTACAAGATTAAAATTTATAATAAACAAACTGAATTTTCATCTTAACCATTTTTTCATATATAATAGAAAAATTTATATGCAACTTAGGTAGCACGCATAGCTGAAACTCCCTGTATATCGATGATAAAATAACGAAAAACTAAAACTTAGAGATGCTACAGTACTTGATTTTTTCCTCAAAATGTTATTATGAATATATTAAAATTTTTTTGGGAAATATCATTCAATTTACTGGAATCTTTGTGTGAAATTACACTCCGATGGTTGTTAAAATTAAGCCCACGAAGCACCGAGAGTCATTTTCTATGAGAATGTTGCAGAGGAACTTTGTCGATCAATTATGAAAATCTTCTTCGTTTATCTTCATAATTTGACTGGTAGTGTGATTCGCACGACACCGTGATGTATAACGCGATGTATAACGCGATGTATAACGCGATGTATAACGCGATGTATAACGTGATGTGGCCTGTAAAAGGTGTGAAAAATTACATCCGGAAATGCTTCGAATTGGTAGTTTCCTGACTTTTAATAAATACAAAGAGTTCTTCGAGGACGATCTAAAAAGTATATTTCTCGTTAAAAAGGAATACATACATCGAACGATATGGTGTTGATTTTTAAAGAATCTGAACATACGAGAAAATTACAAGTAAATTCCAGAACTTCGGAAACAGCTCTCGTCTACGATATAAACGTAACAAATATGTCATAACCAGATGTCATAGCGGATGTATGTTTATGCAATTTGAAATTTTTGTAGAGATATTTTAAGAAAGTGGAGTCAAATATAATTTTATTCTCCGTGGTAGTAGCCTTCGTAGGTCCGAAATAAATCAAAACTATTGTATTTCTTGAAAATTTTCAGAAGCCACAAATGCATAAAGATCCGCAGTCTAGTTTTTGAAACTACGTTTATAAAGATAAGATTGACGTGTTTTCTTCAATTTATAAAGCATCTGTGAATATTTGATTGTTATACTTTGAAACGCCCTGCAGTAATAGATTGAAGGGGATCTGCTTGATCGAGTGGGTGTACTGTTACCACTGTTTACATACACTCTCAAAATTTACCACTGTTTACGTGCACTCTCAAAATTTAATCAATTATATTACATATGATATTTTGCGAACGACTACTTCCAATTTACTTATAATTCGCGATCAAGTGTAATATTTGAGGCCTGCGCAAGGGCTTGTCGGCTGATTCAATATTTTAAGGGACTTCCATCCACGCACTCCCGAGAAAATTATGCTTTCGACGTTAACGAGCGTTTCCTCCTCTCGTCCATCGGTTTATCCTAATTCAATTAACTTTATCTCCTCGCCGACGCCATTACATTAAGTAATAAGAACGTCTCTGTTTGTAGGCTAAGTCGCCGTGCTAAAAGACCATCCTTGAGCACCCTGCACGAAGGAAATCTTATAAAGGTAAGATTGCCACATGTTCAAACGACAATCGTCATAGCAACCATGTTGCGACGCACACTGGACCACCAAAGTATGTGAATGCACTTTAAAACAGTATATATAACGTTTTCACGATCGGACCAAACGACCTGACTTTGTTCGAGCAATTAGAAGAATTGATTTACCAAGTGACATGCAAAAAAGATTTTGAAAGAAATTGCAGTTGCTAAGAATTACATGAGAAAGTAAAAGGGGCACGTTATTTGTAACTATTTTATTAGAGCCCGTAATGAAAATTTAAAGTATGCGTTTTGTAGATGTACGTTAGTTATACGCTTGCTGATAATTTCATTGAAATCGGTTGACGCAGAAAAAAACGACACGCATCGAACGATGTAAGAATTCTTAGTTTTATTGCAGTTAGAGGCTGAAAATCGTGAAAAACTACAATTTCTACCATTTCTACCATTTTTAAACGTTTGCAGCTCATTGCAACGCCGAACCGTATTTTCCAAATTTTCCATATAAGCCCAAATAAAAAAGTTGCAAAATACAACTTTCACTATTTTCTCTCAATCCCGACAACTTGCAATTTTTTTCAACAAAATTTTCTTCGCGTTGCGTGGCAAGCTAATTGTTCCAACTTCTCAAAAAAGTTCAAATCGAATGGTCCAAGTTATATTGGACCAAAATATATTGGTTCAAAAGTTATCGTCTTTTCAAATGTCCGATTAATTAGCGAGAGTCAGTGTAAATGTAAAAATGAAATGTGTGGAAAGAATGATCAATGGTGCAAGCTATTGCAACATCAAGTGCAGTTATATGCAAGCACATATTTACTATTTGGGGCGTGACGTTTATCAGTCGCCGGTAAAATTACCTAATGCGATCGTTGTTTCCTCTGAGGAGTTCTAATTGTCGATTTAATTAACATGTTACTTTGCTCAGCGAATACAGTTTCATACTTTCTCGCATCACGGAATTTTTTTTATTCTCTGTTTTACTAATTTTTATATTTTTACTAGAAGCGATGATCTTTTCTCTTTTAAAAGATAATTTTTACATGGGTTCAATTTTCAAATTGAAGGTTCAACTTTAAAATACTAAAAGTTTAATTTAAAAATAGTTGGTATCGATCGAAAACAATCTTCTGTTGATCTTCTTATCAGTCTTGCTTAGTTTAAACAATCATTTTTTATGCTCTTTTAAAATGCTGTTTCAACGTTTTGTGATGTACGATCAAATTTAACCAGCTATACGTACACGATATTAACCCTTGGTACTCGAACGGTGACTCTGCAACACCAAGATTGAAATATTTCTCATTGTAAAAGCCACTAAAATAAACGGAAGGTTGTTGTACCCACGTCAAATGAAACGTGACGTAAGGGAGCTTTCTCCTTCGCACCAACAATAAGGACGATCGAACTCGTAACGAGAACCTCGAGGGAGGCAGTATATTAGGTTTGCGCAGCAGTAAATACCAGCTACGAGGAAAATTAGAAAAAGTATCAATTTGGAAATCTTGTATTCTCCGAGAAGGTTACCATAAAAATTCGAAAAAAGGGAAAAAGGGAAAAAGGAAAAAAAGGAAAAAAAGATTGCATCCGACAATAAAATTATATGTGTCTCGTATATCCAAACATACGTATACGTACAGTCAGTGATTAAATCATAATAACTTTTTATAAATGTACCAAACGACTTCAGTTTTTCTGCCAAGCTAAAACGATTAGTTTACCAGATGACATGTAATGAAAATTGTAGAAAAATTGCATTTAATCGAAATTGGGTCTGTAACGAAAATTTTGAAATTCTCAATTATGCGAATAATTATCGTTTGAAAATTGAAAATTGTATTTGTTAACTGTGAAAATTTCATGAAAATCAGTTGATGCTTAGATTTATTGCAATTAGAGGCCAAAAATCGTGAAAAATTGAAATTTTTACAATTTTTAAAACGTTTGTAGCTCGTTGCAACGTCGACCGATTTTGATGAAATTTTCAGAATATACATTTAATTAGTACCGATTTACGAAACGTGTTATTCAAAAATTTGGTTCGCGTTAAAAAACATTTAAAATATTATCGTCTTTTTAAGTGTCCGAATATTGGTAGGAATCACTTGTCAGAGGTGGGCATTATTTGGGGAAACAAGTATTTCAAATACTATCGAATATTTTAGATTTTACTCGTATTTTGCTTAAAGAAAATAGTATTTTAAATAAGATATACAATTGCGAAAATAAAATATTTCTATTTGAACAGTCTGAAAGACGAAATAAAATATTTTACTTTTTGCATTGTTATAATACTCTGAGGAACCGTATAAACGTACAGTGTACGTGTATGTGTTCTTATCGTTAAGAAACGATTTACACTCGTAAATGTATCGAATTCGAACCATTGATTTCAACAATAATATTTAAAATTGAAATTGAAAATAAAGACGAAATGAAAAATTACTGCCTCGAATAAATGATCTTATTTTCAAAAATTACTGCATCAAATGAAATATTTCATTTTCAAAGTTGTGCACGTACTTAAAAATAAATAGGATTATTTATTATTTACTATTTAAAATACTATTTTCCCCAGCACCGGAGTCACTGCACGTCCTTGTAAATTCACGAAGAAAATTTGTTCGCACATATTTTTAACTACATACAAACGAATTGGCTCGTTTACAGTACGTACTTACGATCTTCATGGCGAGTCTGACTCGTTAAAATACTGCAAGAGGTTAAAGCCCACGTTATAATAAAAAACAAGCAAAATCGAAATAAATTCGATCGTGTCATTTTTATGTGGCAACGCATAGTAGCCATTTTGAGTGTTCGGTAGGTTCACTCGGTAGGTTCACTCGGTAGGTTCACTCGGTAGGTTAACTTTCTTTTGTCCGCCACTGTATGAAAAATATTTCAATTTCAGGACCCAAATCTAGAAGCTGGTCAAGTTGGGACGTCGCAACAACACACAGGGATAAAGCTAGGATGGATCCAAGGTGTCCTTATACCGTGTCTCCTGAACATATGGGGTGTAATGCTTTTCTTGCGGCTGTCGTGGGTGGTGGCACAGGCCGGCATATTGCAAAGCGTCATTATTATCGGAATATCGGCGGCAGTTTGCGTCATCACGACGCTTAGTCTCAGCGCAATTAGCACTAATGGGGAAGTAAAGGGAGGTGTGTTACAGGATCCCCGTTTTCTCGTTCTTTTTTCGCTGTCGAAGGCGTGGCAATGTGTACTATAACCACACTCTGAGAATTGTTTTTCCAAGAACCGTGTACCATCGTCTTTAGAGACAGAACCATGAAATTGCAGTTGCACCACTTTTTCATAAAAGTGTAAATATAGACTTAAATCAGGAAACTTGTAACTCTGACTGCAAAAACGCTATCGTTCAAATTGTGAGCGATCAATATACTTTGTTCAAGGTGACGAGGCAGTAAAGAGAAGCGTAGCATCGACTCTGCCGCACTCGAGCGGTTATGGTTACGGTTACGGTTATGGTTATGTTTACGTTTACTGTCTCGTCTCGTTGAACAAGATATACATTGACCGCGGACACGAATATAAATTTTGTACGTCAATTGGAAGAAACAGGAGCCAAGTAAAAAGTGCTCTCTTTAATCGTTTCTGTAAATTGAAAGTAATAGGTATAACTGGTTTAGATTGTTATCCAAAGAAAATACTTTGTGCTAATTTTCAACCCCATATGTCGACACGAGGGGTAGTAATGAGATGACAAAGAAAATCTGGGTATTCTCTGTAATTTCTTTTATTCGGTTTAATCGAAAATTTTGAAAAAAAATCAGGCGTATTTTAGCTATTAAAATGCACATCGATGAATTTTTTAAGAATTTTTAGCTACGAAATGGAATGTTAAAAAATTAAAAAATTTTGGACCGCCGATTTCTTGTAGAAGTTATGAAATATGTAGTAAGTTTATATTTTCACAGTTTTAGCATCTCGTTGTGGTTGTTAACATATAATTTTTTCAAAATCTATTCATACAGAATCTATTTCTCGCGAATCATAAATTGAATATTCAAACGCTTCTTGGAACTGTATGTTGTATGAAAAAGTTGACAATCGTCATTTTAACGGATACCGTAAATCTAGTGTTAACGATGTTCCATGGGTCGGTATAAAATCATAATCGTGCAGATCGCATTGCCATGCTTTCGTCTTTATACTGGGCATCCCAGAAAGACTGTAGCAAAAGAAAGGCGTGATTCCAAGGTAATGCTAAGACCATTTTTTCCTTTGCCAATTCTCGCCGAATAGCTTTGTTTCGAAGTTATTAATGAAAAACACGGACCAATCAAAGACGACAGGTACCGCAGAGCGCAGGGTCGCCAGATGAGGGGAAAAAGTTGCCTTTTCTCTGCCAGTACCGGATTAGTGCCGCGTGCCGCTATGACACATACACGACAGAGACGAAACGCCGCGTCACGTGACCGGGCCGCGGCAGAAGCGTGGGGAACAGCGTGGGGAACAGCGTGGGGAACAGCTTGGGGAACAGCGTGGGGAATAGCGTCGTAGAAGGGGAAGGTAGAGTGGGGACACAAGTCTTGATCTGGCGACTCTGGCTGAGCGTGGCGTCGCTGTCGGCCGAGTCAGAATCCATCCGCTGCACAGTGTGATATTTCGATCATTTACCGCTAAACCTACCGACCGTCAAAAGTAACTGATGTCTATAGTATTATAATAAATCAAAAGATTAAATTTATTTATATTTTCTGCGATTTTTACTATAATATATACTGGAGTCAAAAAATATATTCAATAAATTCCCATGAAAACAACTTTGCAATTTCAATAATTGTCAAATAAAAAATCCAAAATGGGTCATTTGACCCCTCATGGTAGGTTTAGTGTTGAGGGAATTAAATTCTTCACGATGTCGTTTCCCTTTTTGATCGTGTATTTTGTTAAAACTACTGAAAATGATATGATATCTAATTACTTTAACATAACTTTTACTGTATTCACCGAAAATACGTATTTAAACTCTTGCAAATTACTGGTTGAAAGAGTATTTCATTCAAAAGATATAAGGAAACAGCAAACACAGTCTTAGATAAGTACATTTGAAATTTATTCAATCTAAATACACATGTAGAGAAATGCAGTGAACAAATACTAACACATTCTAAAAACGAAATAGAACTACATACGGTAAAGTCGATATTACTGTTCAACAGCCGTATTTATGGTGGACGGCAAGGTTGGTATTTGTGATCGTATTTTTGTTACTTCAAAGGAGAGTCCAAACATAGAGAAGGACAGAATAAAATTCGATATTCGATGAAAAATGAAATTCGTATTCGCTCAATGAAATATTCGTGAAATTTTACCGTACATTGCTAAACGATGAAAAGTATTCTTCAATTTTCTATGGTAATTGTTTGTTACTAGTCATAAATGATACAGGGTCTCTAAAGTATACGTATATTCAGTATACTCGTATACGGTATATAAAAATTTACCGTAAGGAGTGAAATAATTGTCAAAATAAGCAAAATAACAGATGCGAAAGGCGATTGTCTTGGAATCACCTCGGGAATCAGCCCATTCTTTTTCCTAGACGCTTTCTGAAACACCCTGATATTTTCCAAAATTTTTGGACTAGGCATACTCTTTTTGTTCGCATAGATTTTTAAGGTCAATAATGTATACGTCGCAAATATTTATAGGTGGTATATATTTCATCATATCACGTACCTTGGGAGCTGAATTCGGAGCCTCTGTTGGGATTGTTTTTGCATTTGCAAATGCGGTCTCAGCTTCGATGAACACCATTGGCTTCTGCGACTCGATGAATGACCTATTACGGGAACACAACTTGAAAATCATAGACAATGGAGTAAACGATGTCCGAATAGTGGGTATACTTGCACTCGTCGTCATGATTTTGATTTGTGCAATCGGCATGGAATGGGAATCAAAGGTATCGTTCGATTCCACATATTTTTCATAGACCTGAAACAAAAAATACAATGCTAGCCATCACCGCCATCATGCAAATAATCATCGATAGACAGCGAATCTTTATGCAAAACAAAAATTTTGTACCTGAATTGCAACAAACTGGAGTGAAACAGAAATTTTTTTTTTCTTCTTAATATTAGGTTGTTGGATATGAAATGTCCGATTTTAGAATGCAAATGTTGCACTGCGTTTTGATCAACAAAACTCAAAGACGGTTTAAATAGTTAATAAGAAAACGTAATAGATTATAGGTACCGATGCATATAAGCAGCATGTTTTATTCTTACAATATATATGATTATGTTTATGTTTGTTTTTGTTGTATCGAAGTCAATAAACATTATGTCCAGGATCACAATTTTTTAATATTGATATATATATATACTCGTTTCATTCCAGGCACAAAATTTCCTCATAGCGATCATTGTTGCCGCCATTTTTGATTTTCTGATTGGTACGATTATGGGACCTTCTGGAATACAAAATCAATCGCAAGGATTCCTTGGATTCTCTAGTAAGTAAAGCTTAAATTTCTTATCTGAACTGCAATCAATGTTTGACTTCTGCAAGATTATAACTTATTATAACGTAATATAGACTAATTACAGATTTAGAATAATATTAACAGGAAGTATTAAAATGATTTACCGTTATCGTGATTAATAAATTGACTAATTTACATGCGCAGCTTCCCAGTAAACCAGGTCTGCCAGCTGGCCCAGCCTGCCGAGCCCGTTTCCAGGATTGCGGGATTCGCGTTCTCATTTCTTGACGATACAAAGAACACGGGGTTGTTCGGTAGTCAAGAACGCTGGATAAAAGATCGATCTATGGCGCTATCTACCTCAAATGTTTTATTTTATCGTTTACGAGGCGAAATTTGCATTATTCGGCAGTATGTATAGTTATGATATGCGGTAAGATGAATAATGCAAATTACGCCTCGTAAACATAAAAATAGAACTTTTGCGGGCGATTGCGGCCTAGATTGAATTTTTATCGCTTTTGATTACTGAAAACGCCCATCGCATGCGTAATCGAGAAATGAGGAGACACATCCCGCATCCTTGCAATCCTGGGAACGCAAGTCTTACCCCCTTAATAAATTATTTTTATAGAGAACAAATTAAATATGCAGAATAAATAATATTTAGAATTTGAGTTTTGTCAGGTGTGTGTATTTGGTAGTTGATCGATAGGCTAATGAAATATGATAAACTAAAACAGTATATTAATTTGTATAGTTGTCTACACTGTTATTTTTTTTATTTCCAGCCGATGTTTTCATGAAAAACATGGGGCCAGATTACCGTTTATCCGAGAACAGCAATCAAACATTCTTCTCCGTGTTCGCAATCTTCTTTCCATCGGTGACCGGAATACAAGCGGGAGCTAATATATCCGGCGACTTGAAAGATCCAGCCAGCAGTATACCGATCGGAACTCTTCTCGCACTGTTAATTTCGATGCTGAGTTACCTAACTTTCGTTTTGTTTGCGGGTGGTGCTGCTTTAAGAGATGCCAGTGGCCTCGTTAGCGCGAATAACACAATTATAAATTGCATTCCACAAGTCAATTGTTCCTATGGATTACACAACAGTTATTCGGTAAGCATAGTTTTAATCAATTACGTTATTACTTCTGTAGGTGACTCGGGTGAGTCGCAGGTATCGCGATACCGCGAGTATTATGGATCTAATCGAGTCGTAAAGCCGATTATACTGCAATAGTTTGTATAGATGACAATAGTCATCTACGATAGTTTGTTTGAAACGTATAAAGTAATGTCCCATTCTAAGTCCGGCAGAGGAGACCACTCTATGTTAATTCACCTACCCATTCCTCTGGGGGCATACCCCGCGAGGGGCCCAGAAACTCGAGAGCTGCCTCGGTTGCCGAGCAGCGTAAATGTAAACATGCCGCGTAATCCGATACCGAGTCGGGTATATCGGTGTGAACCACTACTAATCTAATTACAATACTTCTTTATTTTTCATTATTTTTCATTATTTTCTTTATGGGAATTTCACCAACTTAATTCTGGCACTTTTCTGATTAAAATGACACTAAACTCGATAGAATTTCAACTGTATTTAGTGGTTTAATTGACGGTATGGAGTAACTTTAGGACATAGAAGAGGATAGCGAGTGGAATAGAAAGAGGAACAGCGACCGCGACGGTCGGCAAAAATTCAAACCTTATTGTATTGTCTAAAATACCAATGGAATGCTAACTTTTTTATTTTCACACAATTTTCTTCTTGTACAATCTTCCTCAAGATATTTGCCACATTTTTCTGATTAAAATGAGTCGTTTAAAAACCTCCAACGGACTGTATAGCTCCGTTAATTTGCAAAATTCTAGTCTAATTCCTAGTATTCCTAGTATTCCTACGTATTTTCCAGATGTTAAGTTGTTTGTGTAAAAATATGCTGTATGCTGCATATGTTAAATATATGAGAAATTATAAATTATGCTTCACATATTACATTAAATATTGTATATTGTTTGGTGTCATTTTAATCAGAAAAATGTCGCAAATATATTGGTATAAAATTTCATTAAAAATAAGTAAAAAATAAAGAAGTTTCAGTATTGCGCTATTATTGTCTGGTCGATACGCTATTTTTTGTTGCGCCTTCGGCCGCGCGGTCCGTGTTTACCTTTTTACATGCTGCCCTTTCTTTTCTACGTTCAGCGCGATCGACGAAACCACAAAAAATAGTGTCCTGCTCCGATCTGTGTCACAACACAGAACCGAGAATAGACTTACAATGGGAAATTACTGTATTTACAATATCACGATCAAGCAGTTACAGCGCGATCGATTGCAAGAATGGATTGATTTACTGCGGTTTTAACGAGTCTTGGCGTAGGTCGAACGACCGAATTGGGTTTAGGGACCCAAAAATTTTAAACTTTTTTTTTATATAATCGTGAGGATTTTGACGAGAAAATGTCGAAATCGAAGTTTTAATGTTGCGAATTCACTGGTTCAAAAGTTATGGGTGTCGACATCGCCGCATGCTCGAGGGGCCATCTAGCGATTCCGCTCTTTGGACGCGCGTCGCCAAGTACATACCAAAATTGCGGCGTCCTTACCAATCAAAAACGCTTAAAATCGTTCAACATTAAACACCCATAACTTTTAAACCAGTGAACTTTTAACATTAAAACTTGGATTTTCGGTATTTTCTCTGTCTGGTGCTTTCCGGGAAAAACCGCGGATTACTTACAGACTACATTATGTATGTAAATAATATTCTATTAAAAAATGAAAGATAGCTTAAACACGTTCTCAATTTCTTCTCGTGTTTTTTACTGTTTTATATTTCATCTACTTTATTATTCCATGTCAATGAACTCCACACTTATTCTATTTCTGGCCTCGCTGGCAAACTTCCTGTTGAAAAGATAATATTCTCAGGCAACAGATGTCTAGTTTGTCGATGAATATCCAGACTCGATTACAGTTTTAGTTCTATGAAATCCATTAATATCGCAAACAGGTTCGAACTTTGGTTGGCTGAATTCGGAATATAATGAATTTCAGACTTTTATGAATATCGTACCAGAAATTCTCAGATTTTTATAATCATAACTTTTTTTACTTTTAAAATCAATTATGTTGTCCTTTAATGCATAATTTAATTTAACATGTATAACTATAATTTCATAATCCAGCGTATTTTCATATGGACACATCCTGTAAACCAATTTCATTATCAGTCGTGACAGCCACTACCCCTCTACCCACATTTCAATCGATGGATGTGCGACATTTACGTAATCGCTAGACTGCGGATCTTTATGCATTTATGGACTATAAAAATTTTCAAAAAAAGGCTGGAGTATCAAATTCGACAGAATTTAGTATGATTTTTATTGATTTCGTACCTACGAATCTTGTTACCAGAGATTTCTAATCACTGTAATCAGTGATTAGAAATTCCTAAGCGTATATATATATATGTATATATATATCGGCTACAACGAAATAGAATGTATTTCGGTTTAAAGGACATACAGTTTAAAGAAAATACATATATTTATCAGATTCAGTTCAGAATGATCATCACGAGTGTGACTCGATGTTATAGGTCAATGGATTAACCACACATAACTTTCGAACCAGTGAATTTCTAACGCTACAACTTGAATTTTTGGCGTTTTCTCGTAAAAATCTACAGGATTATATTTCAAAAAATCGAAAATTTTTGGTCCCGTAAGGTGAAGCTTAGCCCGCGTCGCGTATCAATTTTATAGACCAGAATAGTATTGCAATATCTAAGACCGTTTAGGCATATTTGGCCTAGAATTTGGTAAAACTTAGACAAGTCGGAACGCTAGGATAACAGCTGACAAGTTATATCTACCAGTACGTCGAGTCGACTACCGTTTACTGTTTATGTTTATATATCTTACAGAATACAACATCTCTAATAGTTCTTAGGTAAGGTGAAGTTTAGCCACCCTGTATATTGCGACGAAGCGAACTTAAATCTCTTTTTTATTTTAAGGTAATGCAACTGATGTCGGTTTGGGGCCCATTCATCTACGCCGGCTGTTTCGCTGCAACTCTGTCTACAGCTTTGACAAACTTGTTGTCGGTGCCACGATTGATACAGGCATTGGGCCAAGATCGTATTTATCCCGGCCTAATATACTTCAGCAAAGGATATGGCAAACACGGCGAACCTTACCGCGGATACGTTCTAACGTTCTTTGTTGCAGCATTGTTCCTTTTGATAGGTAAAAGAAATATCTGAATTTTTCATCAACGATAGTAAACATTCGATATGAAATAAACTATATATGGTAATAATAAAAAATTTCGAGTTTCCCGACATTCGTTAAATTTAATGCAATTGGGTAACAGCTCAAATATGAAAAAACTGTTTCTAGAAAAGTTGTATGGTCTGAAGGGACATATTATGTAATTCATGTATATACTTTTTTTGTAAGTGTAGGCCTTTCGGTGATTTTAAGGCTAACTTCGTTTTGTAAATGGAATGCTATATTTAAATATAATTGTTGTGCCCTCCGTTTCTGTTTTCAGCTAACTTGAATGCGGTAGCGCCTTTCATCTCAAACTTCTATTTGGCGTCGTATGCCTTAATAAATTTCTGCACTTTTCACGCGGCATTAATTCGACCGATAGGATGGCGTCCTACCTTTAGGGTAAGAAGAATATTAAAAATTCCTCGAAAATAAATGTGGAATTATCTAATACTAATCACTAGACTGCGGATGTTTATGCTACAATATTTGCAATTTTTCTAGACAAATTTTAAGAAACTCAAATCAAATTGAATAAAATTGAATCTCATTTTCCGTGGTAGTAGCCTTTTTAGATCTGAAATCGATTGAAATCTTTACGATCTTTGAATGATCTTTGAACGATCTTTATGCAAAATTAATTTTCAAGATCAATTTATTGTATATATAATAGATTGAAGTTAAATGAAACACTGCCTTCGGTATTAATAGCTCTTCTAGAAACAATTATAAGCCATATTGAATTCTAGAGAATGTTATATTTGATTGGTTTCTTGAAATGTTTGCGAGTTAAGAATGGACGAAGATTCGCGCAGTCTAATAGCGAGCAATGCACGTGATTAATGCAATTTAATACATGTTACAGTATTACAACACCTGGCTGTCCTTGTTTGGTTTTATTACTTGCGTTTCCATAATGTTTTTAATTGACTGGGTGACATCGCTAGTTACCTTCGTGATTATCTTCGCGCTGTATTTGATAGTCGTTTACCGGAAGCCAGACGTAAATTGGGGCAGCAGCACGCAAGCGCAAACTTACAAAACGGCTCTCTCTATCGTATACCGGTAAGAATATTAGACATTTTCTATTTACATACATACATACATACATATGTACGTACACGACAACAAGATATCTTATGTTGAATTTTTTAAACTCGCGACCATACAATTGTTTCTTCAGACATTCCTGCCATGTCAATATTAAATAAGTATTTTATATAAAATACCATAAAAAGCCGATTGAGATTTATATTTTATTGTTATAGAGGGTGTTCCCTCTATCGCGACGCATGATTTTTTTACCCACTCGCAGCCATCTGACAAAAAAAGTTTAGAACAAGAGTTGCAGGGCATGGAGTGTACAATAGATATCGGTAAAAAACATTTCGAAAATAGTTTGTTTTCATGGCGAAATGGAGGTTACCTTGGGTTATATATAAATAGGAACACATATTTTTTTTACGATATTTCGAGAACATCGAGACGAATTCAGAACACATATTACATAACATTTTTACTAACATATTACTCGGTTTACGGTAGTGGAAATGGGAAATATTTAGATTAATTCAATTTTTCTAGACTGAACTCCATCGACGAGCACGTGAAGAATTATGCACCTCAAATTTTGGCACTAGCCGGTCCACCTGGCGCCAGGCCAGCATTACTGCATCTGGCTAATCTCATTACAAAAAATCATTCCTTGTTGATCTGTGGAGAAGTATTTCCGGTACGTAATGTAACTAAACAAGAATTTTTTCACGCGGCCTTCAACTCCGCCGAATTAGCGCAGCGTTTCTATATTTATACACAGCAGTCTGAAAGTTCTGTTGAAAAGTTTTCGAGCGTACTTTACGTCACGGAATTAAAAAAAGAAACATCCGAGGGAACACGCGCTATTATATTTTTATACGTACACAGTGTCATGTTCGTTAATGCTCTTAAAGAGTCGTCGTTTTCTGTAAGTTCGAGTTCAAATGTCTGGATAATGAATGTCCCAAGATGTTAAATGGTTTCGTAACAGATTTTTCACGTGACCTCCATCGTGTGTGCGCGTTAAGATACATAATGTGTACACATGTAACTTACAATTTCTGCAACTCCGAAGTGGCGAATTTGTATCCTGGGTTTACGAAGAATGATTTCTTATGTTAAAAACATAGAATAAACATGTACAGTGGCGGAGAAAAGTTCAAGACGACTATCATCTCGGTAGATCATCGAATTTTATTAGAGACGCTAAACGTCTAACAGTTCCCAATTGCTCTCAAGTGTCCATGTTCGATAAAGTATCTTCGAAATATTTTGAAAGGTCAACGTGAGAAATAATTTTGTAAAAGTCAATGTAGTATTGTACGTTCAAGAGACACCGTAGAACATAACTTGATTATAACTTAATTATAATATAAAATTACTCAGCTTTTAACACATTTTATAACGTTTAACAAATTATAATATTGATGTATTGTGTTCCACATATTATTCGTTTATTTAAATGTACCAACTAATCAACATGTTTTTAGACGAATCTATCGTATCGACTACGTTCGGTTCGACTTAGAAACGGTTACGCGTGGTTACATCGCCAACGCATAAAATCGTTTTATCATATGGTGGAGGAATTGAGTTTCGAACGAGGTGCTTCAGCTTTGATGCAAGTAACAGGCGTTGGAAAATTATCACCGAACGTTGTTTTAATGGGCTACAAAACACATTGGTCAACTTGCAACCATAAAGACCTTCAGGAATACTTCAATGTCCTCCAGTAAGATCACAGATATTGTTATGTAATTTATAGTTCGTTCAAAGCTTACTACAAGGATAATGTAGCAACGATAAATATTCACGAAAACTGCCATCTTCTATAGCATATCGATCACTAGACAACGGATATATATGCAAAATAAAAACCTTGTACCTGAATTGCAACAAACTGGAGCGAAGTGGAAGTGTATTTTCTTCCTTAATATATTTAATAGATTGAATGCATAAATGCATAAAATCCGCTGTCTATCGATCACCAATTGGACACGTTCCATTTCCTATTCGCTCTGCACGAAAAGCAAAAGGTATTCTTAAATACTTGTACGTCCGATCAAACACTTAAATCGGAATAACTTTTTTATAAATGGACCAAACGACTTCCATTTCTATGCAAGGCTAGAAGAGATTAGTTTAGTTTAAATGACGTCTAATAAATATGTTGAATAAATGCATTTTATCGAAATTGTGAAAAACAATAGTAAAAATTAATTTTTACAACTTTTTTAGCTGGGCCAAAAACAAAAATTTAAAAAATGTGTTTTGTAAACACGTATAAATTATATACGTTCTGAAAATTTCATTGAAATTGGTTAATTGGTTAACGAAAAGTGGTAAAAATGGCAGTTATAGGCCGAAACTCGTGAAAAATTGCAATTTTGACCACTTTTGATCGTTTATAATTCGTAAACCAATTAATCGATTTCAATGAAATTTTCAGAACGTATATACTTTATACGAGTTTACAAACCACACCTTTGAAATTTTCGTTATTGGCCCACAGCTAAAAAGTTGTAAAAATCAATTTTTACTATTGTTTTTCACAATTCCGACAAAATGCATTTGTTTAACATATTCATTAGACATCATTTACTAAACTAATTCTTCTAGCTTTACAGAGAAATAAATCGAAGTCGTTTGGTCCATTCATAAAAAAAGTTATTCTGATTTAAAGTGTGTGCGTGTGTGCGTGTGTGCGTGTGTGCGTGTGTGCGTGTGCGATCAGTTATGCCCCTAACTGTACGTGTACATTCGTTAATCGGCAAAGATAGAAATCTCTAATGTATTGTAAGTGGCCAAAAGTTTTTACATAGCACCGTATATCTTTTCTTTTTGTTTTTTAACCCGGGTTAGCCAATGGGCTATACCCCTCTACTATCTGCTTGCCCAAAATAAATCTTCTCCAGGGACCTACTGTCCCCATTAACGCCTGGAGAAGGCGGCTTCAGGCTATAACCACGCCTGTTCTTTTCACGTATAGTACTGTATATCTGTGCGGAAAGTATAATAATATGAACAATGAGATTACGTACATATGTTTGCAGTAACGCGTTCGACCAAAAATTAGCCGTGGCTATGCTTCGAATAGCCGAAGGCTTGGATTGTTCCGAGGTAGTCACTGCAAATGGTGATGAAGAACACGGTGCTCTGGCACAAAGTAGCTATGACTTGACAGGAAGTACTTTGATGCACGTGGACAGCAACTTATCCATGTCCAGTGAAATCCCAAGAGTCCAAAGTGTGCCCACAATGGGTAATTATATTTATATACTTTTACGTACACTCCCGCTCATAAGTCTTAGGACAGTCCGGTGTTTAGTAAAACTTTGGTATTTCGTATAGATTATGGGCCTTTAACCGTATTAACCACATAATATAAATATCCTGATATGTTTCATGATAATTACATGATAAGAATTATGAAATTCATAATTTCACTGTCTAAATTATTTAATTATAAATTGTGAAATGGCCACTCTACTCGAGATCTATTTAAAATACAAATAACTTTTCAGGAACTCAATTCGTGCCGGTAGATGGGCCACAGATAATTAGAGATTCACCGACTCATGGAAGCGCACGGGATCACCTTAAGCATAAGAGGAAGCATGCGATCGACAAGTTAATGTAAGAACTAATCATCATTTATTTATTTCTCTACGGAATTTCATTCCAGATATAACAAATTCAGTAATATAATGACATTCGAACATTGAATTTCGTAAAATAACCAAAAAGCGATTAATATTCTATTTCTAATCGTTAGATTGTGGACCTTTAAGCATTTTTTTTAAAGCAAAATTGAGCCGATAAAACTCGAAATTGTTGAAAAATTTTTTAAAATGAAGATGTCGATACGTGATTTCTCCTCTATTAAAATCATTAAGGCAAGATATAACATTCAATTTAGTTTCTATTTCTTGCAGTCGATGCAGACAATTTTTATTTTGCGTAAAGACCCGCAGTGTAGTAATAACTTTTACGACGTCAGGTAAACCAGAGATTAGTTAAAATGTTTATTTTACAAAGAGTGACGGTATAACAAAACTACAAGACGGTTTATATTTATTTATATCGATAGTAGAAGAAAATAAAAAACAGTAACTCGAACGATCTGAATTGCAAAAGAAAGTATTACATTATTTGGTCTGTTCTTTTAATGAAAATTATCAATTTCAATACTGTGTATACGTGTATAATCAAATGTTCCATATAGTACATGCGACAGTGAAATAAAGCTGACCTTAAAATAAAAAAATTTTGCGATGGCAGATGTCACGTATCTAACGAGAAATCGCTGTGTCGTCCATGATTATTTAAAAAATGTAAAAATAATGCATAAAAAGACCTCACCGTGCATATCTGAGAATTACAATTTCGCACAAAAATATCTAAATTTAAACTTCACGGAACGACATTTTAGGTGAGAAGCGGTAGCCCATGAAAATGTAAAAAACATCCAACGAATTATAAAAAGAATGGGCTCTTGCACAAAATGAGGATTTTCAAAGAAACCGCTTAATAAAAAAAAGCGATACGAATAATAGAAAAGGAAATATTTGCAAAAAATTCAACGAACGCTTCATGTTAAAATGAATTCTTTTAATTTAGGATTAGATTTTAACATTAGAACCGGAGTTGGGCAAATTTTGATTAAAATAATAAGTGATAAATAATAATTAAACGCGTGATCGTATAATAGTAAATATTAATTGAACTTTTTATTGGAATAAAAGTCATTTAAATAATGCCAAAAGTGATATATTTCTTATTTCTTATATGCAAATAAAACTGAGAACAGTTGGAAAGAAAATTTGTTCGATGGCTATGAATAATAAATAATAATTCAGTATTATTAACAAATAAGAATAAACTTCCAGTTATTATTTATCGGTACAAATAATAACTGAAATTGTATTTGTAAATAACAATTAACTTTATTATTGTAAATAATTTATTTAGGCTTGCCGAAGTAATAAAAAAAATTTGTTTCTTTTTTTCTTTCTTTGATTATCCAAATAACAAATGTTATTTAAATTTTTCTTTAAATAATTATTTCTTTAGATATTGCCCTACACTGATTGAAACTACTAATTGTGCAATTATTAAAGACAAAAAAAGGCTTTCTTGGGAATTTATCGAAACAAGTGAAATACATCTTTCGCATAATGTTTTACATATAAAATAATATATAATTATATACCTATATGGGCTTATATGGAAAATTTAGAAAACACGTTTCGTAGATAAATTTCGTCAAAATCAGTTTAAAGATGTGTAAAATTGCAGATTTTCAACCTCTAACTGCAATAAATCTAAGGATCAACCGATTTCGATGAAACTTTCACAATGTTTATAACCGACACAGATCTACAAAACGTATTTTTTAAATTTTTAATATAAACCTACGCATAAGAAAGTTGTAAAATGCAACTTTTAGTATTTTTTCTACAATACCGACCAATTGTAATTTTTGAAAAAATTTCTTTTCACATCCTGTAGTAAACAAACTGCCTCTATCTTCCCAAAAAAGTTAAAAACGTGTAGTCCAATATTAAAAAAGTTATCGTTTTGTTTTTGTAGAATATTTTGTACGAATATTAATGGGAGGCACTGTATATCACGAGATTCACTTATACGTATATGGTCGTAGATGTAGAATGTATATAGTATATGCTATACCGGAGTAATTATCTTCTTCGAAGTTAAAGTCATATTGTCTGTTACATCATTTTTCCTGTTAACATTTCTTACCACATATTCTCAAGGACTCGATATCTCAAAGAATATCTAATGAAGAATATCATAATGAATACATATCTACTATATTTCATTATATCTTTATAATGCAGCAAAAACTATAGTTTTTAAATCTATAGATTTAATATGTTTAATATAGATTTAAATTTAGAGATTTAAATTTATAGATTTAAATGATCTAATAATAATTCGTATCGTGCAAATATCTAGGGAAAAACGGCACGCAATGGCAGCTGTACCTGAACACCTAGCAATTTTCCAGAAGAAACACAAGAATGGAACAATCGATGTATGGTGGTTATATGACGACGGAGGTAATTCATGAAAAGTGTGTTTGTATGAATCTACAAACGATAGGAATGTTCATTACTCGCAAGCATTAATATTCATTTAATATACACAAATGTTGTCTATGACTTCGCGAATAATTAATGTAGATATTTAACTGTTTACCCGAGATGATATTCTATACGTTGATTACATGTTCTTATTTACTTTATTCGTTCTATTGCCTTCTACATAGTCCCTCTTAAATTGGAGGCTAACGCGAAGCAAATATAGTGTCTGTTAGAAAGTTTAGCATTCAAACTACCACCATCTTGTAGAACCATTTTCTTAAAAGAGTATTTTACTTGATCCATATTTATTATGATTATGATCCATAATAATTTGATATTTTCAGTACACTATTACAATATTATAATATGTACGAAAGATTATATTAGATTAATACCTAAATTTCAAACATACTAATCTGATATTGTCAGTGCGCTTTATAAATAAATAAATCGATAAATTATTATAATCATTTTAAATGACCAATTATTATCTAATATTTGTGTGAATAACTTAAGGGTCTTAACAATTGATATTCAATTACAGTCTTCAAAATTGAAGCGCATAATAATGAGCACGGTTTTAAAGATTCTGGAAATTACACTTTAACATTCCTATCGTTTGCAATTCATTTATGCAAGAATATAGGCTCATTTGTAAATGGCAGAAGTTCTTATTCGACAGGTCTCACGATTCTGTTACCGTATATTATCAGTACACGTTCGAATTGGGAACATTGTAAGATGAGAATTTTCGCACTGGCGAACCACAAACAAGATATTGGCGCACAAGAGAAAGAGTAAGTATAATAGCAAAAATCATTTTGACTTATTACAGGGTGAGACACTAACTACAGTAAAGTCGCGATATTTTTCCTGCGACCTTCTACCCAGAATTTATCCAGTGCCCACCCACTCCACTGCCGGCCAACGCCGCAGGACGGCGATAATTGATCTCGGCTCGGGTATATCGGTGTGAACCACTACAAATCAAGTTACAAAACTTTTTTATTTTTCATTATTTTTTTATGGGACTTTGATCAACTTATTTCTGGCGTTTCTCTGATTAAACTGACACCAAACACGATATAATTTCAAAGAATTTTGCAGAAAACTTTTCTGCCATGTACAATCATACTTTCACACAGTGGACGCAAAAAGTATTTAAACACTACATTTCCGAGGCTGCCAGTTTTAAAATGAGTCCAAATTTACAACGAAATGAACGATGTACGATCATTTTTTACAAAGTTATCACAATTTCAATTGTATAGGCTATTTTTCCGAAAATCAGGTAGTTAGAGTTTAAATACTTCTTGGATCCACGGTACACAGTAATTATACAGGAAAACGATAAATTCCAATAATGGAGTTTGAAATATCGAAGATTTAGATTATCGTTTAAATTTTGTAATTGTTTTTGATCTTTAGAATGGCAGAAATCATGGCGAAGTTCAGGATAAGGTATACAAGCCTCAAAATGGTGGACGATATCAGTGTACAACCAAAGCAAGAGACACTAGATTTCTTCGACAAACTCATATCTGATTTCCGAAAGAATGATGCTGCTGACACTGGTAAAACACGAAAAATACATACTTATTTTAAATAATTGTTATATTGAAATTTTATTTATTGAAACACTGTGATCGCCGACTTCAATCGAAATATCTCGTTTTAAATATTAAAATATTGCAATAGGGACATTATTTGAGATCAGGTATAGAGTCTAACCATTTTGCAAAATTATATTAGACCTTAACGCAAAGCATTTATCTTAAAAACCAATTAAGTTGATCTTTAAATCTCTTTGAGAATATCTATCATGAATGCGTAAGAAACTTTAATATTTACGTTTCACAAAGCTCTCTCTCCGCCCCCCCCCCCCCCCCCCCCCCCCCCAAATACATCACCTTTGATATTAAGAATTTTTCATATTTATTAGTATAATATATTATCAAATATTCCAAAATTTCCAGTTAAACATGCTTTTTAAAAATTAAATATAAAGGCAGGTGGAAGAGAATTTAACTTCTTTTAACCCTTTCAGTGTCCATTGATAAATTAACACCTTGCCCTACAATATCGAATCAGACTCATGATAAAGATTCTGAACAGAGTCTAATAAATATAATGCTAATTAATTAATTTCCTTTAAATCAAAATGATATATCGTTGTTCAGCACTAAAAGATGTACATCAATATAATGTACAAAAATAATTTTACGTTGAGGTATTAATATTATGATTTTATTGCAGAATGTTACGTAACGGAACTTGAACTGCAGTCTCTGAAGGAGAAAACGCATAGACAATTAAGACTTCGAGAGTTGTTATTGGAAAACTCCAATCAGTCGACGTTAGTTGTAATGTTAGTATCATTTTTATTTAGAATATCTATTTTTAACGCATTCGCTATCCATGAAATTAACCCTTTGCATTCGGAGCTATTTTAGCTCGAAAATTAAACATATCTTCCCACCTAGAATATTTCCATTCCCTACGATTTTTTAAATTTTATGGATATGAAATTGATATAATATCTCATACAACACCTAAATATTTAGTAATTGATTGGATACCAAAATATTTAATAATGTAAACGATATTTCGCATAATGGTGCAGCAATTTTTAGCGGCGTCTCTTAGGGGGTAAAATCAAGCATTATTGTCATAATTTCTCTTTCGAACTCTCAAATATAAAGAACAAAAGTATTTCACGTACCGCAACATGATTAAATACAAAATGCCAAGGTATTCGTCAACTGATTTATCTATACAATAGAAGTATCTGGTATTTTACAGGTATTTCAATTACAAAAGCATTTTATGCTGTCTATCGTTAGCATGAGAATGGTACGAGAATAAGGTGAAAACCCTAGCAAAACCCACAATCGGTCTAGGAGGACGTTGCTCTTGCAAGAGCAATCTTAGCTCTGCTTTTGCCTTAGTTTTGCTATAAAAATTTGTTGACTAGCTTGGCTTCCAAATACTTTGTAGTTCACTGCGGAAATAGATAAATCAGAATTTTCTAACTAAACTGACTGTAACTTCCTAGCAAAAACGAATTAAACTACCAAGATTATCTGTGGTAGCGAATGTGTTCATTAAGCTCATGATTTTCATATTAATAAATGACAATGTTTTCGTTAATAGGTCGTTACCCATGCCACGAAAAGGTGCAGTTTCCGCTCCGCTCTATATGGCATGGTTGGAAGCTTTAACTAAAGATATGCCACCAACATTATTGATACGTGGAAACCATACATCCGTTTTAACGTTTTACTCGTAGTTTACAATGTAATTCGAATAATATTATAATCTTAAACCTCTAGAAAGAAATTTACGTCGAATAACAACAGGGCAATGTTTGAGCGAACGCGAAAACATTCTCCGATACGTACAGACAGTATTCGGTATATTCATGCCAAAAGTTGTATATGTAGGTGCTACGATCTGTTTTTGTTTTTATACAGTATTTCCCTCAACGTTGAACTCCGGTGTACTTAAATGACGAGATTATTTTAGCATAGAAACGAAAGACAACAATATAAGGACTCTTATAAACTGTAATATCACAATTTTACTATTTGTAAGGTGTTAGGGCACATAAATAAAGGAGTACACATACAGAAGAAATTTACAAAATATCGTGTAAGTTTTGTGGAAGTTTTATACTATGCTTAAATATAAGGAATTATATAGAAACATCGTAAACTTCTTAGACACGTATTAAAATTTAATGTAAAAATTTTAATGTAATATACGTGATATTACAAGTTTCCTAATCGAGTTGAAGTATAGTACAGAATTTATTCGATGAAGAAATAAAAATAGTTGTACTTACAGTTGTTTGTACTTTTAAAGACTTTTATTGATTTATTTCTGTTTGTTATTTAAGGCAATAAATGCTTTTGTGCCTCTGTAAGAAATGGTAAAATTTATAAGGCAACATTTTTTACTTTAAGCGATAGCGTACTTAATAAGAATGTTCTTATGTATACTAGAAAATATGCAGTATCGATGCTTGGATACAGAACATTTGCTATGTAAAAATATTGTCATTTATGAATTTAATACAAAGAAAACAAATATAAGATCATATTTTAAAATATATCTCTCTTATAGAATCAATATTCAATTATAAAAGAAATAATTTTTATACAATATGAAATAAATAGAACTTCGAAATATGATCTACTATAAATCATTTGACAATGTTTTGAGTTGGAAATAGTATACAGGGTGGTTCACCAGATATTACCATCTCGATTTTTTATTATTTAACCTTAAATATAAATAATTTATCGTAATAAAATCACATAGAAAATGTCCACTGTTCATAAAGATTTGTTTCAATATTCAAAATGCAGATTTATTTTGTAAATAAAGAATTATAATGTACGAATATGTAAAGAAAACCATCTGTCCACGTACCGAGTCAGCCATGCCTGTCTCGAGCAGAAATCGAGCCCATCTGCCGGACAGAATCAGAATCCAGGACCGAGCGACCAGCATTGTGTCCGAGCAGTGCCATCAGAATCGACCGGTGCCGCCAAAACTGGTCGATTTTTCCTCTCCTCCTTTCCCCTTCCACTAACCCATTCCAATACCATAAGCATACTCCAGCCAAGACTCCGACATCCCTGAACATCCCACACTATGCCGTAGACTGGTCACGCTGGTCATGTATTAATCTGGTCATCAGAGAGGGGGTAAAACTGTATTCCCCTCGATTTTCCTGATCTGGCGGCACTGTGCCCGAGCCTAGCACCTTCTGCCGGGCTGTGCCGGGCAGAATCAGGCAGAATCCAGGTTCCGAGCGTCCGATTTTATCGGAATTGAGTAAATCCATAGTGAATGACTGCCGTGGCGACGATGCGTCGGGATGGTCGTAGGCGATACATATAATGCGGATATGTAGCGGGACCCTACGACTATTCTCGCTGGGCGAAAGGAGGAGATGGGGTTGCAAGTCCCATGTGCGGCGGGGTTTTTAGTGGGTAGTGCACTGGCGAGTCCCGCACTACGTGCGTAAGTGCATTTTCCCCACCGCCGTTATAAATTAAAAAAAGAAAAAAGGTTCCGAGCGTCCGAGTGGCCAGCATTGTGCCCGACAGTGATGCCAGATGAAATCCAAACGGATACCATTCCCTCTCCTCCTTTTCCCCTTCCACTATTCCATTCCACTACCTAAGACCTGCTAAGACCTAAGCACACTCCAACGTCCCCCACTAATTGTAAGACCGTAGGCCCTAGACTGGTCGCGCAACTGCTCTGGTCATCGGAGAGGGAGTACGTTATTTTCGTCGATTTCCCCGTTCTGGGAAGGCACTGGGCACTGGCACAGTGAGGCAATGGGCATCACTGTGATGCCCGGGTCTTTCTGCCAGCAGAAAGCTCTACTTATGCGCGCGTAGATGCCCGTCCAAAATCGAGCATTTTGATTATTGGGTAAATGCACCATTTGTAAATATAAGATAAAAACAGCAAATAACCATTGAATCTATATACGACTGTTGACTGTATTATTTATTTTGTAATGCGAAAGTCATACAAAGTTCGTGTTAATCATAATGAATTTACTGTAATCAATTATGTAGTGAAATTCCTGAATTTATCATTTCTATTCCTATCACGGTAGTCTTCTTTCTATTAAAAAGTTTTTTGTAAAATTCGCATAAGTATGTGTAAAATTCTGTTTTTAAAAATTGAAATATAAGCATAAATATAATTCAGGAATCAGTGCTCCGTGTTCGACTTCTCCCACTGAACGAATACGTTCTATAATCAATATTAATCTTCTTATTATGCGTATACAATTATATATACAATATATTGTACAATAGTACATACTCTATATAGTACATATTAAAGAATTCTTCCAAAATAGTATTTCAAAATATTGTATACCGAAACCAATTATATCGTCCCTGTAACTAAATTGCTCACTTGTTACAATGCGTTTCAAAGAGTCTTGTAAAAACAGGTTGTATTTGCTCCAATATATCGGACGTTAGCATTCCTCTCTGCTTTATCTTGTATACGGATGAATTGCATTCTCTTACCAGTCTCGATGCGGCGTAACTAGCAGCTATTGGAGCCGATAAAGAACTTTCGCAGCTTCCCGCGCAAATTGCCCACCACCAAAACACAGCTAACGCGCCAACCAGTAAATCTCCTTGGCCACCGCATCGTCGACCGGAACCACCCAAGCCGCACGACACCGCTTCCGTACCTTTGTGCCCATCCGCGATTACATCTTTCGATCCTTTATGCAAAATTATAACGTTCTTTCCAAGTGCTTCCGCCAAGTGTTTAACGTCGGTAGCTTTGACTAACGGCGTAGGTTGAACATGTTTGTCGAGCACACCTTTCATTAGGCGACTGAATTCCATAGCGTTTGGCGTCAGTACGACACCTGGATATTCTCTTATAATGTCAGGCTTTTGACTAATTAAGAATAATCCATCGGCATCGATGACCAATGGCTTCTTCGTGTCTCGACAGATCGAGATAAGTTCGACAATTATTTTAAATACTTTGTCGTCCCTACCGAGACCAGGTCCAATAATAATTACGTGCAGACGATCGAGCCAAGGTCTTATTTGTTTAACGGCGTCGTATTGATCCAAAACTGGGTGTACAATAGGCTCTGGGCTAAACGACTTTAAAGGAATGCTAGCATCTTTTACGCAGAATATATGTACTAAATCGCATCCGGTGCGAAGCGCGCTCATAGCTGCAAAGAATGGCGCGCCAGTGTATTCCATGCTGCCACCGAATATACCAATTCTGCCATCTTGTCCTTTATATTTAACATTGTTCAAATTTGGAATTATTCTTCTTATTCCCTTCAACATACGATCATCTACCGACGCCGACGTAGTCATTGTAGAAACACACGGTAGTGTCAACGAATTCCTGTGGGCAAAATGTAAAATAGCAAGTGCCATTTCTTAACCAACAAGTTTGTCTTAGTATATCTACTAATATAACTTTCTTAATTATTAATATTTAGTGAAACTACCGATACCGTATTTCTTGATGTAAAATATTCTATTATAATACTCATTAAATCTTCGTAGAAGACTAAATATTCATTATATCAGAATACTCGTTAAAGTACAATATTACCTGTGGAAATCTGAATAACTAAATGGTGGTTTATACAAACGTCGTCGCTTGATACCAAAAGTTAATTCGGAAGAAATCGAACGAGAACATTGAGTGAGAAATATCACAAAGTCGATAACCTATAACCTATTCACGCGTGAAAACAGTGTACAACTTTATGTTTTTTATATGTCGAATACAAAGAATATAAATTCGTTGATGTAAAATGTTTGGTTACGCTAATAGCGTCGGAATACGTAACTGGAAAATTTTGAAGGCACAATACAAAAACATGACACATACATATACAATTGAAAACTTCCAAACGCGACCGGCAATTTAATTGCCTATACGGTTGTTAATCACTTTTGAACTAAACCCAACTTGACCCAACTAGACCCAACTAGACCATATCCATATCAGAGAGACATATATAACTAGCTATAGACACGGCATAGATCATTTTCCTTGAGGCAAAGACCGTGGTACACGGTGACGTCACAGTGTATAAGCTATGCTTATCGACAGTGCCTCTCGATCAGAGATGGGAAATTTTTTATCTAAAATTTTTAAATAAAAGATAAACGAAAATTATTCGAGAGGCACTATTCGTAAGATACAGCCAGAGCCAGAGAGTAAATCTCTCTGCTGACAGCACTGACAGTACCTCGTCGGTGGTTCGTGTCATTCGAATATTTCGGTGATCTCTGACGCCCTCTAGGATATATCTTGGCTGGAGTGAGAAACAGAAGGCCACCGACGGCATTTCGTCGGTGCAGAAGACCACTGAGGAGATTCTCGTCGCGACGCATCTGTCAGAAGGCGAATCATCACGAAACCACATCGACTATTATTAAATGTTACATTCTCCGCCATATTTCAGACGATGTTTAGGCACTATTTTGATACTATTTTCATCGGTGGTGGAACCTTTAGCGATATTGTGGTATTTCAGATCACTGCAAGTTCCACGTTATCCCCGTGTTCCCTGTGTCGACTTGCCTATGTCGCTGAATAGCACAGGGGCTGGCAGTCTTTAAGGGGCTGAAGAACTGGTACCGTGGTGCGTGCAACAGGAACAGGTCAATCGTGAGCGATCGCTTGAACGTGCAGGATCATTGAGCGATCTATCGACAATCGAGTCTACCAGGTCTACCGTGCTGTTTTGAATACTTGCTTCTCTTTTGCACCGGTTTGCCAGTTACGATCCGCCACTTCTATTTAGTGTCTCGTATCGCGTGTACGTTTCCGACAGCGAACGGTGTACCTCTCAGAGTCACGGAAAAATCGAAGAATTTATTCGCGAGTCTTGCTGACCGTTGAAAGTCGCCGACAAACGCGGACAACGCGCGATACTCGTGGTCTCTAACCACACCGACAGTGAAAAATACCGCTTCCTCTCGAGGCACGGGTGTGTGTGTGTGTGTGTGTGTGTGTTCACGTGTCACCGAGAACCGACAGGTTCTATCACGATTCCTAGACAGACAGCGTTGTTACATCTACCGAAAATGGAACGAACCTACCGCGGCTCGATCTTGATACTTTTGGGAGTCTGCTTTTTCATCTTATCGGTAAGCAAATGAAACATTTTTATTAACTCTAATCGAAAATACTGCGCGATTCGTGTCGTGTGCGAAAGATTTGGTTGGCCTGAGATAGGAGATTTGTGCCCCTTCGGCAATCGTGTTGTTGTTGCTGCAGCCAATGATCAACGGAACTCGACACCAAAAAAAGATATTGTACAGTCCTCGTTGAAAATATTTTGTGCGACTTCTTCTCGATGTGCCTCTGTACTATTTAACTTGTCCTCTGTTATTTGTCTATATCTTGTTGTTACATATGCTTGGTCGAAAGCTATAATCGAAGATTCAACTTATCGGTAGACAGCGGATTTTATGCATTTAAAAATACTGTTATATTATTTTCAACCTATTAACGCCAGACCTACCGATACCGGTCAAAATGACCGTTTCCAGGTTTTTTATTTTACAATTAGAAAAATAATGATATTGATTTCTTAAGAAACGATTGTATAGATATCTTTAGTACTGCACGTATCGCAATAGGAGCCACACAAAGTCTAAATAAAATCAATCTTGTCATTTTTATAAGGGAAGATGTACCAGTTACTTTTAAGGCTCGGTAGGTTTAGCGTTAAAGGTATTAACGAAGAAAATAGATTTTTATCTCACTTCAGTTTGTTGCAATTCAGGTAGAAAATGTTTATTTTGCATAAAGATCCGCTGTCCACGTATCACCTGTAAACAGTTGTGCAGTACGAAACTATCGGAAAAAGCACGAGCTACAACGAATCAAATAACATCCAACTATGTACCGAAAGAATGAAATAACAACTCGGAACACGTTCGCGACGTACAGATTGAAACGTGATAGTTTATAATATTACATAGTTAACGCACAGTATAATCTACAATTAGCAGCCGGCCGGCGATATTTACGTAATACGAGATCTGTTATCGTCGCGTAACTGTCTTTCGCGGACCGGGGTGGATTTATGTGAAGTTGAACGGTTAATATCGTCAACTTCTTCTGTGGAGTGTCCGATGAATAGACAACGGATTTTATGCATTTATGGCAAAAATAAATAGATGCAATTTAAGACAGTGAAAATATTAGAAGAATTTAAAAACACTGTTATATTGTTTTCGAGACCCATCGAACATATTAAGAAAGAAAATAAATTTTTATTTCTCTCCAATTGGTTGCGAATCAGGTACAACATTTTTATTTTGCTAATAAAATTGTTAATGCTTTTTGATTTGTTAAACAAATGATCCAACCCTTGCGCCGAAAGCATTAACAATTTTATTAACAATAAATACAATCGATAGAAAACTATAATTTTTATTTTGCACAAAGATTCGCTGTCTACCGATGAATTCGAGTAGAAGTTATTATCGCTTCGACAAAACTAGTTACTTTACGTGCTGAAACCCGTATAACCAAACTGCGAATGTTTAAAAACCAGATTGCTATGCTTAAAAATCCTATTTTTAACGAGAACAGTCTTTGTAGATCCGAAACAGATAAAGATAGTACTGAATTCTATCGAATTTTATATTCTAGCATTTTTTTGAAAATTTTTATAAGCCATAAATGCATAAAGATCCGCGGTCTGCGTATAACATTATGCTAGAGGAAACGAAGTCGAGACTAATCAAACCGTTACCCGATTAATTCTATTCGGGAAACAACGCTACGGTTCCGGCTAATATTCACGATTCCCAATTTCGCAAATAGGGTTTCTCCGGGCTGATATCGGTGATTTGAGGAAGTTGTTAACAATTTTCTTAGAACCGAAGAATATATGTAGATAGAGGTCTTCCTGAACGCATTATCCTATGTCCTATATCCTACTTCCTATTGTGAAACCAAAGAAAGATGAGCGTCTTGCTGCCGGCATACCCTTATTTTCTTAACCGGACTGCCTTCGCGTTTATCACATGTACAATGTACAAAGTGTGATTTCTGCGCGTTATTTTACTGCTAAGAATAAACAACGCATCTGCCGGAAACTTTCGAGTATGCCTTGAGATGTATGAACGTCGATGAATATTTTAACACAGGAATTCTCAATGGTTCTGAAACTTCAATATCGAATACGTGAGAAAGATGAGAAATTATATAAACACGACTGACAACCCCTGAACCAAAGGATGGAATAAACGAGTCGGAATCAATTATTCTTCGGATAGCGAAGAAACTCGTAAACGCGTTTATCTTGATCCGGCAGTCTCTCTCTCTCTCTCTCTCTCTCTCTCTCTCGATCCTCTAAACCTAATCTTTCATTGATCTTGGATAAAATATGCAACCACTCTGCTCTGTTCGTAAACAATTTTTTTCCGGAAGATTCACAAGAAAAGTTTCGCACGAAATATAATAAATACGTTGATAGATTCTTCTCGCAGATAACAAAGAGTAAATCCTGTGCTTTTTAATTGTCCTACGCGATGTTTTGTAACCCGTAAAGATTTAGCGTGAAAGATAAGCGAACATGATTCGTACTTGCATTTACACACGACATTTCGTGCCGCGATTAATACTTGTTCCGTATACTTGTAGTAGAATATAATTTGTCGAGAGAAACGGGAAACATAAAAAAGTAAGATATCTAGCGTGGGTCATTGCTGATCCCGTGGTCGGCCTTTTACGACCATTCACGCAAGAATTAAAACTGATGATACAGGTTTCTAGCATGCTATATAACATAACTATTAATACTCGCGTCGATCATCGAATGGAGAGGATAATGTGTATTCGTTGATCCACGCGAGCAAGTGTGCGTCAGGTACTTATTGTCAGTTGGTAACGGTAGTTTTCGTTTGTCTCAGGAAACCTTAACTACCAGAGTTGGGCAAAAAACGTAATCCAATTAATGATTGAAAATTACGATTAATATTAAAGCCAATTATTAATCGTGACTACCGATGACTAAATAATCAGTAATTCATCGATTAACGAATAAGAAAGGAATAAGAAGTTGAAATGAAACCATTACATTTTTTATAACGACTTAATCTGTATTTTTGCTGTAGTAACAACACTGTGAACATTTTTATACATATTTATACATATTTCTAAAAAAAAATGTTCATAGTGTTGTTACTACACCAAAAGTACTGATTAAGTCATAATAAAAAATGTAATAGTTTCATTTCAACTTCTTATTCCTCTATATTATATATATATATATATATATGTACATAGTTTTACGTAGTAAATTCTTGGAACAAGTTATTTATTTTTAGTGTAATTTGCTTGTATAGACATTATAGATGGCTAGAGAAAACATCAACAATAAAATGTAGTTCTTTCAAAACGTACAGCACCAGGCAATTACGATGATGCGAAGAACTTTATAAACGTACACATAAGGCAAGTTATATAATTTTCAACCTACAGATATACATTATAGATCTATATAAAATAATCGATTACAAAAGAATTCATTACTGCCCAATTCTGGTATGTACTTGAGGTTGCTCGATGGTAACTGGAACGCTAACGGTACTTCGGATTAACGCAGATTTCTTTCAAAGTGACGTAAGTACCTTGACCAGCATTACATTTTACAGATCAACCGTAATACCGATGCGTTACCGCATCACGCCGACGAAACAAAGGACACCGTTCAATTTTTTCGCATTAGCGAGAAATCGGGCAACCGCGAGGCTACCGACGCTTTCGTGGAAAGCGACCTACCCGGATCCGAAGAATGGTTCAACAAGAATGGTGGAGATCAGACCAGAGACCGTAGGGGTATTGCGAATTCGTCGTCGAGAACCTCGCCTAAAAGTTTTATAGGTTGGTAAAAGAAGAATTATACGCTCCCGCCTATAAATCACCGGACACTTACTTATCTTCTTCAACAAAATGGCAATTAAGGAATATGTGCGTTAGGGTGGACCTTATTTTTCGACTAACCAATTTTTTTCACGACACCCCCTAAAATTGTGCCACTGGACGGAAAAGAATCTGTGCGAAATTTGAAATTGCACGAATAACGGGAAATCGTGCCTCATCGACTTTGAAAATTTTTTAATTTTGTACTAACTCGCTCTTCTCCACTGCAGTATATTATCGGTATATATGTTTATATATCGTTGAATTTGTTTTTTATGCACTATAACAATATAGAAACAAAATGTAATATTGATTTCAAAAAAAAGTTCGTGACCTTGAAATCTCCAAAATTGACATTTAAAAAATTTCTTTTTCTTTTCACAAGAACAAACCTCGGTTACGTCTTATCCGCCAGCCCTTGGTTCGTAACAATACATATGCTGTTTGAATAAATGTTGGAAAAAAGAGATTGAGAAATTGTGGAACGATTATGGACAGCTCTAGATGCCATATGAAGATATGGGATATATTTTGGTCAGATTTGATTTAGATGTATTTTTATCTCATAGTTTAGGTCCTTTAATAACAAAAAATCATCTACATCCAAATTTGAATAAGTGTCCAGTGACTTAGAGAGGGAGAGGGAGAGAGAGAGAGAGAGAGAGAGAGAGAGAGAGAGATGGGTGTGTATACCCTTTAGCTAAAAATAAAATTTAAATAAACAGGAAAATTCAAATGTAGATGGGACTTGTTTCAGGGTCCATACAAATGGTACCTGTTCCCTGTATTCAGTTGAGGTAATTGATTCAATTTTTGTATCGTGAACATTTGTTTCCACAGATTTCCGAGACATGCAGTCTGACGCGGCAATTGTATTTCCCGATGACGACGTGACTGCATATAGGCAACGGGTACCTGTCTGCAAGGGGTCTACATACTGCGAGGCAGTGGACAGTTATCCTGAACACACAGTAAACGAAGCTTTAAAACGAAACGAAAGCCTGAAATATCTGGCAGTTATTGACGAGGTTGGTAGATAAATTATTAACATTAACCGCGTACCACGACCGGTCAAATGACCGCTTCCACATTCTTTATATTTTTTAATTATTGAAATTATAAATATGTGCTTTCATTGAAAATTATTCAATAAATTTCTTTGTTCGAACACGTATGATTATAAAAATTGTGAAAAATCTAAATAAATTCAGCTTTGCAATTTTTATAAAACAATATACATATATCCGACACATTTTGTACCCGGTACGGTTAGTGTTAACGAGATATACGTATACACTGTCACGTCACAACTCATATGTACATATTTTTTGTTTATTGCGAATTGACATATTTAACATTCTCTAACTTTATCCGAACAGGTGTCTGACATAGTGCAGAGATTCGACTCGGACGACGACGTGCCCCTCTGCGTATCTACGGTAAGTACACGCGTGTACTTGAAATCATGTAAAAATTGTAAACATGTTGGTGGAAAAGTAACCGGTTTAATCAACACCTATCGTTTCAGGAGCAAGTTGTATACGTCCAAGCGGCCATGAACAAGGATAACGAATGGAAATACATTGCGAACCAGGAGAACTTCAAGCAGGGTATACGAATCGAGAAGTGTAGGTATGTATATAAACCAAATACGAGTAGAACACCTTGAGTATATTTATAATCGTTCAAGAATCGTTTTGCAGCAACGAAAGCGCTGTATGCAGTATGGTGAACGGACCTGGTGTGGGCTATAGAACGAGCTGCAGACAAAAGTACGCTTATCGGCAACTTGTGGCTGTGCTACCGAACGACACGCTAGTCCTGGACACGTTCAAGTTTCCATCGAGCTGCTGCTGCCACCTCGCGTTCACTGGAGGTCCGATACCAAGAACAGGATTCGGCGCAAAAGACACGAAAGTAACATCCCAGTAAACAAAATGCTCAATTTTGGACGAGCAGCTGTGCGCGCATAAGTATCGGTTTATGCTGGCAGAAAGACCCGGCAGAAGCTGCGGGTAGTACGCAGGCAGCTCGGTCCTGGATTCTGCCTGCGTTTAAGAGGGCAGCCCGGCCGCACTAATGTGGCGAATACCGTTATCATAGACTTATAGAGAAAGACTGCGCGGTCTGTATGAAGCCGGGACAGGTTACAGTGTGTGTGTGTGTGTTTGTGTGAGAGAGAGAGGGGGGGGGGGAAGAGAGGGAGAGAGCAATAGCAACAGGAGTGCTCTCTCTTTCTAATTGACGAGTTGGTGGGGTGAGATTCTGCTTCGTAGATGGTAGGGGAAGCAGAATATCTCCCGCGAGAAATCTTGCACAATATCTCACCACAGGTACGTACGGCGGAGCAGCGAGAACACGTAACTTCAGCCAACTTCAGCCAACGCGACGATAATGCGCGCTGAACCGAGGAAAAGTTGGTGGGGAAAGCAAGCGTCTGCGGGGCCTCAACCGTGCCCAGGACTGTATACAGTCTGAGGCACCTAAGACTCCCACCGAAAATATCTCCATCGTTTTTGGTACATAATACGAAAATATATTTCAGGAAAAAAAAGTTTGGTTCAGTGGGACAATTATCGTGACGGGGAAGTTTCTTTTCGCTAGGTTAGGTCATATTTGCCGGTACAGTATTTTATCCATAAATATCCCAAATGTCTGGCTTCTAAATGTCCCGGAGCGATCCCCACCCACTACTGTGGGGTGTACCCCCTTGATGGGCCCTGAAGCTCGAGAGGCCTCCGTCGCCGAGAAGTATGACATCGTACGGCTCGGGTATATCGGTGATATCGCACTAATCCGAATTTCTAACTTTCATCGCGATAATTAGAAAAATTTTGATCAGAGAAATATTACAAATATGATGGTAAAAGTCTCATAAAAGATTAATTAAAAATGGAAAAGTGTATATGATCCGAATTACATCGTGTTTTGTATCATTTTAACCAGAAAAAATGTCACAAATCTATCACTGAAAGTCTCATAAAAAAAAGTAAGTACATAATGATGAAATGTTATTTCTTGGTATTACATTGTAAGGATGCGCGAGTCTTTGAACTGTGTCGGCGACTGCGAATCTCCGCGTCTCTTTCTTTCCCATACGCTGTCCTTCCTCGCGCCAGAAACTTTAATTGTCCATTACACAAAATGCCACGAATATGTTCATGAAAGTTCATAAAAAAATAATGAAAAATAAAGAAGTTAGAAATTGGGATTTGTTATGTTTACACTTCTCGGCGACCGAGGCCTCTCGAGCTCGGTTGTCCTTCTCTACGTTCGGCAAAACTCAAAGAATAGTATTCCTGGCGGATATAAATGACCCTCGGTAGACCCGTGTTGGGGACAATTATTGACAAAATACTGTATTTCAAGGTCATCGACGTTTCTTTTTTTATAAATGGAACGACGTATTTTGATTAGTGTAACATTATGGTCAATGAAAAGACAAATTCAAGCATGTATAAAATGTTGACCTATAAATGACCTTCGAAGGAGTTATTCTTCAAAAAGCATAACTTTACGTACGAACACCGTATTCTTGCTTACTGTACTCTACTAGGATTCCGTTGATGTAAATATCATATGTTGATGTAAAAGTATATCGTAAATTTACTGAGCCACGATTGGCAAAAGTCGACTCATCCGAGAATAAATCATTAAAAAATTTCGGAGTCTGACGCAGCCCCTATTCCTAATATAAATGAAAAGTATGAAATTTATGCCGGTGTAGAATTCTTAACACGCTTCCCTGACTACTGTGTGTGTTTTGAATACACCTTGTACATACTGTACATACATGTTCAAATAATCGATTCAACAATCACATTCGCGAATTTGATCGAGCATTTTCTGCCAGGGGTATTAGAGAGCGATGCGAAGATTGCCGTAATCGAATTGTTCTTTTTTTTTTATTCAATTGTATGGTCCTGTTGCATTATGTAGTTGATCTATTGTTTGGCAGTCAGAGGAGTGTGCCAGTCTTTCTCACATCATCAATTATGGTAGAGGATATTCAAGTAGTACGAGTGTTAACGTCGCTCGCTACTTCTGCCGTGGTTATAAGTGGGGAGAACCAAGGAAATAAGGAACCTTCGGTCAGTGATGAGATCTTGTGCGTTTTTTCGCGCATGCGCGAAGATTTTAGTGTTGGCAAAGTACAAAGTTGGGCTAAAATGAGCGTACGTTGGTCACCCTAATAATTTCGCAAAACTTGTTATGATTGGATTTTGAAATATGACTGTACAACATGTGTGTTAAAGTAAAATTTAATATGTATACTCGTATATATGTACATATATGTACATATAATATATAATATATAATATATAAACTTCTGAACTCTCTTCCGGTACTTTCCTAGCGGTACTAGTTCCCCGCTACATTCGACACAAACTCAGGACGTAGGTACGTTCCTGACAAAACTCGCGCATGCGCGAAAAAAGAGCACAAGATCTCATCACTGTATTTAGTGCGGTCCAATGATCAACGCGTTTCTTTGCCAGTCTTGTGCTGTTTACGAGCATAGACTGCAATTGTACCGGGTACAGTGTATCAGGTAAGTCGGTATATTAATATTGCCGTTTCTATTTTCCATGTAGAACTGCCCATTTACAAATATTTGATATAATTCGACTGCGGACGTTCATGGAATTTTCAATTTTTGTATACAATTTTTAAGAAAGTGCTACCAAATAAAATTCCATTTTCATTGGTAATAGAATTTGTAGATCCAAAACATTCCAAAATGAATAAAAATCGTACATCATAAATTTATGCACCATAAATGCATAAAGATACGCAGTCTAGATATAATTTATTCAGAGTACACATGTTTCAAGCATCGAGAATATCTGGTAAATTATTATAAATTCCGGTATGGCGATACACGAATAGGTAGTCGGAAAATACTTAGGTAAACGAATCGAGCGTTACTACATCGTGAACTAGTGCGGTTCGTATGATCGTATTTTGTTTTAGTTACATCAAATCTGATTCTTCATTTTTTACTTAAAAATTTAAACGTATCCAAACTACTAACGATAAGTGCAAATTATACTGGCGTGGATACTAGGGCTGTACGAGTACTCGCAAAATGCGTGCCGAGCTGAGCTCGACTAGATTTTTTCAAACCTATGAAAAATAAGTCCGAAAAATCGGAGAAAATACACATTAATAATCACGATAAGACACATCCGAGATAAGAATTTAAACGTGGTACCGTGAGAACTTCGATGTCGTATTACGCTTGAATTTATTTCGAGTCGATTCCTTCGTGCGAGCAGTTCGTTTCGTACGAATCGCACGCTCGGTGCGAGCCAAGCTGTGAGCTCGCGATGCAAGTATGTAGCTCGCACCGATTCGAGCGGAATTTATTTATTAAATTGGAGTAAACGGAAACTGATGGACAATTACGATTAGGAAATCGGTCCTTGTACAACCGCACTGCTTCTCTTAAACACTGTCGACTTTCTCCATAAATGAAAATCATATCGATCTTATCTTATCTTCCTTCGAGTAACGCATTGCGAAAAACGTTCATCGATAAACCGATAGATTAGAAATCTTAGCAACGGTGGAAATCTGATAGCAAAAAGGTCTTCGGAGTAATTAGTAGTTGATAAACACGATTCTGTACGAACGCATAGGTGAAGGTATGTCATAAATGTCTTCCTGTCAACACCGAATCTGTTGTTATGTCGCGTATTTGCGACACATTCGAATGTATAGCAGCCGAAGGGAATATTTTTGAACATTTTGCGTAACAGAAATGAAGCAAATGAATCTTACGCGTTGAATTTTATTTATTCTATTTTTCTGGGTTGAAGGTAATTTGTAGGTCGTATCGTGTTAGATGGATGAATTCGTTATTTTGTCAGCTACAACGTTACGTTAACGAAGATATATCGTTCCGTTTAAAAAAAAAATCGATGACCTTGAAATCTCATAAAAAATGACCTTGAAAATTTTTTCCCTTACACCGTTACGTGTGGCCCTTCGAACAGTGTAGCTTTGTCCTAAGAAGTTTTTTTGTACAACGAAAAGTAACGGAGATATTTACCTGTATCGTATTATAGAAATAAATACCTTTCTCATGAATATAAGATTAGGTATTGCTTAAGAGGCTTGTCATTTTTCAGAGTAAAAACGCAGATCCACGAAATTAAATTTTGAAATACACTCGTTACACGCGTTGTTACGATGTTACGATCGATCTAAAATCTCTGGGGTCTGTGAGACCCCATCTAACTAACGGAGGGTCAAATACATCTTTTGTCCTCCTTTTTGAATCGAACTGCCAACGGTAACTGAAAATTATTAATTACGGAATACAAGTAGAATAATAATCGAGTTGCTGTTACTGCGAGAATTGGCTTGAATAGATAAGCAATATTTACATTCACTGTGCGTATATAATCTGTGTTTACTATCCGAGGTCACTGATTTATTCGAATGAATGCTCGCGGTATGTAACAACAAATCGGTTACTATTCCACTTGTATCCGTGCTTTAGTTATAACTTTTTAATGAAGCTCTATGCGACCTATGTCTACATAACATTTTTTCTTATAGTATAGTTATGCCATAGAATATACTGGATATACCGATATATTATTGGTAGCATAGAATATTCGATATAGCGTACTATAAAGTTTGATCGTTATAACCTGGGACACCCTGTATATTTTTCGAACTAACGCGCAATTCCACGTTAGTTCGTCAACAGCACGTAACGTTGCATGCCGTAAACGACGAGAATCCTTTCTTTTTCCAGGTTATTTATTCCAGTTTGTTTATACCGATGTGTCGACACGTTTCATAAATTACAAAAGATATTTAAAAATTGTTCTTTAAGGGTGCGCGGGAGCGAACATATACCACCATCGGCGTAAAGGTGAACTAAGAAACAAAGATAGAGAGGCAGATATGTCTTTCGCAGGAGAGACAAAGACAGAGAAAACGAAACAGCTTGTTTTTTCGATGAGCCTGCTACAACAGATGCATTTAGCGAAGAAGCAATATGTTTTTATGCTCTTCGCGTTGAAATATTCTCTGAATTATTGCGGAATATGTTGTTCAGAATCATGGTCTTGAAAACATATCCAAAGTTCATCGAAATCGGAGAGGATTCACATAATCGAGAAACTTTTGTTCGTTGCGACATCGCGGCGTGTCACCAACGCTTGGCTGCCGGCTCGCCGCGCTAATCGTGCCAACACGCGTCTAGATCGCGCTCTGAATCGTTCGTGTTTTTCGTTGATATCTCATTAACGGAGCCTCGGACGCCATTTTCGTAAAGGAAAATATCTTCTTTTCAACATGATGTTAGAAGCGAGACGCAAATAAATTCCACGGTAAATTGGTTCGACGTTATATCGCTGCTATTTGTGTATTAAAATACACGATTACTTGTAAAATAAAAATACACGGGCAACCCCCTGTACTCGATACATTCAAACCTCTTAAACTCGAACCTCTTGAACTCGAAAACCTCTTAAACTCGAAAACCTCTTAAACTCGAAAACCTCTATAAGACGAAAATTTTATTAATTCCCTTCTGCTGCGCTTTAACGCTACACCTACCGACCACTAAAAGTGACTAATGTGTATGGTATATGTATAGGTAATGTTATAATAGGCGGCGCACAGTGGAACAAATGCCCGATCTAGCTGGGAAAAGGTTATAGTCATCGGAAACAGCTATTTTATGCTAACTTGTATGGGATCGAAGAAAACGGGAGACTTCGTGCTTTCATTTTCTGTCGTTTTTAATCGCAAAAGAATTTATTATATAACAATATTTAGAAATTATAAAACACAAATAAAGAGTAATATAATCTATTTATCTATTTCGAAACATGACTTTTTTCAACGATTTTCATGACAATTCAACTAAATCTGGTAAATAGATCGAGAGACGAGAATTTATAAGTATAGTCTCCTTTCGAAAATTAGACAAAACTACGATGATGTTCAAATAATACATAATATTTCCTTTATTTGACACGAAAATCTATTACGTCCTACATATGTATATTCGTCCCGTTTTTCTGTTGCAGCTGCTTTTTAACTATTTTTCATGCGATGACAAGTTGAAAAAAATTAGTTAAAAATGACTGGCATCGAAATTTTTTGTGGCATCGTCGCAGCGCTTCTGCTGTTCTACTACTATTCAGTTGCAAATTACAATTTTTGGAAGAGACAAGGTCTTCCTGGACCTAAACCAATTCCACTTTTTGGCAATGTTGCACCAATAATGTTCTCGAAGATGTCCGTGGGTGATTGCATGCAAAGCATTTATAAGAAATATAAAACTGAACCTATGGTTGGCATATTTATAAGGAGAAAACCAGCGCTACTTATAAATGACCCCGAACTAATCAAGACAATACTTATCAAGGATTTCGCGAAATTTGCGAATCGTGGAGTAAACGTCAATGAGGTGGTGAGTGTACAAATTTTTATTTACTTCGCGACCGTTGGTAATCTTTGGCCCTTCGGAGCGATTTGTGCCAGAACAGGCGCCTATTCGGAGGATTACTTCTAGGAATCTATCGAGATTAGGACGCCTGCAGATGATAGCGCAGGCAATAAATTAGGCTGCACCACTTTCCAATTTTGCTGATTAGTCCCCACCCTCGCCTAGGCCGATTTTCGGCACTGTAAAAGGGCCTGGATTCTGATCATGAGTGGGCATTACATTCCGGAGAGTTCCTTCGTAACGTCGGTGCGCGTCGTGAATCGTACAGCAAGATCGGGCTCTTAATTCCCAGTCGCGCATCCTATCGATATACCTTTTCGGTACGTATCCCAAGAACGGGATTGTTAAGTAGATTGTTCCCGCACTCCTCGATGCGTTAATATTAAAAGCGGGCATTGGTCTGAGAAACCGCGACATACACAGCACATTTAAACATTTTAGTGCCTTCCGATAAGTTACGAGCCTGCGGAACCATACCCTATCCTTTACCAGTGTCGACCCGGTGGTGAAATAGACATCGGCGCGTCCACTCCCGTGTAACGCACGAGGCGACCCGGACCTGAAATACGGCACCGGCAAGTCCTACGTGTACAATTCCTACATTGTTACCCCAAAAATCTACCAATCCTAACTCCCTCTCGGTTTCCGCACGGCTGCCTAAACCTCGGCTCGTAACAAGGTTTTTAAACAATTACTTCACATTATCGAAAACCTTGTTATCTTATCTTGTTACCACTAGAATTGATCGAATAAAAATATAAATTCACTCAACGTATCTGTTTATTTAGTTTATAGAGTAGAATATGTAGAGTAGAGTAGAGTAGAGAGTAGAGTATAGAGTATAGAATATAGAGTAGCGTATATGTAGTATTCTACATATTCTACATATTCTACATATTCTACCCTATTAGGGTACAGAGTAGAGTATAGAGTAAAGTATAGAATAGAGATTATCCGATGTTAATTTTATTTCAATTGCGACGATAGAAGCAGTTTAAAAGTTGAATGCTCAATTATGTCGTTATCTTATTATTTCACTTAATGTTCGATTTTATCGACACAGGCGGAACCACTGTCGCAACATTTGTTCTCCCTGGAACCGAAAAGATGGCGGCCGTTGAGAACAAAATTCACGCCAGTATTTTCAACCGGCAGGTTGAAGGAAATGTTCGGTATGATTGTCGAATGCGTTAACACCCTTGAGAAACATTTGCAAACATTGGTAGCAAAAGGAGATCCCATCGATTGCCGTGAATTGGCAGCCAAATACACTACGGACGTCATTGGCTATTGCGCCTTTGGAGTCAACATGAATTGTATTTCAAACGAAGAATCGAAATTTCGTGAAGTGGGGAGGGAATTCTTTTCCACCTCGTTTCTACGGCTGGCAAGAAACAGGCTCAGAGATGCTGTACCAAAGTTATACACCTTACTTGGTTACGTAATGCCGTATTGTTACGGCACCGAGTTCTTTATGAACACTGTTTTGAGCGTGATGGAACACAGGAAAAGAAATAATATCGTTCGGAACGATTTCATCAACGCGTTGATAGAAACTCAGGCGCATCCTGAGAAACTAGGCGATATCGGTACGTACGTAACATTAATAATATTGGTAACCGTATGCATCTCTTTGTTTGTTTGGGTTCGTTTCGCGTTTTCGTTTCTTGATATTATCGCACTGGACCAGCGGTTTCGAAACTACATGTTATTACGCCTTCCTTTAAAAAAAAAACTTTTTACAATACGTCCTCCGGTTACATTCCACCTTAGCAATCCAGAAATTTTTAATATTTTTTTATATAATCCTGTATAAGATTATAATAGTAAATAATAGTAAAATTGTTTTTCTGAAGAAATAAACTTTGATTTATTTTTTCTAGAATTGACAGATTCTCTGCTGGCATCGCAAGCATTCGTCTTCTTCCTTGCTGGTTTTGAAACTTCATCGACAACAATCAGCAATGCGCTTTACGAATTAGCCTTGAATCAGGACATACAGGATAAGTTGCGAAAAGAGATCAACGAACATTACGAGATTAACAATGAAGAATGGCACTACGAGAACGTAAAACAGATGCCAGTTTTAGATGCCGTATTTAAAGGTTCGTATCGCATCAGAATACTTTAATCAAATAAAATTAGAAGAATTCCCTGGAGTATGGTTTCCTTGCGTAACCAGAAATGTTTGCCTTTGTCCTATAAATTTTTATCTTTTTCTTATGTTATCCAGTAGATTTTGACGAGAAGATGCGAGAAATCCATGTTTCGATCCGGCAGGATCAATGGTTTAAAATTTATAATTGTTTAAAGTTGAGGAATTTCCAGTGTTTTTGACAAGTTAGCGCCGCCATGTTGCGCGTAGCGACGGTCGCGCGCTGTTTATCGAGCATAGCCGCTAGGTGGCACTACAAGCACGCGCTGATGTTGATCTCGTAGATTTCCAAGCAGGCCATATCTAACTAACCTGTCAAAAACACTGGAAATCGCTCAACTTTAAACAAAAGTTGCCCGACGTAAGCACCAGAAAAGCTGTAGCACAATTTCTGAGAGATAATACTATATTCGAAGAATTGTTTAACACGCGTGCCTACAACGACGGCCTTGGAATATTGCTATACTCGACTGTCTCGATATATTGCTATACTCCCTTAAGGACTGCGTCTCCTAGACATACGACACTCGCGTGTGACTGCACACAGTCACCACAGTACACTCACACACCGTTAGACCACGTATACGTACGCAAAGATTGCAAGGGTCCGGGGATTCCACTCCTGATATCTTAATAATGCAAAGACGGGGTTTCTTATTAGTCAAAATCGGTAGATAAAAGATCAATCTAGGGGGCTATTTGCCTCAAAAGTCTTACTTTTACGTTTACGACGCGTAATTCTCATTATTCTGCAGCATGTCGCGGAGCCGCGAGTAGCAATGGAGAGGCGACGGTGCTGCCGCCTATCGTGGCTGTCGATATGCTACCGAATAATGTGTGTGAGTGTACTGTGGTGATTGTGTGCAGTCACGCGCGAGTGTCGTCTGTCTAGGAGACGCAGTCCTTAAAAATGACGTATCTTGGTTTTGTCCAAATATCGTCCATGGACGATTACCATTAATATCGTACGATTGTATTTTAGAAGTTTGGATATGTCGGTCGTAGAATTGAAACGCGTGGGCAGTGCCGCCAGATTAACGATAAGACTTGTGTCCCCGCTTTACTTTCCCCTTCTACGACACTGTTCCCCACCTGGGATCTCTAATCCCAGTAGAGGCAGAGAGAGGGTCACGTTTTCCCCTCGATTCGTGTTCCCTTCCCTCGTCTGGGGATTCTGCGCGTGAGCGCAACGCAATACCCCATTTCCTGACGATGTCTTTTATTATTGCAGAAACACTAAGAAAATATCCACCGCTGACAATTCTTAGTAGGAAATCAGTTGAAAGCTACACTTTCGAAGACACGAAAGTTTCGATTCCGAAAGATACACACATAATTATACCTGTGTACGGAATACATACCGATCCAGATATTTACCCAAACCCTGATGTTTTCAATATTGATCGATTTAAGGATAAAGAAGTATCGAAGAGACATCCGATGCACTATTTACCATTTGGCGATGGCCCCAGGAATTGTATTGGTACGTAAACGTGTATTCTTAACCTTTGGCACTCGAACGATGGTTCAGAGACTCGCCATTAAAAATTGCTGTATCATTATTCGAAGTATTATTTACATTATTAAATATTGTTAGGATCTAATCAATCGATAAACATTTAGGTATCGTACGAGGAATTATTTAATTTTATCAATGAAAATGTATAAAGATGTATATGTATGCGACATGCAATTTGAAAAATGCAATAAAAATTGGTGGTATAAATTTTACTTCGCTATCACGTAAAATGAAAATATTTGATTCGTATCTATTTGTTCGCAGGTGCACGTTTCGCAGTTTTCCAATCGAAAATTGGGCTGATAAAGATAATTCGTGGTTATAAGGTCGACGTATGCGAACAAACTGCCATCCCGTACGAACATAATCCAGGCGCCTTTTTCTTAGCTCCAGCCCATCCTATAACTTTGAAAGTAACGAAAGTTCAATCTTAAGAGAACGATTCGTTATTTTAACTTATTATAACCATTAAAAACTACCTGATTGTAGATATAAATAATGTAGTCGAAACTCGATTTTTTATTACTATTAGTAAATATGCAAATTAAAATTAATTTATAAATTGTTATCACATGGGATGAGCAGAATCCATAGCATATTTGTTGTATAATAGGTCCATGTACATATATAAATAAATAGGCGCCTTTTTAAAAAATAATAACTAAACAATTTTGAATTTTTCTAAATTCATGTACAAGCTTATGAATGTATTCGTGTCAATATTTAGCGAAAACATTCAATAAAATAACATTTAAATATAGAGTTATGTAACACGTTACTTCGTTTTCAAATACACTGTCCTACAGCCAAAAATTATTTCGATTCCCAGTATGCGATTCTTATAGAGTTTTTGGCGCTGATTACGATTCTGTCCTTAATTTTTTTCCTATACGTAGAGTTTTTGAGGAAATTGAGTTTTAAAAAAATACATTTTCCAACTTTGCAATATTAATACGTTACGACTTAAAGGTGTTTAAACTGTTACATCGCGTTGCATTGCCAGTGCGTCAAAACCGAGCATCTTAATTTAGGTATCAACACTTTTCTTTCAACTCATCTTCATTTCAATCGCGACATTTACGCAAATGTTTACATGTTCTTTCTAATTTGAATATATTTGTGTTATTTGATAATTTCGTGTAAACTCGCTATACCCTCAATTATTGTACCTGTATCCTAATAGAGTAATCGAACGTTCCCACACGATACAACCTTACCGCCCGGGTTGTATCGATTAGATTATATCAGTTACGAGGCCTACTAACATTCCTAGCGACTCCCTGATTTCGCATCAGGTTCGTCCGAATTTGACTCCGTTCGTAGAGGCTTCCCTGACTTCGCGTCAGGTTCGTCCTCGCAATCTATAATCCTAGCGGCTCCTCAATTTCGCATTGGGTTCGTCCGCGCACCTTCAACTAACAAATTGATTCCTTATTCTTAGAGTATTAACCCTCGCGTTGCTCGCGGCCCTGGCTCGTAACAAAACAATGATTAAAGATGGAGAAACACCACTGTTGCACCCATTTTTGAGGATATTTTTCAATGTACTCGTATATAAAAA
>CM052187.1:177532-588576 GCA_028455805.1 Lasioglossum figueresi
GTCATCTTCGTATCCTGGAAGTTTCAGGAAAATCCGGTTCCCGACTACCTTGGCCTCTCCTTGTGAGAAGCTCCGAGCACTATGGCCGCCGCGGGGCGCGAGACGCGCCGTGCCGGGTTTTGGGAGCGCAGCTTTCAAAGATCGCTGATTTTCAGTCAACATTGTTTTATTTTCAACTTGTCAAACCAATGACAAGACGAATTAAATATCTGTTTGGTTTCTGTCTCTTGCAACAGGAGCGGGCAACTCTTATCTTGCGTGGCAGCGCGTGTCACGGATTTTATCACAAAAAAACTGCCTTTTCACGTGTAATACGTCAATATGTTCGTTTATCGTGTTTGCGAGCAACGGTAGATGGTACCTTGCTGCCATATATTACGTAATTTGAAAATAGCGGATGCTGCTTAACCACTTTTTCGCATCAAACCAGACGATCGACATTGAAAACACAAATACGCTCGTAAACTCCAGAAATATCATTAGATATTTAGATGACCAACTATTTCTGTTCTCGTAACAGCTTGGAGATCATTCTATAGATTGAAACTTCTGCCGTGGAAACATTTTACATGAAAATCTTAAAATTATGTATATATTAACTGCATTTAATTTTGTTATATAAAAAAGCATAAATATGATTTGCGATTCTTCGATGAATTTTAAGAAATGATACTAACATTTTACGTATCGAGTTGAACGGTAAGTAGCGTGTATTGAGAAAAATACATAAATTGGATGTAATCGAGTTACGCTTAATTAAAATATTTTAATTAGTTTCAACGGTGCAAATATTCTAACGATTGCAAATTTTGAAATTCATCGATTGTATTTTTAAAGCTGAAGATTTACACTTTAACCCTTAGCACTCGAGTGGTGGCTCAAAGTCTGCGCTAAAAATTGCTGTACCGTTGTTCAAAATATTCTTTACATTATTAAATATTTTGGTATCTAATCAATTACTAAACGTTTAGGTATTGTACGAGGTATCATATAAATTTCAATGTCGGAAAAATTGGTTTAATTTTCGAGTTAAAATTGTTGTGTAAAGCGCAAAGGGTCGAAACACCAACAGTTACAAGTCTAATTGAAACTGAAGTTACGAGCTATCGAATATTTATTTTACGTACAACAAAAATGTAAATAGAAAAATATACTCGTATCCTATCGCTTTGCCGAGAAAAGAATATATCAACGTTACAGATTATAGATTGTACAAACGTATGTAAATATATTCATTTTTATACATTTTCACGCTAAATTGATTTTTGTCCCATGTTTGGTGTAGCTGGTTTGCGAAAATATTATAATAAACGACTAGAAAACAACAAACAATGATTCGGAAATTGGTTGAATCGTATAGGAAACGTGGGACGTAATATTATTCTGTTACCGCGAAATAAACATCGTCGTTTTATATAAAAATAAAACCTTGCACAGTTATCTTAACACGTTTGCTGTCGGTGTTTACCTTAGCATTGCGACAACAGTTTATCAAATGCAACGTTTTCTCTTATAAAATGTAAACCGTAACATTATTACAGAAAAGTCATAAGTTCCGCGGGATACGTGCCACGGTACTACGTTTTACAAGTTTAGAATTAGTCAACGACACGCTTGAAATTACTTCGCGTGTCTTTATCTACAACATAAAACAGAGCGGTTCTTACAGCGGTTATTATGTATGACTGTTGGCGATCAACATGTCAACTGCAAATTTATTCCTACGTTTTACCAATACTTATCGTTTCAAGACAAATATTTGGAAAACATTACAGTCGATCATCGCGCGAGGCACGAGAACACACAGAAACGCACAGAACCATCCTAGGCAAATTCACATATCTGTTTAGTTTAAAGCCAAAAGATAAGCACGACCGACTGGACGTTGAGAAATAACGAATACGACTCGGGGGTACCGACAAGTACCATCCGTTAATTTCAAAGGTTCTGACAAATGCCACCCGTCGTTGCAGGGGTATACAAGCATTTCTTTGCATTTCTCTTCTCGGGGGCTAGAACTTTCGTAGTCGCGAATAGCGTCGCGTCGTGCTGTATCTCGTAGAGCGAATTACCAATGAGATCGGGCTCAAGTTCCCCTTCGTATCAACGTTAACCGTATAGATTCCGCGAGTCCGGTATCAAATCTATCAGGCATTTCTAAAGTCGCTACGAGACCCCCCCGCATTGCCAGTACGTCAAATCCGAGCATCTTACAATTAGTTTAGATAACAATACTGTTCTTTCAACTCATCTTCGTTCAATCGCGACATTTACACGAATGTAACACGTTCTTGTAACACGAATATATCTGTGTTTATTCGATATGTCGTAAAGATTACCGAACGATCTCACCGCTCGGATTGTATCAATTAGATTACACTTTTTACGAGGCCCGCTAACTATACAACCTGGTGGCACCCGAATCTCGCATTGGGTTCGTCCACGAAAACTATACTATCCTAGCGGCTCCCTGACAATCGTATCAGGTTCGTCCGCGTTTTGACTCGATTCCTAGAGGCTCCCTTGACAATCGCATCAGGTTCGTCCTCTGTCACTGTCTAGTAGAATCCTTCCTTGCGGCTCCCCAATCTCATTCGTCGGGCTCGTCCGCTCACCTCAACTAACAAATAGAGATCATACTCCCAGGGTAACAATCCTTCGCCGGCCTTCTAATTCTGCGGCTACGTTCGTGCTGCGAGTCCCTTGATACTTTACTAAATTCACCCTTATAACGAATATAGCCGCTTAGCCACCGGTGTACGACACGAAGTTACAAACAACAAGAAAAGCGAGTGCATCTAAAATCTAAACTCCCGATACACGGCCCTTTTTCATATTTTGGCTAAACATTATTCCCCGCAGTGCCATATATGTATGAATTGTTTCGGTGGTAATCATAATTTTTCCAAGTATTCTAAACTTTACCGTTTTACCATACGAATCAAAGAATCAAACGAAGACTCGTCGTAGGGTATGTTTTTGATACGCGCTGTACACCATTCTTCTGATCCTCATCCGCGATACGTTGAAAGCCGCCTCGACAACAATCGTTTTATATCGAAAGAAAACTGCATGCACTGTAACAGGGTGGACCTTATCGTTAGTTGTACTTGGCGAAAATTATAATATTTCGCAGATTTTTTTCACGACACCCCCTAGAATTATGCCACTGGATGAAAAAATAATCTGTGCGATATATTTGAAATTGATCGAATAACATTTAATCGATCGATAATAATATGAATATATTAATTCAAAACTATTTATGCGTAACAGCTTCTATCTGTAGCGATCTGCAGCGAGCTGTATCTTAAGATCCTTGACGAGGAACAAACACATCGAGTAAATCAAGATGGTTAACAACCTAGAAATATTCCTCGGCGTCTTATCGGTACTTGTTGCCCTGTATTATTACTTCACGAAGCACTTTGATTTCTGGAATGTGCGAGGCGTACCGGGACCAAAACCTGTGCCAGTTTTTGGCAATGTTGGAGGCCCCATGTTTGGGAGAACATCCTTTCCGGAATATACTGTAAAGCTTCGGGAACAGTATAAAAACGAACCAATGGTTGGAGTAATAGTGAGAAGAAGCCCCACTCTTGTGATTCAAGATTCAAATCTGATCAAAGACGTTCTCATCAAGGACTTTCCGAAATTCGCTGATCGCGGATTCATGATAAGCGAAATAGTAAGTACTTACTTGATTACTATTGCACCAACTATTGCACCAACTATTTTGCACCAACTATTTTGCACCAACTATTTTGCACCAACTATTGCCCACCTACGATAACTCCGATAGTATAGCAGTGGTAGAAAAGTTTCCGAAATAAAGGTTGTATCGGACAACAGGGGCCATAGTGTGGCGTTAATCTTTCGTTGAAGATCAACTTATTGTTAGTTTCTTTTTTTTAAGTAGAATGCTAGTTTTGGTACCTGTTTTCTGATAGCGGCTACTAGTGCAATAACTTTATTACGACGATTGGTGATTATTTATCGATAGGCTTGCAACGAGTAACAGACAATACATTTTTCCAAGAACGTAGAAAATATATAATTTTTTAAGATGAAAACGTGTTATCGTGTATACAGGCGGAGCCAATATCAGCGCATCTATTCGCTCTGGAAGCAACAAGATGGCGGCCGCTGAGGAATCAATTTTCTCCGGTGTTTACATCGCGAAAATTGAAAGGAACCTTCTCGCTGATTCTTGCGTGCGCCGAACATTTAGGGGAGTATCTACAACAGATAGTTGACAGGGATGAACCTATCGACTGCCGAGATTTGGCAGCCAAATTTACGACCGACGTCATTGGTAGCTGTGCATTTGGAATCGAAATGAACTCTTTGACAGACAAGGAAACCGAGTTTCGCCATATGGGCAAGGAAATTTTTGCTACGCATTTATGGGGAATAATAAAATTTAGAATGAAAGAGTGTGTCCCCCAACTGTACGAACTGTTAAGTTACTTAATGCCGTACGACAAACTTACAGAATTTTTCACAAAACTTACGATCGATACAATGGACTACAGGATAAAGCACAATATTTTCAGACCTGACTTCTTGAACATTCTTCTCGAACTCAGAAAACATCCGGAGAAAATCCCCGACGTCGGTATGTGTGTTTATCAAATTTTGCGACCATTTCCAATGAGGTGTAAACCGAGACTTCGCAGATTTTCAATACCATGTGCAGTAGATCTTTGATCCGATAGGTATCCTGTTTCTGTGGTAAATGAGTTGGGGGTCGGCTTGCGCCGGTCTTGCGGGGGGGTGGTGGGGGGGGGGGGGGGTCGGTGGGTGTACATATAAACTTGCTTTAATACATTAAACTAACAATTATGGTATCGCATCATTTTTATGACACCGTTTTTTAAACACCGACAAATCCTAGTACCGAAGAGTGGGAGACCAGAAAATAAATGGTGGGGGTCGCGCAGCGACGGCGCAGAAGAAGTTTACCGGTTCTATCTTGTTGTTGGATCAAGGATTTACTGTACCTAATTATTATCATTGGTAGACTACCTGTGTGTATTTATGCATTTATGCATTTATGCATTTATGCATTTATGCATTTATGAATATAAAATTTGATGGAATTTTGTACAATATGTATTTGTATTAGATCTACAAAGGCTGTTCCCATTAAAAGTAGGATTTTATTTTTTTCCACTTCCATAAAATTTGTTTACAAAAATTGGGAAATGCATAAATATTCGCGGTCTAATCATTAGTTTAATTTACCCTTTCCCAAGAAGATACCGATAATCCCTTTGAGAAAACAAAATTAGTATTTCTTGAAATTAATGTGAACGATATCGATCGCATGGATCGATGAAATGATATATGTATACATACATATACATTTTTTCAGAATTGACAGACACCCTCATCTCTGCGCAAGCGTTCGTCTTCTTTGCAGCCGGTTTTGAAACTTCATCGACAACCATTAGCAACGGTCTCTATGAATTAGCTATGAACCAGGATATACAGGATCAGTTACGGCAAGAAATTTTGAAGTATGAATTGGAAAACAACGGTGATTGGAAATATGAAGTTATAAAGGAAATGACATATTTAAACAAGGTGTTTCAAGGTTGGTATCAAGGATCGACTAAAACCGCGAAAACCGCGAAAACCGCGAAAACCGCGAAAACCGCGAAAAGGGGATGGTTCCACATGAAAAAATAAGTTGAAAATATGGAATTAATTTTTTTCATTCGGAGAAAAGTTCTTCGTTTTCGGGAAAATCGGGTTTAACCTTTATGTAGCCAGAGTTGGGGAAAATATAATAGTATTTTAAATAGTAAATAATAGGATTATTCCTATTTATTTTAAAGATTGTGTACAATTTTGAAAATAAAATATTTTATTTGATGCAGCAATTTATGAAAATAAAATAATTTATTCGAGGCAGTAGTTTTTGAAATTAGTATTTTATTCGAAGAATATTGAAAACATTTGTATTTTCTCTTTATTTTCAATTTTAATTTTAAACATTACTGAAAATAATGGTTCGAATTCGATACATTTATGAATGTAAGTCGTTTCTTAACGATAAGATAGACTGTACGTTTATGTGGTTTCTCAGAGTATCATGACAATGCGAGAAGTAAAATATTTTATTTCGTCTTTCAAATTGTTCAAATAGAAATATTTTATTTCGTGTTCGAGATTGTTCAAATAGAAATATTTTATTTTGTGGATCAAATTGTTCAAATACAAATATTTTATTTTCGAAATTGTATAACTTATTTAAAATATAATACTATCTTCTCCAAGCAACATAAAATCTAAAATATTCAATGGTATTTAAAATATTATATTTGTTTAACCAAATAATGCCCACCTCTGTATGTAGCCAACCAAAATTTATAGATTATTTAAAATGCAGAAATTCTGATTTTAAGACTATAAATTAATATATTAGCAAGCAAAAAATGGACATTCAGAGAAGTTTTATAATATTTTTAGGGGAACTTTCAGAAGTTGTTAAACGAAATGTAGTAAACGGGTACTCGGTTGGCTACGCAACGGTTAAAAATGCAGCGAAGACGCATGTTATTCGACAGGTATCATCGGACGCGTCTGATTATGGCTAACCAATTCCACTGCCAGCATATACGAGTACGAGTACTATTATAGCACGCGAATCCGACGAATATTTAAACTCGATTTTCTTGGAAACAAAGCTTCAAACGAAAAAAAACTTATTCTGTGTTTTTGAGTTATTTTTTCATGTAGAATCATCCCCTCCACTGGATAGATCTGATCTGGTCTGATGGATAGTTGTGTTTTTTCAGTACTAATAGAAAGAACACAGAACTGTAATAGTATTATATATATATATATATATATATATATATATATATATATATGAAAAAGGATTTTCACACAAGCGTTTAATAGATGATTTGTACTCGTGCGAACGAAATCAATGAATAAAATTACAATTTACGTTTTCATTACCTTGAGATTGTAAAAGAACACTTTTCGTTTATTTTGAAAATTAGAGGTCTAAAACAAGATCCAACTACACTGTAAAATAGACTTTCTTTCATCGAAAACTGATGGTGTCGTGTTTACTAAAAAAAATGATTTATTAAATCACGTGAGATTTAGATGAAAATTCTAAGATATCGAAGCTGTGAGAGAAAAACAATAATCGGAGTCGAGTTCAATGTGAAAAAAGGTCAATGTATTGGACGATACAATCTTAGTAATAATTTATTGCAAAACAAATACGCAATTCGAAAGAAAAGTTTAATTTACTGAATTACAGAGTTACGAGATTATCTGTTTATCGAACATTCAAATAATTTTCACTGTTCGGTCCTACATTTATAGAAATTATTTCAAAGACGGATTTCGAAAGACGATCATTGGAGAAATTGTATAAAATATATTCTTTTATTTACAGAAACGTTAAGGAAATACCCACCTGTGCCAATATTAACTAGAGATGCAACTAGTAATTACACGTTCAGTGATACGAAAGTGTCGATTCCTGTGGGCACAAAATTATGGATACCCGTTTTTGCGATGCACAGAGACCCAGATATTTACCCAAATCCCGAGATATTCGATCCCGAAAGGTTTAACGAAAGTGAGAAGGCGAAAAGACATCCGATGCACTTTCTTCCATTCGGCGATGGTCCGCGAAACTGCATTGGTACGTACACGCAAGCATTTCAAGCAAGATTTTGAAGTCGTTGCGACAATTGCAGAAATAATTTTCTTTCTTCACTGAATTCGTATCGTATTTTTTGAAAATTATTAACGTTACATTTAGAAATATAGAATATTTAGCATTGAAAACTTGTATATCTTCGCGCTAACGTACGTTGTTGTATATATATTGAATTTTTATATTTCAGGAGCACGATTCGCTATTTACCAAACAAAAATTGGTCTCATCAAAATTCTACAACATTATAAAGTTGACATTTGCGAAAAAACACCGCTTACCTACGAACTTCATCCGTTCTCGTTTTTACTTACGCCTGCTAAGCCATTGTACTTGAAGTTTACAAAACTGGACTGTTCATAAGATATTTTATAATAAAGTCTTTTATATTTCCAATTGAATTCATTAATATACGAGTACATCGATAATTGATTTTAATGCGAATTTAAAAATCATTTATTCAAGACTAGGCCGTACACTCGTATACTTACCATCGGACGATAGTTGCGGGCAAAGTGCTATCTATAGTCTGTTAAAAAGTCGCAGTACCACGAAGCTAAAGTGTACCCAGAGAATAAAGGGGAATCGTCGCCGATTCTCGTTCTGTATAAACATTTATGGACACTGTAACTGTAATAATATATGTATATGCGTTATTATATATTTTTGTCAATTATAATTTGGAAAATGTTAAATCTTGACGTGGAGGTTGATGATATAAAATCTGTATTTATTTCCTCGCAACTTACATTATTTAAAAAAGAAAAGATAAAAAAGAACCTGAAATAGATATTTCGTGCATATTTAAAAGAAAATATTTGCTACTTAATGTAAAATAAATATTATTATATTATATATGAATGTGCATAGAATATTTTGTGTTACCAGGGGATCGTATCGATAGGATTTATAATCTACACGAGACAACACAAGCCTTCGTATCAATGAGACACGTCTCAATATAGACTAGTCTAGATAAGATAACATGAATACCTCGAGCCTTTGTTGACGAGTCACCACGTCACTCTGATTCAACTTGGTCATTTATTTTCTATATTCGTTCGTTGTAACAAGTGTTGTGTCGTTGAGTGCTCGTATGCTTTTACGGCTCGTCAGCGATTAATAATTATTGTAAGAAAAAAACATCTCTTTACACGCGTTACCTATTCGTAACTAGACTGCGGACGTTTAATGTTATTTTCAGTGGTAGTTGACCATTTGTAGTTGTAACCTAAATAAAAATGTAAATAAAAATGGTACTAAATTCTGTGGAATTTTAGATTCTATTATATAATATCATTTTTTGCAAATTTTTAGAAGCCACAAATGCACAGACAATTACAGAATAACGACGCGCAATCTTCTCAGATCTTCAGAAAAGTAAAATAAGAAGAGTTGTCCGATCTTTCATGATCGATCGATTCGATGTTATAATTTTTATTGGTACACTGCGTATCGAAAGTTTAGACGCATGCTATTTTTTAAACAAAACCATACACCCTGATCAATTTTTCATTGATTTCTTTATCGTATACGAGTATTTAGAATACCTTGAAAAATTATGATTGCTACCATGTAAAACCATCTCGTATACGAGACAGCACCGCAGGGAAGAATTTCTCTCGAAAATATGAAAGAGGGACGATTTTAGCCATTATTTAAAAAAAAAGTGATCCATTAATAAGAATTTTTCATGTTTGTTAAAAACAGTTAATTCGCAATGTTTGACTACTTCCAAATATTATGCGTCGTGGCGGTGGTGCTGCTAGCGGTATACTATTACCTTTCATCGATGAACAACTATTGGAAAAAGCTTGGAATAGCCGGACCGCCACCTTCGCTGATCTTGGGAAATCTTAAATCATCTACGCTTGGACAGGAATCCATGAGCGACTCCACAAGGAAAATGTACAACGAATACAAACACGAGCCGGTATTCGGAATCTTCGCAGGCACCAGCCCAGTTTTAATGGTCAATGATCTTGATCTGATCAAAGATGTCCTCGTCGGAGACTTCTCCTTGTTTGCATCGCGAGGAGTGTCCATATTCCGCAAGGTATTCAACAGTAAATAATACTCACCAGATCTGGAAAGCTTTCTGCTGGGTCTGTAACAAATATGGTAGTTTCAATCCCCAAATTCGGCTGTTCTTTTCTTTGTGGGACAGAAAATTTTGCACTTCGAGCAAACTTTTCCATTTTTCCATGGGTAAACAGAAATTTTTCCCGTTTTCCTATATCATCGAGGTAGATTTGGACGAGAATCCTGGAGGATCGACGGTAGAAAAGTTATAAGTAGACAGCAGCGGATCTTTAGGCGAAATAAACATTTTCTGTCTAAATTGCAAGAAACTGTAGTGAAATGGAAATTTATTTTCTTTTTCAAATACGTTCGATAAGTTGAGAATATAAATAAATATCTCTTCAGGTTATTGTAGTGCAAAATATATTATATTTGTTACGTAATAATGTGTACGGTGTCGATGGACGAAACATCCGACAAGAATATTTTATTCCGAAGGTCATTTTTTTTTCGGAGTTATCAAGGTCATCGATTATCAAGGATCGTTTTTTGACACGTAACTACATTTTTTTTGTATCGCATCGAGTAAATAATCGAAACATAGATTCAGATATGTGTAACATAATGAGACGACCTTGAAGCGACCTTGAGATATCAAGTGCCTGACCTAAAAGATCAAGGTCATTTCAAGGTCATCTTCTTATATTATACATATCTGAATGTATGTTTCAATTATTTACACGACGCGATACAAAATAAATGTAGTTATGTATGAAAAAAACATCGATGACCTTGATAACTTCGATAACTTTGATATTTTTGCCAGATATTTGGTCAATCGACACCATGATATATAACCTGAAGAGATATTTTTGGGTGGCCTTATTAAACGGACCACTCTGTGGAACAGGTTTTTAAAAATTTTCCCAATGCCATCCGTGCGAAGGAAGTCGCTGGTAGCTAGAGTCGATCCACGTAGATTTCCAACTGGCCCGCTCCGCCCCCCTCCACCCCACCCCACCCGATCTAACAAAAAACCAACCAATCAATTATCGGTATCACCGATAAATTATGAAATACCGTAGTACCATAAATTGATTAATTCCACGATTACATCTTTACAGATAGAATCATTGACAGAACATCTCTTCCTTTTGGAACCTGAAATATGGCGTCCACTGAGAATAAGACTCTCGCCGGTGTTTACATCTGGGAAACTCAAAGAAATGTTTCCTCTCGTTATAGAATGTGGAGAACACTTGGAAAAATACTTGGATCGCGTGATAAAGAAGGGAGGCCTTGTGGAATGCCGTGAATTAGCAGCAAAATTTACAACCGACGTGATTGGCACCTGCGCTTTTGGAATTGACATGAACGCCCTCGCAGACGAGGAGAGCGAATTCCGCCGAATGGGTAGAGAGATCTTCACCCCAACCTGGCGACGAGTTTCGAGAGATATTATGAGGCAATTTTTTCCAAACCTATACCAACGAGTGGGTCATTTGGTGCAGCCTAAGAAGGTTAACGAATTCTTTATAAATGCGGTGACGGACACGATAAAGTACAGAGAACAACACAATGTGGTTAGGTCCGATTTCATCGATATGCTTTTGGAACTTAAAAGAAATCCAAGTCAATTGGAAAATATTGGTAAGTTGTTTGACAATGAACTGTACCAACAAAATAATGCATTTCTTGTATCACATTTCAGAGTTGACCGACTCGTTGCTGACTTCGCAAGCATTTGTCTTCTTTGTAGCTGGATTTGAAACTTCATCGTCAACGATAGGACATGCGCTGTACGAATTAGCTTTGAACACCGATATTCAGGATAAGTTACGAAAAGAAATTCGACAAACTTTAGAAGAGAATGCACGAGAGGGTAAAGTTTTAACATACGATCAAGTGAAACAAATGAAGTATCTGGATGCGGTGTTTCAAGGTAAGTGTTAGTTTTCCCATTATTGTTACCACACGTATCGTAGAATTTTAAATAGTTAAAATAATCTCGATCTTTTCTCGTTAATCGTTAACCAATTTTGTACATTCTCTCTCTCTCTCTCTCTCTCTCTCTCTCTCTCTCTCACACACACACACACACACGCACGCACGCACGCACGCACGCACGCACGCACGCACGCACGCACGCACGCATTCATATTCTTAAAGCCAATATTACCTGTATTTTATAATATCTCACTCTTATCCTTAATCCTTATCAATAAATACAATAAATACAATATAAATACAAACATTTTAAGGACTGGTCGTTGATTTTATTAATTGCGATTGTCATACCGCAAAAGAAAATTATTGATAAAACAATAGATTTTTATATGTATATTAATTTTAATATTTATTGCGTGATTTCATAGCAGTACCGAACAATACAATTTATGTCTATCAGGAGTCTAATTTTTCTAAAATTTCATACAGCGAATTTGTGAACTGTAGCAATGTTTAATATATTATCTTTTTCATATAGAAACACTGAGGAAGTACCCAATACTGCCAATATTAATGAGACAGGTCAGCACAGATTACACTTTTAAGGGTACAAAAATTACAATACCTAAAGATACAAAGATATGGATACCGGTATATGGAATTCATCATGATCCTGCTATTTACGTAAAACCGGAAGTATTCGATCCTGAACGGTTCATCGATAATGGAATTTCAACCAGACATCCTATGGCCTTCTTGGCTTTTGGCGAAGGTCCCAGAAATTGTATTGGTAAGTCTAAATGAGAATAAATGCTTTACATACGGTAGAACGGTACAGGGTGATACATTTTTTCTGGAATATCTTCTATCGTCGTAGACAGACACTAATTAGTGGATTGCGGATTTTATGCATTTATGACAAAATCTGGCACGTACAATTTAAAGCAGTGGACATGGGATAACAATATTTACGAACATCGATGTGTATATTAGTTTCAGCTTGGTAGGATGATTGAAAAAGGACCCAATTTTTATTTGGGTCAATGGCTAGAAAGGCCGATGGATAGAAGTTGATTGACTCTGGACTCGACTGGCAATGAAAGTTTTTGACATTCGGTTTAGTTGTCTCTCGAGCCACGATGTCCGTTTCTACGTTCATCGTAGACGAAAAATTCGGCAAAAGTCAAAGAATAGCATCCCTGGCGTATAATTGTTTCTGGGCAGACCCGTGTTGGGGACAATTATCGATAAAATACTGTAACGGCTACGATACTCGGAAAAAAACTTTACTTACAATCAGAGTTATTAGATGTATAATTGAGGGGCGAATAGCCTAATTTGCATCGACATGTTGGTCGAACCACCATGTTTTTGGGGAAGAAAAACATTTCAAGAGTAAATACAATCCTTAACAAGACAAATGCTTACGATATTACCAGTGACGTTGATCGACTAAGATTTATAAATTAGGTCTAACGCCTGGGCGCTTAGGCTAGTTCGTTATACGTACCAGGTCCATCCGCATGCTTTGGGAATATGTTTTTAAGACAACGCACTGTAAGAAAATGTAAACGAAACATCGATACGGTAGAATTTCGATTATCCGTGCTAATTATCGGAACATGATTGTTCGTACAATACAACAATTGCATAGTTTCGGTGCTGAACCGAATCCTTATCGAAGCGTGCGGTAAATCGTGCAGCGTACGGGTCGGTTCAACGCAAACTAATTCTTTGCGGAAAGTTTTCGGACGATAAAGAATTCGAACATCAGAGGTCCCGATAACACAGTCCAACTTTTTTTATGTTTCGCTATAACTGTTGGGTGTCCCTTGTAGAGCTTTTCGCGCTGATTCCGAATCTGCCCTTAATTTTTTTCCTGCTCGCACAGCTTTTAAGAAACATGATTTTGAAAAAAAACCTATTTTTCAACTTTAAACAAATATTGTGATGTTATTGTACGAGATATCGAATTGTTCTTTACGGCAAGAGATTCTGTAGACTTTCCCGAATACGGTGATATCAAATATTAATACGTTATGATTGTTTAAACATGTTTGCAAAAGTGGTGTCTCTCCGTCTTTAACGATCGTTTAAACATGTTTAAACATTCGTAACGTATTAATATTGAATATCGTCGTATTCGGGAAAGTCTACAGAATCTTTTGCTGCAACGAACAATTCAATATCTTTTATAATAACGTCGCAATATTTGTTCAAAGTTGAAAAATATATTTTTCTTCAAAAAAATTAATGACAGATTCGGAATCAGCGCAAAAAAACTCTATAAAAGACACCCAACCGTTACAGCGAAACAAATTTGGTGTTGGACAGTGCGTAATCGACGTTCTACTGTATTCGCAAGCAATCTATCGTGGGAAAATTCTCAAAATTATTGCCAATCAAGGTTTCTTTTCGAACACGTATGTAGTTTTCAAATGTAATTTTATGGTTAATAGCGAAGCAAAGATTATTACGAAGGTTAAAAACACGAATAAAGAAGTGCTTTATTATATATGTTGCATATGTGTAACTTTTTTTATCAGTCGAATTACTCGAGCGACCGACAATGAGTTTACGAATGTAAATATTCTTATGACAATTTATTTGCAGGAGCCCGTTTCGCATTCTACCAGAGCAAGGTTGGACTTATTTCGATTCTCCGTAATCACAAAGTCGAAGTTTGCGAGAAAACGACAATTCCATACAAATCCGACACCCGAGCGTTTCTATTGTCGCTTAAAGGAGGAGTCGTGTTAAAAATGTCAAAAGTTGAATAATTCTTTTATTGTATTTCATTGATCGTTTTTACATGAACATTTTTTGAATAAACGTGTTATCGATAACAAGCGATCGATTAATTTATATGTCAACGAAAACCTTTTCGCGATGGAAACATTCCGGCTATACGAACAATCGTATTTTAAGAATGCCGTGTTGCAAAAGAACTGTCGCAATTTTCATACAGCGACCTTGGCAATTCGGTTAAGGCCGTTTGCTCTGTGTGGCACTCTTCGATAGGTTTAGTAGAAATTTTCCGTATCGTGTAAACGCGGAAAGGTACACTCGTGCGCGAAAGTATTCGAACGCTTACAATTCTAACATTCAACCGATGAAACGATGTATGTCGCATCGAAGTAATTTGCCGCATACGACAAGGGGTTGATCTTAAGACTGCATAAGTAACGCTAGAAAATAATCCAACAATATATATAGCGTTTTTACAATACATTTATCGTAAAGACGTACTGGACATTTAATAGTTATTTAAATTGAATAATTTCAAGTTTTAATAGGAAGTTGGACCACCGTTTGCTTTCGTAAGAAGTAACCGTTGGATCCATCCATTGCCATATCGCAATAATATTTTTTAGTTCTCGATCTTCTTTCCATCTGATCCCATAAACGTTCGATGGGGTTTAAATCGAGACTTTGCGGTTTTCCGACCCATCCCTTGCTACACGTAGAATATTACATCAAATGCTTTAATCTAACACACGTATCTCGTTGGTTGAATGTCAGAATTTGAAGGGTTCGAATACTTTCGCGTACGAGTGTATGTACCGGGGCCAAATCAAACTTTATTTCTTCCTTGAATCATTTTAATGAGTCGATGACAATATTAGATGTCCCACCTAACTGTCGTCACGATTTTTCGGGTACTTCCGGTAACCAGATAAAAAAATGTTCCGGACAAACTTAATTGGTTTTCAGTTAGCTTGAAAATGCAGTAGAAGAAAAGGTAATTATTCCGAATAGAGCATGCCTCGACGATTTCAATGATCTTGAAATATCTTATTGCAAATAAACACGACTACTCGATTTTGAATACTTCGCTTCTCTATATTCGTTAAGTCTCTCTTCTACCGTCCTCTTTTTCGTCTGATCACCGCGTTATTATCGTAAGCGTGTTCCAGCGTGCACTTTTGACACGCATAACGCGAGAACATCTCTAAACGCTTGTCAGTTCGAAGCTCACGGTTGCTAATATGTGTGTTTTTAACACAGTCGCGTGTAAACTAATCGCTAAACTGCGAATTTTTATGCAAAATAAAAGTTGGCTGTTGCTATTGCCCAATGGATAGGAACCAGTCGGCTATTTGATCTTTACTTTAATCGTTTCAACAAGTTGCAAATAATACATTGGTGTTTCTAAAATATTTTAATGTTCCTACTATTTTAAAATGCGCCTACTCAATTTAGCTAGAAATACACGAAATCCACGAAATCCACGAAATCCACGAAATCCACGAAATCCACAGTCCAGTTATCGATCGCATCGATGCGATTGTTTTGATTCGTGCAACAACACAAGTGATATTGCAATTGTTATTGGTACGTACTCGTACTCTGTGCCTCGCAAGAAATTTCAAAGTTGCGAATTTTTATTCTTTACGATGCCCTTGTATTTCCCATGGTCCGATGTATCCCGTCGAACGGCCGTTCTGGTGGTCAGCGCCGCAGCTGGCGGCAACTCGTGTCGAGCGAAGATATTTTCAAGAAACTTGAAAGGGTGGTTTCTCAAGATAAAAGTCTGCTCTATCGCGTGGTATAGTTCGATTTTCCGCTGGACCCTGACCTTTTTTCATATACGAGTACATTGAAAAATATCCTCAAAAATGGATGCAAAACTGGTGTCTCTCCGTCTTTGATCATCGCTTAAACGTGTTTAAACAACCATAATGTATTAATATTTGATATCACCGTATTCGGGAAAGTCTACAGAATCTTTTGCCGTAAAGAACAATTCGATATCTTTTACAATAACATCACAATATTTGTTCGATATATGTCTTTTTTTAAAACACAATTTTCTCAAAAACTCTACGTATATGAGAAAAAATTAAGGACAGATTCGGAATCAGCCCGAAAAACTCTATAAGGAACGCCCAACAGGTATAGCGAAACATAAAAAAAAGTTGGACAGCGAAATTGCTGAAGTTTACGTTAAATGTTACTCGTAACATTTGAACCACCGATCTCTTAGGATTGAAACTTGCCAGGTTACATAAGAAGCAGGGAAAAATTTCTGGTTACCGGAGGTACTGTTATGCCGCAGCTTTACGGACGAGGATTCGGATGAGGGTTCCGGGATTCGGGTACAGAGGGGCTCGGATAGTTAACGAAGAAAAGTTGAATCAATGGTAACACGGACATGTGTAATTTCTTTCGAATTTCAAGTCACACGGAAGGACGACGGAACCCGAAAGAAGCCTGAGTCGTGGTCGCGCGGTAATTTTATAATTAGCTATGAACCGAATCGGACGAATCGTGGGATTCTTTATCGGTCGAAGTAGGGTCGAAGAGGGCATTGTGCCATCGAACTCGTGCAACCGTTCAATCGATAGAGTGCGATCTTCCAGGGCCGTACGTAAGTGCAAGCGTGTGTTTCACGAATCGCTTGTAAAGAAAGCCAAGGCCGACATTGTCGTATCAAGTATTCTCGCAAACGCCCCCTTTTAAAGAATTCGAACATTGTTATCGCGAACTCCATTTAGCATTCTACCATTTTTCGTTTCAGTTATTCAGTTATTTTTTTCATAAATGAATAAATTCTGCGTTTTAGTCACGACTATATAAAACGAGCTTTTCTTTCACCGACAGCGCATAGTTGCCGCGCAACTGTAAGCGAAGAAGGTATTTCTCGTGAAACGTAAACGATCGCCTGCTCTCTGTTACGAAGCGCGATCGGTAATAATCAAGAAAGTATTTTTACGTGCTACAAGACATTATTCTTTATATCATTTAATTATCAGAATTACAGCGCACTTGCAGTTCTCACGAGAACTACGTGCAGAAAGAAATGAGTTGTTATTGTCATTGACTTTAACGACATATTGAAAAATCATCGAAATCGGTGATATTCGAACTTCTATATAAATACTGGAGAGCGTAGACAGCGCATCTTCGTGTAAAATAGATATTTTCTACCTGATTTGCAAACCAGCTGGAGTGAAATAGAAATTGACAAGAAGAGCATAGATCCTCCTATCGATTGGGTTGATCCAAGCGAACGCGAGCAACTACAATTTTATATCGTTGGTACAACCTATTTTTCTAAAAATTTTAGAATCCGATGTAAATTAGTTACGAACAGTTTTCGATGTTAGAAACTACCGCAGAAACGATCTTTCACAGTCCAATTCGACATCGGCTATTGGCCAACCTAATCGAATCAATTTTTCAGGAATTTCGAGAAACTAATATTTGTCTGCCAGCTGCTCGACAGCATAGACAATGGAGAGTTTCTTGGAACTTTTCTGCGGCGCGATTGCTTTACTTATCGCCTTGTATTATTACCGGATCTCCCATTATGATTTCTGGAGAAAACGTGGCGTGGTTGGACCAAAACCTCACCCAATTTTCGGCAATCTCTTGGATCTATCCCTTGCCAGAATAAGCGCGGCAGACGCAATAGTGGACCTTTATAAGAAATACAAACGCGAACCTGTGGTTGGACTGTTCCAAGGGACATCACCTATTCTCGTTATACATGATCCAGACGTTATAAAGAACGTCATGATCAGGGACTTTTCTTCCTTTCAAGATCGCCCATATACGGCTCACGGACGGGTACGTACTCGTATAAAACCAGCGAAGCGTAAATTAAATTTTATTCGATTACAAGATTTCTAGATTGTAATTACGAAGATTTCTCTGAACGGTGTATTTGATCTTTTCCTACCGATCGCGAGCTCTAATCTTTTTAATCAGAAATTCCTGTCCCCTCAAACAGTGTGGGCAATATATCAAATAATTTTGCACCGTTAAAAATCTAACTTATAATCGGACCGCGGATCTTTATGCATTTATGCCTTCAGAAATTTTACAGAATTTAATACGATTTTTATTCATTTCAGACCCGCGAAGGCTACCTACCACCTCTGAAAATCAAATTTTATCGAATTCCACATTCTTGAAAGTCGTCTAGAAAAATTGCAAATTGCAAATTGCAAATTGCAAATTATACAATAATATACAAAATATACCGGATAAAGTGTTGCAAACTGTTTTCTCCGAATCTAACGAATTGAATTATTTTAATTTAAAAATGTCTGCCGTCGTCTTATCGCGCCGATAATTTATTATTTCTCTGTATACTAAAAAATAAGACTCTGTATTTGAATTTTTTTTCTAGAAAAAACAGGTCTGAAAACCATTTCTTTAAATGTTCACAGACCGAACCCATGTCGCAACATTTATTTCGATTGGACGCACGAAGATGGCGCCCGCTAAGACCGAAAATTACTCCGATTTTTACATCGGGAAAGCTGAGAGACATGTTCGCACTTATGGTGGAATGTTCAAAGAACTTGGAAGGATATTTAGATAACGTTGTTGGGAAAAACGAGCCAGTCAAAGTTAACGAATTGTCCGCGCAATTTACTACAGACGTGATTGGTACTTGCGCCTTCGGAATTAATATGAACTCTATGAGCGAAAAAGAATCCGAGTTTCGTCGAATGGGCAGGTCTATGTTCGAGACAACCGTTGTAAGCGTTCTACGATTAAAAACGAGTCTGTTATGGCCAAAATTTTACGATTTACTTGGATTCGTGGTGCCTGAGAAGTCGGTGACCCGTTTCTTTACGAAATTGGTCACGAACGCGATCAAGTATAGGCGAGAGCACGGGATCTATAGACCGGATTTCATTAACTTGCTCATGGAGTTTCAAACCCATCCAGAACAGATAGAAGGCGTCGGTAAGTTAATTATTGTCTATAACACTATGTTTAGATGATTGTAGGAACAGAGTGCGGGAGGTAAGAGAAAACTCTCGTATCGACGGCACGATAAGACATATATATTTATTCGCCGATGCACAAAACTGTCCATCGCTGTCGCTTCGATTCGCTATTGCTATTACCAAAAAAGGACACTCTCGCATTGTTCTCGCTCCTTATGTACATTTGGTTACATTCGCACACACACACTCTCTCTCTCTCTCTCTCTCTCTCTCTCTCTCTTTCTCTCGTTGTTCCATTCTCTTACTTTCTCTGACGAACTCTTTGTCTCGCTCGCCTCACGCTCGACATTCGCACCGTTGTGTTTTGCTTTGTTTCGACTGGACTTGTAAAAAAACTCGACCTTCCGAGTTTGTTGCTCTCGCATTTTCTGGGGTCAGCCATCTCAACCGTATGATCGGTCTTCTCCGGTCATTGCTCCTTACAAGATTATTTTACAATATAAAGTAGGGTGGACCCCCCCCCCCCCCCCCCCCCTAATATCGCATTTTCGGGAATCAAGCCACAAATATAAGGGAACTTCTAAAAAGAACTTTAGAAACAAGAAAAAAAATAGCAAAACTGCAGATTTCATATAGAAATATCAAAGTGGCGCTTACGAAATTAATTTGGCAATAAGATATTCTCATCCAGCACGATCTCCAATATTTTACTCTGTTGCGCCAAGGTGTAAAAAGATGAACCCAGTTTTCTCGAACTTTTATCAAAGTTTCATTGGTTTTTTTTTACTATGTACTTGGATACATTTTGCGATGATAAACATTTCGACGTTCCGAGAAACACTTTGCGGATTAATGACAAAACCACGTACATTATATTACTATATTTAGATGCGACAGTTCTATATGTATATCGAATAGTATAATAGAATATCTTGTTCGCAGCTAGCTTGATTTAAAACGGATCAACGATATCCAATTGTCATTTTCAGAGTTAACGGACACATTGCTTGCTGCTCTGGCTGCCGGTTTCTTCGGGGCCGGATTCGAGACATCTTCGAGCAGTATGAGCTGGACTCTGTACGAACTAGCTCAGAATCACGAGATACAAGACAAAGTGCGCGAAGAAATTAAGGCGTATCACGATAAGTACGGCGATACCTTCACGGTTGACTCTCTAAAAGAGCTGAAATACCTGGACAAAGTATTCAAAGGTAAACATACAAGTATCATAGACTGCGGATCTTTACGCAAAATAAAATTTTTTTACCTAAGGTAATATTCTCCGATACCTCAAGGTTATTATCGTTTTTTTTATTAAAAAGGAACGACGTATTTTGATCGGTGTAACATCATAGCTAATGAAAAGACAGATTCAACCATGTGTAATATATTAACCTTGGAATGGCCTTGGAATGGCCTTGGAATGACCTTGAAATGACCTTGAAATGACCTTGGGATGACCTTGAAATTAGCCATCTAATTGAATTTGTTTTCAAATGTAAACAACTCGATGGTTTTCATTTCTTATATCTTCGGTTGAACATAGTAATTAAATCGTCCAGCAAAAATAACTTGAACAAAAGGTGAAAAATGACCTAAAAGTAACGATGTCCGGCCGAGCAACCACCTCGAGGTGTACGAGTGTTGCGGATAAAGGAGTCGAAGCCTTGAACTTTACGCTATATATTTATTCGTACAACTAATATGTCCATATCTACTTTGTTTGAATACAACGCTGTGTCTCCCTCTCTGATTATTCCGGCATCTCGCTCGCTCACGCGCGCCCACACTTCCATCTATCTCGTTCGCTCTCAACTATCGCATACGATACAAACGATCATCGCTCGCAACGAGTATATCGGGTAGTACCAATGACAGCGATATGTAAACTTTACAACTTAATTACTCGACAACGATTTATGGTAAACAAACGCGCAGGTAATGTTTTGAATTCGTTTCGAAACGGGCAACAGCGTATGAAATACAAATACGTATAACGTTCCTTTCGAGGAGGAGGATGTTGAACAGAGTCCAAACGGATAACAGAGACTCCGGAAACATCGATAAGATCTTCGGTTCGATTTCTTTGGTTCGAAGAAATTGTAAATCCACTATTATTTGTCGGAAAATATTATAATTAAGGGGGTAGACTCGTTTCTAGAATTTTTCGGTAGCCAAAGCGCTGGACAAAAGATCGATCCGGGCCGCGATCGCCCTCGAAAGTCCTATTTTTGCGTTTACGAGGCGTAATTTGCACTATTCGGCAGCATGCAGTTGTTTGCAGCTTTATGAAAATAGCTACACGCGCAGCCGTATGCTTCCGAACGATGCAAATTACACCACTAGAAACTGCTGTACCCTTATTCAAAATATTGTTTAGATTATTATTAAATACGTTGCTATCTGATCAACTACTAAACATTTCAGTATTGTACGAGAGGTATTATATTCATTTTATATTCGTAAAAAGAAACAAATTAATATATGTGGAATGGAATTATTCTAGGTCGCGGAAGATATGTTTAATTTTCCAGTAAAAGTAAATTTAACGAAAGTTTTTTGAAATTGTCTTGGAAGCTAAGCCCGAGCGACGGGTAGTTCTATAGAGAAAAGTTGTTCAGAATGTTGACCTTGACAACATATGCCAAGGTTCAAGGTCATCCGAGCTTCCTCTCCTAAACCTAACATTTTCCGGCATTTTTGTCGTTTGTTTTTAGAAATATTACGGAAGTACCCTCCTGGGGCAATAATTCAGCGGAGAACAACAAGCGCGTACGCTTTCGATACTTTGAAATTCACGCTACCAAAAGATATCACTGTATGGATTCCACTTTTTGCGATACACCGGGATCCTGAGATTTACCCAGATCCTGAGAAATTCGACCCTGAAAGGTTTAGCGAAGAACAAGTAGCAATCCGACAGCCTATGCACTACTTACCTTTTGGCGATGGACCAAGAAATTGCATCGGTAGGTACACGCGTGTTGCATCGATATTTCTGAAATTCCCTTCCTTTGCTTCTACGCTGTTGAAAAGAAAGATAAACTCATTCGTACGAATCGAGGGTAAAGTGCAACGATGTTGAGGTGAAAAATTTTTGACAATACCAAATTAGAGCCACCCCGGTATATTTGTGTACAGTCAGTCGCATAATTGATGGCACAAATTTCAAATCAGAACAACCTCTTTATAACGGACAAAACGACAAGCTAAGAACGATCAGCGTAATAGATGGCGCGCAATGAAAATTTGGAAAAATTTGCAATTGTTCGGAATTTGGTAAGAAGAAAAGTTTTAAAAATGCGTTCTACAGACTCGTATAAAATGTGTACATTTTGAAAATGTCATCGAAATTTGTTAATCGCATTAAAAATCGTATTTTTTCACGATTTGCGGCCAATAAGTTCGACGCGTATTTACAAAATGTATTTTTAAATACTCATTACAGATAGAAAATTTATAAAATCAATATTCAGTATTTTTTTGCAATTCCTAACACTTGGTAAACTACTTCTTCTAAAATCTTGAAAAACAATCGAGTCGCTTAGTCCACTTTTTCAAATGTACCACTATTTTAAAGGATGCGTAAAGATTTTTAAGACGATCACTCTATACGTATACTACATATAGTTTGCAACAAATGCACGAAGGTTTTATTACTTCTTTGTGGATTTTTCTTGTTTTCCAATTGCCCGTCATCATTTTGTAGCCACCCATTCGCATTCGCATTCGCATTCGCATTATCGTATCACTTAAAGATTTTTATTTCGTCTATTGTACTTGTTATAAGCTAAACCTGCTCTAATTTTCCGCTGATCTCAAGAACGTGAAATAATATTTTACAACGATGAAACGTACATTTTTTCAATGTATTTCATTCTTTCGAGTCCGATCGAAAATACTTTGCCAAGGGTTGTACATTGTTAGTTCGACCATCACCAAAAAGTCTTTCATCGAGTAAATTCCTACTATTTTAACTTTTTTTTTACAGCTTCCCGTTTTGCCCAATTGCAAGCCAAACTTGGACTGACTATAATACTTCGAAATCACAAAGTAGACATCTGCGAAAAAACCATGATTCCGTACCAATTTGAGAAAGGCGCGATACTCCTACAACCTAAAGGCGGAATGTACTTGAACGTAACAAAAATGGAATAATGTTGCGTTTAGATGAAAATTTAATATGTACTTCGTTGACTGCGATAACAAATTTGAAAGGCAGAATAGTTTGAGCCTCGAGCAATAATGGAATAGTTTGCGACATTAGAAAAACAGATGAACGAACAAGAAAGATTTAGAAATTCTTAAGAAAGAACTAATGTAACGAAACGGTTAACGAAGAAAGTAACATTTTTCTATCGAAGTCGCGTCTCTGCCTGGACCGCTGAAGTGGAAGTAGAATACGAAGATGAGGAATATATCCAGGTAGAGAGGTAACTTCGATAGAAAAATGTGACTTGTTTCGTTAACTGTTTCGTTGCATTAGAGTTTTCTTAAGAATTTCGAAGTGTTTCTTGTTCATCGATCTGTTATCCTATTGTCGCAAACTATTCCATTATTGCTATACTTGCGGTATATACCGAGTCCGCGTTTTTTTTCTTCTAAGAAATAACATTTTACATGTTCTCGATGATGTTTTCGACGATGAAAATTGTGTCGTTCTAGTTATAAGTAGTTTAGTTCTCCGTACAATAGAGTAAAAATAATGTTAAGCACGCGAGAACTTGATAGAAGGAACAAAAACCACCACATGTCAAAGCCACGCACCAACGACCGACCATATACTATGCATGCATTATATTATTATGCCGAAGGCACGCCACGAGTAGCTAGTTATATAATATATTGGTAAGTAAATCGTTGAAATATATTGTAGATTTTCGTATCGTGTTTTAGAATATTATACTATGTTCTAATTAATTCTAGTGTACCCGACTACGTTATACCATTATATATTCCAAGTATGTTGTATAATGCTTACTATGTCTGTATCTGTTATGTATCGATGTACATGCGTTCTGAAAATAAACTGCCTTAAAGAAGTAAATACGAGGTGTGTTGAAAGAAAAACGGGAATTTTCATTTGTCGGAAAAAATTTTAGTTATTCGTCTACACGAATGTTATCCCCTTCGACGTAGTCTCCATTAGATGGTACACGCTTGTGCCAGCAGCGCTTCTTCTTCCAATCCCCGAAACGCTTCTCGAACTGGATCTTTAGGATTGCTTTTAACTCGGACAACGATCCGCTTTTAATTTTCTCTCTGCTTGAAAAACGACGTCCCTTTAAAATTTTCTTTATTTTTCAAACGAAAAAATAGTCGCACGGCGAATACGGAGGCTGTGGCATCGTTACAATGTTGGTTTTGGCAAAAAAATCACGAACAATCAACGAAACGTGAACAGGTGCATTATTGTGGTGTAAAACCCATGAATCGATTCGCCGCGAACAGTCGCTGATCATACCAAAACACATGTAACTTTCTCGAAAGGTGACAATGGACTAAACATCGAGTACGACAACCAATGTACAGACACTTTTCAGACATGTTTACCAATACAACAACAACAACAACAGCAACAACAACAACAACAACAACAACAACAACAACAATGGCTCGATTCGGACCGATACAACTCGCGAAATTAGAAGATTCTCGTTATATTTTTGAACACATCTCGTATGTTGTAGCGTGGGCAACCGCGTAGTCTAGGCATCCCATTCTTACGAGTCGAGGGCTGGCGGATAAGAATTTAAAACTGAAAAGGCATTTACCCCTTCTACTCGATAATTTCATAGGGCGGATATTGGATAGAAATGGCCTTCTGGATTTTAACGAGTAGGTAGATTCAATGTCGTCCAACGATTTATTAAACATTTTCACCTCGCTGGGGCCCCAAATGAGAACCAGAACCAATGTATGCACGCGTCTGTCACTTATCGATACGCGACTGTCGCGCGCCTCTATGACCTACGCAACGTACATTTTTGTTAAACGCGTTGCCGCATTTTAGGCGGATTTTTAATTCTTAATAAATAAATAACGAAGCCGAAATCGCAATTTTTTTAATCCTCATTTTCGTCTTATATTATCGTTGAGAACCACTCCTTCAATTTTCTCCCACCTGTTGTCGAACACTCTGTACATACAGTGTATACCACATTAATTGTAGAGCAGCGGTGCTATAATAATTCTGTATAATGGAAATTTTTGTATAGATTTTCAATGGTGGTTTTATTTACCAATTGCATATAAAACTTCAAATTAACATATGTATAACGAAAACGGGAAAAAATATCTTGAGATTCTTGAATATTTTGATACGTTACTCGTTATAGTTAATATATACATACAACTAATAGATATTTGCATGGATATTTCGGAAAAAATACAGACCTTGTACATGTCGATACGAGAAAGTTCATTTTTCGACAAAATGTCACTCGATCCGTTCCAATCCGGACCACCGCTCCCTGAGTACGCTTCAGGTTCGTCCGCGTACCTAAATAACAACCTGAAATCATATTCCAAGGGTAACAATTCGAAACGGCTGAACAAGATACGACCTTCGTATCCCTTCTACGCTTTCGCCTACAAAAAAACTCGCAGCACCAAAATATGTATCTCTCGAAATTAAGAATATTTATACATGCATATCATTGTTGTACGATCGATAATATAGATTTCCTCCTGATACGAAGTTTTCCCAAAGGAATTTATCGTACATCGTGATACAAACGAGTAATGGGATATACAAGGTTTATGCTATTATATACAAGGCGGCGCGACCATCTTGAACAGTATCGGAGATGTTAAAATATATTTTAGGTAAAACTTGTATGGTGTCGTGCTGAGGGGTGGGGGAGGAGGAGGAGGAGGAGGAGGAGGAGGACATATCGATAATTGTTTGACACTGAGATAGCGTTTTTGCGTACCGTGAAGGTCTCGTTATATTTAGTTTTTAAATCGTATTTTACATGCAACAATGAAGTTTTGCAACACGTATTCTACATCGCGTGTCGCAGCAAAGTATTGGGTTGTCCAAAAACTTTCCATTGGATCGCGTTCCTTTGATATTGCTAAATAAATATTAGGTTGTCCCAAAAGTTGGTTTTCGATTCATGCGCGTAATGCGAATTCATGTTAGGAAGTACGAAAACATTAACATAAAGATTATCGCGTTGTTTGTATTTATTTAGCAACATCGAAGAAACACATTCCGAAAGAAACTTGTGGGACAACAAAATATTATTCCAAGGTAATCGTGCGTCTGAATTTTGCACATTGTGCACATTGTTCGCGTAAAGGATAACGTTGTTCCGCGTGAACCGAGGATTGTTCGATTTGCGAGATTTATTGTGGACTATCGGGTGGATTTATCGGTGGCTGTTTCATCACCGAGTCGCCGCTAGGTAGGAGAAATACATTTATGAAAGACAAGAACAGGCGTGGTAGCGGGCCCCGAGGAACGAAGGACCGAGGAGCAATACGAAAAGTGGAGGCCCTTGGTCCTTCGTAAGTTCGGGCATAAACTACTTGGCAGAGGAGAGCGGTCCGTTGACCGTCCCGGGTGAGGTGTGTTTACGGCACGCCGGTTTTATCCTCACTCTTAATAAAAAAAAAAGAAAAGGTAGGAGAAATACACGTGACTGGCCGATGTCGCTTTCACCACCGGGTCGCCTAGCGCGGGGGGAAGACGGAAATGGGCTAACCGATGTCTGTTTCACCACCGGGTCGCCGCTGTGTAGGATAGGGTCGTGGTTCTAGAACTTATAGAACTAATTGGATACACCTCGAGCGGCAAAGGTGTATCGTCGTAGAATACTAAATACTGGAAAATCGAACGGGAATGCGCGTAATGAAAGTGGACTCTAGATGTATCGATGTACAACGGTATATTCTAAGTTATACTTTCATCGATAGAATTGGTTTGCGCGATCTGTCGCGGATTGCTGACCAACGCTCTCAGTTTCGATGCACCGAGAAATGCGGGGGCGGGCGATCTGCTATAGAGATCCGCGACGGTATACTCGTACGTATCGAAGACGCGCGGTAAAGCTGCTCGACAAGGACTTTGATAACCGATCTTTCTTGAACCGACTCGCGTCGTCGAACGATACGTACCGCGCGTGTTCGCTTAGATCAACCCAATTAATAGGAGGATCTATGCTCTTATACGCGTATACGGTGGGCCGCGTTAATATTCGGACACCACGATACTCGAGAAGTAATCGCTGTATATCTTCACCGTTAATGGACTTAAAGTATTCGTCGTTTTCTAGTGAGAAAAAACACTTATTTTTAATGCTGGAAACATAGTTTTTATTTATTTAATTTCTACACTTTTCGCGTTGATCGATGTTGAACAAAAAATAATGCTAAATATCGACGTCGCAAAACTATTCGGACGTTTCGCGAATTATAATTTTGTAATTAAAAATGTACATATACTTTAACGAAAAGATATATCAATTTTAGTACTTTGTTAGATTGCCCTGTTGTTCGATTACGTGTCTCGATCGTTTGGGCATACCAGAAATAACTTTGTTGAAATGTTCTAGCAAAATACGTGACCATTCTTCGCTTAATCGTAATTTTAGTAATATTTTGGACTATGTTGCAACGCGATTCGATAGGGAAGGTGTTCGAGATCGAGTAACGGTAACAAAATAGCATAATTTTTAACAGATTTTCTTTTTCGCTTCACCTCGGATCAAATCTTTGCGATCGTAAAGTTCAGTTCCAATTTTCACTAAATATTTGCAACGCGAACCTACATACCCGAAAAAACTTCGATAATTATTTTGAATAAGAAAGTTCGCGACGTTAACTGGAAATCATTGTGACGAATATTTAGGAATGCGATGAGTCATTACCGATGACTGATAACTATATAACACGGGCTTCGTTGCTACCACTTAGTTGCCGGGCAGTTGTAACCGAAGGTGGTTTGGGTACTATCGTAGGATATCTTCCTGATTGTCCACGTACTTCGCGTGAAACGTAAAGAATCTTATGTTGTAACGCGCGATCGGTAATAATCAAGTAAGTACTTTTACGTACTACAAGGCATTATTCTTCGTATCGTTTAATTAACGGTATTAACGGTATTACATGCTACGGGTACCATGTACAGAAAGAAATCATTTTTCTTTGCACCGTTCAATTATTCTTGTTACGTCCTAAGGTGGACGTTTTGAGATAAAATATAAAATTTCAAGATTTTAATAAAATATACAACGCAGTTTCGAACCTACCTGCATTCACCGGCTTCGGTTCGGGTGATTAAGGATTTCTTAGAACCAATTGGCCTTGTTGGTGGATTTTTCGAACGTAGAGATCGAAGTCAGGTATTCGAAATGATTCGAGAGTATGATTTTAGATAAAAAATTGAACAATATATGTATATTTTAAGCATCAAATTTCAGATCCATCGTGTGGTTAGAATCTTATTAAAAATTGTCAGTATTTACCGATGTGTTGGTTCGCATTTTATAACTCGGTCGCTTCGAAATTCGCTTTTTGCGTAGATCTCGGTAGTCGCTTAGATGACGACGATGAATATTAAAGATGACGTTGACGGTGCTTTTGATGATGCTTTTGACAATGATATCGAAGATGACGTTGATGGTTTTGATTCCAGCGGGTATACACGCCTTTAATCCACTTTAACTTCGCTTCGAAGTTAACAAAAATATATATATATATATATATAAGAATCTTGTGAATCTTCATGAGGTGAACGCATCTTCATCGATTTCTTCGTATAAATTTATCGTTTCCGATTGAACCGGATTTTCCTTAATTCTATCGCTCGCAATGTGGTATAATATACGATAATGTACAATAATAATATTAAATAATAATTATGATATTCGATGTCGTCGTTCGCCCGTGCATCGTTAACAGAGTACATACAAAAAGAAATTCGGAAAGAAATATAATATACACGATCGATTCGATCGATTATTAATAACGGCTGAACCACCGGACGCGACGCTCTCGAGGGAAATTATCGAACCGATAAATTCAGAAAATTATGAAACTTTCGAATAACGCGAATCACGCCTCGTAAACGAAAAGACTAGGACTTTTGAGACCGATCGCGGCCTAGATCAATCTTTTATCTAGCTTTCTTCGCTACCGAAAAACTTCATCTTTGCGTTATCGAGAAACGAGAATGCGCATTCCGTCTACCTCTTTGAGTCTTTGGTTATCGAGAACTTACTCGCAAATTATTTAACGACCTTTATTCGAAAGGAGTACTTATCGAATATTCAAATACGAGAACAGTTACGTAACCACCGCAACAAAGTGAAAACGGTTACGAATCGCATTAGAATGCTATTTGTACATTTTAGTTTTATAAAGGTTATCGGTGAATGGATATTTCGAGTACCAAGGCTAAGCGCTGTGATAACATGTGTCAAAATGAGTTGTTTGGAACGATGAGCACGACTATGTATTCCGAGTACATTGTATATTGAAATCGATAGAAAGAACAAGCTTGTAAATTATTTCCTGATACATTATCTCGTATTAATTTTAAACCGAGGAACAAAAATTAGAATTTATAAACAGGGTAAAGTGTCCTTCGCTCGCGCGTCGCAACCACCAGACGATAGGAAAAGTTCATGCCTGATTTGAAAATAAAATACGAATATTTACATTTTAAAAGAACAGTTTTATTAATTATTTATACACCGCTATGTATAATGTACTATGCTAATTATTTATACCATTGCCGGTAAAATCATTTTTCTTTTAATTTTAGGCACGAACGATCATTTACGATCCAATTCGCGACATCTGCTATTGGCCGATCCGATAGGATCAATTTTTGCAAGAGTTTGCAGAAGCTAATATATAACTGCTAGCCGAGCAATAGCGGAAACAATGGCGAGTTACTTGGAACTTTTCTGCGGCGTGGTTGCTTTACTGATCGCCTTATTTTATTACTGGGTCTCCCATTTTCATTTCTGGAGAAAACGTGGCGTATTTGGACCACGACCTAACCTGATTTTCGGCAATCTCTTTGATCTAACCCTTGCAAGAGTAGGTATTTCAGACGTAGTTGAGGACCTTTACAAGAAATACAAACACGAACCTGTGGTTGGACTGTACGATGGAACATCGCCTGTTCTCGTTCTACACGATCCAAACATTATAAAGAACGTCTTGATCAGGGACTTTTCCGCCTTTCAAGAACGACCACATACGGTTCACGAACGGGTATGTAGAAAACCCAGAGAAATGTAAATGAAATTTTGTTTAATTTGAAATTGAAATTTTCTCTCAACAGTGTGATCTCAACGTTTAATCTTTTGGGTAAACTTTTTGGGTATGCCACTTATTTGTCGCGGTCTGTGGTATCATCGAGTGGTTATAATTACGAGATGTTTCAGCGATACTTGCCTGACCATACTATTTTCTATTATGTTCGCAGACCGAACCCATGTCGCTGCATTTATTTCAATTGGACGCACCAAGATGGCGACCGATAAGACCGAAACTAACTCCGGTTTTTACATCAGGAAAACTGAGAGAGATGTTCACACTTATGGTAGAAGTTTCAAAGAACTTGGAAGGATATTTAAATGACGTAGTCGGAACAGGAAAACCGGTCGAAGTTCGTGAAATTTCCGCGCAATATACTACAGACGTGATCGGTACTTGCGCCTTCGGACTTAACATGAACGCTGTGGGTGAAGAGAATAGCGAGTTTCGTCGAATCGGCAAGAGTATTTTCGAAGCAAACCTTGAAAACTTTTTACGATTAAAAACGAGACTGTTCTGCCCAAACTTGTACAATTTACTTGGATACGTGGTGCCTGAGAAGAAGCTGACCCGTTTCTTTACGAAATTGGTTATGAGCACGATCAACTATAGGAGGGAGCACGGGATCTATAGACCGGATTTCATTAACGCGCTCGTCGAATTTCAAATGCATCCAGAAAAAGTAGAAGGCGTCGGTAAGTTAATTATTATCTATGCAACTATGTTTACACGACTAATCTACAATATTCGGTAGTGCACCGTTAAATGGAATTAAATGGAATTAAATGGAATTAAATGGAATTAAATGGAATTAAATGGAATGAGATTAAGTAAATGGAATCGTCAAGGTTCTTATTGTTAGAAGAAGAAAGGCAATTTCATTGGAGAAAAAACATCGTATCTAAAATGCTCGAGTTTGAGACTTCGTTTTCTCTATAACTTTTTATTCAATTTCATTAATATTTTATTTTTGAGATATATGAACATTTAGAAACAAGAATCCGTTCGGTAAAAGTCGATATCTAAAAGTCGATCTTTGGCCAAATGGGTCGCGATTTTCCAATCCGGACCACTGTGCGTCGCGCCGCGTCGCGCCTCGTCGCGAACGCGTTAAACGATAATAACTGGCGTACCGAGGCAGAATGGGCTGTGAATCTTGCACGATTTCATAGAGAAAAGTTCGCTGAAAATAATGCGCTTTGATGCAATGCGGGATCGTGTGGGACTCGAAAGATATTCTTTACCAAAGATTGAAAGCTTCGAAGATTCTGTTTAGTTTATCGAGCATTGTTATTTCAGTAAATTATAAATGTTGAATTTTAGTACAAAAGATGTACTCCGAATATAGACGAATGCTATTGATTTGAAACCAAAATGGACACATAATATTAAACAGATTCTCCAGGATATCGATAAGAAAAGAGGTCATTTTATCGGTGACAAATAGGATTCATCGAACGATGATTTTAGCTAAGTTGTTTTCGGATAGCTTAAATTATAACAAATCGATAACATCGAATTACCATTTTCAGAGTTAACGGACACATTGCTCACTGCTCTGGCTGCCGGTTTCTTCGGAGCTGGATTCGAGACATCTTCGAGCAGTATGAGCTGGGCTCTGTACGAACTAGCTCAGAATCACGAGATACAAGACAAATTGCATAAAGAAATTAAGGCGTATCACGACAAGTACGGTGCTACCTACACTTTCGACTCGCTGAAAGAGCTGAAATACTTGGACAAAGTATTCAAAGGTGAACATATAAGCACGTTACGTTTACATACATATACAATACATGTACAGGGTGTCTCAAAATTATATTATTTTTATTCTATATATAATAAAATTATACGCTAGCCCCAGTTCCCAGAAGCATACCGTATACACTGTTTCGGTAGTGTAATGGAACAACGTTACTATAAAATATTTATTTACGTAAGAAAGACATTATTCTTTTAAAATCAGAATATGGTCGAAACTTTTGAATGGGAGTGTACGCCTGCGTATCATACATTTTCAATTTTCTTAAATTTTCTTTTTCATTTACATCTGACAAAGAATGTTATTGGTTCACGGAGAAAATGTATTTAAACTATAAATATCGTATATGTGCATGCTTGGTGTTCGAGCGAACACGATTATCAATTCTAGCGATATTACAGTAATACATATAGTGATACAAAATTAGGTTTACCTAACATACTCTTAGTTTAGCGATTTTACCAACGAAATGAAATTTTTGTTATTTTTGTTATTTTTGTTATTTTTGTTATTTTTGTAGAAACATTAAGGAAATTCCCTGTTGCGGGAATAATTATGCGGAGGACAACGAGTGAATACACTTTTGATTCTTTGAAATTTACGCTACCAAAACAGATCGGTGTATGGGTTCCCCTTTATGCGATACACCGGGATCCTGAAATTTATCCAGATCCTGAGAAATTCGACCCTGAAAGGTTTAGCGAAGAACAAGTAGCAACTCGACATCCTATGCACTACCTACCTTTTGGCGATGGACCAAGAAATTGCATTGGTACGTACGGACATGGTGTCGTCGTTTTACTAAAAACCCGTTCCGTTGTTTCTCAACCGTAAAAAAAGTATAAGTCAGTCGTACGAATCGAAAGTAAGGTACAATAAAATTGAAACCATTCGTGTTGTGGTATAAAAACATAGCAATTTCATGTATGCGAAGGGTTGACGATATGAAACGTCTACGGTAAAGTCCCAATCTAAGCGCGACGGAGGTGACCGTTCCAAGTCAGTTCGCCTATATCCATTCCACCGGGGGGCAACCTCGCGAGGGGTCGAGAAGCTCGAGCTGCCTCGGTCGTCGTGCAGTGTAAAATGCTGCGTAAAAACTGTGCGTCTACGGGAAAAAGTAAAGACCGCGTCTCCTAGCGAGACGACACTCGCGATACACTTGCGCACCGCTAGACCACGTATACGTACGCGAGGATTGCAAGGGTCCGGGATTCCACTCCTGATCACTCGATTCTTGGTAGTCAAAATCGCTAGACGAAAGATCGATCTGGGCGGCTGTTTGCCTCAAAAGTCCTACTTTTACGACTATATATGAAATCTGTTGGACCGTGTGATCGAAACGACAGAAAAAAGTTGAAATTTGTTGGACACTAGTTTTATTATCACGAAATTGTCTTTCAGGAAGCGAATATCTATTATTTTAATATATATTTTACAGGTTCCCGTTTCGCCGCTTTGCAAGCCAAACTTGGACTGATCACGATACTTCGAAATCATAAAGTGGATGTCTGCGAAGAAACTACGATTCCGTACGAATTTGATAAACGCGCATTACTCTTGCAACCTAAACACGGACTATACTTAAAGATGACAAAAATCGAATGACGTTGCGTTCGCATGTAAATACAATATGTACTTCGTTAACTTCGATAAGAAATTTGAAGAATAGAATAGTTCGAGTGCCAGTTAGTCCAGAGTTTATATAAATATTTAGTTTAGTTGGAAACGTGTGGGGACTGTAAGGCAGATGAATGAAACAGATGAATGAAAAACAAAGTTTTAGAAATGTTTAAAAACGCACTAATATAACGGAACGTTTCACGAATAAAATAACATTTTTGTATCGTAATCGGAACGATATTTATTTTGATGTTCTCTCTGCTGAGGCTGGGCTGTGACCGAACAGAGTTCGGCAGCTCGTTGATTCGTTTAAAGAAAAACATCCGAAAGGGATCACGTCGGCGGACTAAAAGAAACGCGGCTCTGTCTTTGATTCGATATCTAAAGACACCGCGAGTTACAATGTAACGGACCCGTAGATATGGGATCTGAAACATTATACGTATACACTGGTCCCTGGAACCGTATTCGTTTCTGTACATATATCTATAAATCAACACTCTACCAGGACAGTTTTCTGCGTCAAATTTTTTGCATTCCTTTCAACGGTGATAATTGTGTTATTCTAATTGTAAATCGTTTATTTCTTCGTTTATTTTATATTATATCGGTAAGTAAATAATTGAAATATACTTGATAGTTTTTCATATCATGTTTTAGAATTGTACACCGTATTTTAGTGTATCATAGCGTATTCGAGTATTCAACTATATTATATTCTAGTACGTTATACTATACCTACCAGGAAACTACCTTCAGGAAATAGATATATTCGTCGAAATATAGCTTACCCAGACTCAACGTCGCGTCGTCGCTAACGAGCTCGCGGTAGATGCGACGCGAAACACAGAAGAAAAAGAAGAAGCAACGTTAAGACCATATCTTGTTCTTGTAATATAACGATCAATAAAGTTATGTCAATAAATATTTCTAAATATATCAAACCTATTCCCATCACACCTTCCCTCGGAACGTAATATATTATTTAAGCTGATTCATTTGATTTCGGTACATTATATTTAGTATGTAGCATTTTTTATAGAAAATTCGAGAAGAAGACGCGAAGCGACAAGCTTCTGAAAGCTCCTCGAAGGAAGTTTGTTGGCGGCCACGCGAGGCAGCGACGCGAAATGTCGAACCACGTTTAACAATCTGGTTGTTGATTTTCGCGTCCGCGGATAACAACGGACGCATATAAATTACGGGTTCGCAGAGGGCCTCGACCTATTCGCTACTCCGAGAGAGAGAGAGAGAGAGAGAGAGAGAGAGAGAGAGAGAGAGAGAGAGAAAGAGAGAAAGAGGACAAGGCAAGGACCACGGCCGCTCTTGGATAACGAGTAGGGACCCCGGCATGCCGCGGCAGGAGAGTACGGCGATAATACCTGCACGCCTGAAAACCACGGAGCCTAGCCAGAGTACACGTGTGAATTTCTAGAAAATTGTATTTCGATATCGCGCGTCGAACGTTTCAACGAATTTATTCCTTCGCACCTCCTGTATCCAAAATCCTAATTCCAATAAATCCTATCTGTCCAGCATTCTGTTCCAATTAATTTCATCTTCCGAAATAATGGCTACAAGTATATACTCGTATAAAATAAAAAATTTATTTTGTAATATAAAGTACATTTTGGGCCTCGGTTTATCCCTCGATCGAACCGGTTAATCGACCTCCTACTGTAATCGTAATTAGAAGGAAGCATGACTGGCGCTTACCAACGGCAACGGGTAACGGGGGCGGTTGTTCGGCAGCTTTGCCGTTCCGGCTGTCCTTTTGTTCGTGAACGCACCACAGCTTACGTTTTCACAGATGGCTAAAAGAGAGCCATGTACGAGTATGTATTCCCTCCTACGGCCAACGCAACAGTGACTTAATTCGCGGTGGGCCGGGAACGCGGAAGACGCTTACGGACCTATAAAATTCCGGTGTCAGGTACGTTTAGGTCTCTCCTCTGCAGCCCCAGGAAATATACGGCGTGATAAGAGCTACACGGAAGAACCCCGATAATTTCATGAATATTCATCGATGTAATGTCTATATAAAACGAGTTTCATTGTCGGCGCATACTTGTCACGCGATTCCAACCGAAGTAGTTTTGGCTGGTATCGTAGGATTCTCCGCCTGATTATCGCGCACGTTATATCTTTCGCGGAAAGAATCGTCTGTGTTGTATGTATCGTGAAGTACTACTGGTAACAATCGAGTAAGTGATCGCGCGTATTACACAACGTTATTGTCCATACCGATAAGAACGTACATAATAAAATTCTGACCAAAATCGGACATTTTTATAAGAGTGTTCGACGACAGGTGGGAGAAAATTTAAGGGGTGGTTCTTGACGACGATATAAGACGAAAATGAAGAATAAAAAAATTGCGAATTCAGCTTCGTCGTTCCGTTGTTAACAAGTAAATATTCGCCTAAAACGCAGCAACACGCATAACAAAAGTGTACGTTGCGTAGGCGATAGAGATGCGCGACAGTCGCGTATCGAGCGACAGATGCACGCATACCTTGGATTCTTATTTGGGTCAAATAAATATATGTATTCTGTTTTTTTATTCGGTTCGGTCCCGCATTACTTTGTATTGTTTTAATTACGCTCGAAGTACTCCGACAAGTAAACGATTGACGCTGTCCACCCGATACCAAATTGAAAGCCATTTGTAATTAGACCTAATAAATTATTCATTGGAAATTTATGTATTTTTGTGGAACGTATCACATTTCGATTGCATTTAAAGTATCGATAAATCATTTTAAAATACAGGGAATAAAATTATTGTCATATTTATCGAGATCAACCTTGTAGATAGATTGCACTAAACAGACAATGCATGTACGCGTTCTTGTACAAAATCTTTTTCTTTCTTGCTTTCGCTTACGGTAACGATAACGCTTAGCATTATATAATATATTATCGTATGGTTGTATCGAATGTGTAAATATAAACATCAATTTAAAATTGTACAACGATAATAAAAATATATAATAGGTAAATATAATATACGTTTACAATTTTAATGGGTTTATTTCAAAGTTTTACGGGAAAGGATAATTGTTCCAGATTTTCTAGTTAGAAGTTCGTTCCAATTTCAAACAAATTCTACATGATTTAACCATCGATAAATGTTAGTTTAGGCTAGCCCCAATAATACCGGTTAATTTAACCCTCGCGCGAACCATCGGGGCCGATGCGATTCCACATCGATTCGTGCTAATAATTATTTAATGCGTAACTACGATACAGACAATATTTTCCACTCTAAATTCACCCTTTTGCAAACCAATTTCAATCTTAGCACAAGCATATTATCAATTTCAGCATAAGGTTGAATTTGACATGAAAAAGGGTAAATTTGGAGGGCAAAACCTACATCGATAATAGAACTAATTTGGGATTTACCCGCTCAGCGTGACATCGCCGTTGGCCGAGCCAGTATCGATCCGCTGTAGCCGCGCACTGATCGGTCCTTGTTTTTAGTTGATTATTCATAAACAAAGCCGCGGACGACATTTTTGCAAAGGAAAACGTCGCTTCGAACAATTGTCAGGAACCTCCCATTTCCGGATGTTGAAGGAATTTTTAGACACCCTGTAGATTTAGACACAGCACAAACAACGCGAACGATCGTTTACAATCCAATTCGCGACGTCGGCTGTTGGTCAATCTACTAAAATCAATTTTTGCAGGAGCTTGCAGAACCCGATATTTAACTGCTAGTTGAGCGATAGCGGAAGCAATGGCGAGTTACTTGGAACTTTTCTGCGGCACGATTGCTTTACTTATCGTCTTCTATTATTACCGGGTCTCCCATTTTGATTTCTGGAGAAAACGTGGCGTATTTGGACCACGACCTCATCCGATTTTCGGCAATCTCTTGAATCTAACCCTTGCAAGAGTAGGTATAGCAGACGTAGTACTGGACCTTTTCGAGAAATACAAACACGAACCTGTGGTTGGATTGTTCGAAGGAATATCACCTATTCTCGTTATAAATGATCCAGATCTTATAAAGAACGTCTTGATCAGGGACTTTTCCGCCTTTCAAGAACGACCACATACGGTTCACGAACGGGTATGTGGAAAACCAAAGAAGCGTAAATGAAATTTTATCTAATTATGAAATCGAAGTGTACGAGTATTTGTGGCTGGACCACCGGACGTGACAGTAACATTGAGCGACGCCGGTTTTACGGTGTTTCGACCAAACAATGTTTACCTGATAAAATGATTTTCTAAAATGTTCACAGACCGAACCCATGTCGCTAAATTTATTTCAATTGGACGCGGTAAGATGGAAAGCGATAAGACCGAAACTAACTCCTGTTTTTACATCGGGAAAACTAAGAGACATGTTCGCTCTTATCGTGGAATGTTCAAAGTGCTTGGAAGGATATTTAAACAGTGCAGTTGGAACAGGAGAACCAGTCGAAATTCGCGAATTGACCGCGAAATATACGACCGACGTGATTGGTACTTGCGCCTTCGGAATTAATATGAACGCTATCAACGAAGAGAATAACGAATTTCGTCGAATGGGCAGATATATCTTCGAAGGAACCACAGAACACACGTTACGATTAAAAACCAGACTGTTATGGCCGAAATTTTACGATTTACTTGGATTCGTGGTGCCTGACAGAACGGCGGCTCCATTCTTTACGAAATTGGTCGCGAACACGATCAAGTATAGGCGAGAGCACGGGATCTATAGACCGGATTTCATCAACATGCTTATGGAGTTTAAAAAACATCCGGAACAGATAAAAGACATCGGTAAGTTGATTGTCTTTCTGTTATATAAAATAGTTTTGTAGTTCTGTCGCGCAAAAACTCCGAGCGGCGGAGCCTTCGGACGGGTACCGAAAATTGAGCGACGGTTGACAGTGTATATGAGAGAGAGAGAGAGAGAGAGAGAGAGAGAGAGAGAGAGAGAGAGAGGCGCTACGAGGGTTGGCGAGCGAAGCGAACAGGGGGTTCCGCCCCCTAGTGGTATAATAGAATTTTGTTTGCAGTCAACTTAATTTATAACGGATCAATAATGTTGAATTGTCATTTTCAGAGTTAACGGACACATTGCTTACTGCTCAAGCTTACGCTTTTTTCGCGGCCGGATTTGAAACATCTGCAACTACTATGGCTTGGACTCTTTACGAGCTAGCTCAGAATCAAGAGATACAAGATAGGCTGCACGAAGAAATTAAGGCGTATCACGATAAGTACGGCGATACCTTCACGGTTGATTCTCTAAACGAAATGAAATACTTGGACAAAGTAATCAAAGGTAATCATCGCATACGCATGTTACATATACGACGCGTGGTCAACAAATAACGGGAATTTAAATTTTTCGGTACAAATTTTATTTATTCGTCTACATCGGTGTTTCCCAAAATTTCGACATCTGTGTACCCCTTTTATAACTGTCGTAACACCGAGTATCCCCTGTTAAGGACTGCGTCTCTTAGACAGACGACATTCGCGCGTGACTGCACACAGTCGCCACAGTACACTCGCGCGTCGCTGCAACGTAAAAGTAGGACTTTTGAGACAAATAGCCCCCTAGATTGATCTTTCATTCAGCGATTTTGACTAGTAAGAAACTTCGTCTTTGCATTATTAAGAAATCAGGGATGGAATCTCCCGGACCCTTTCAATCCTCGCGTACATACGTATACACGTGGTCCAGCGTGGCGCGAGTTTACTGTGGCGACCGTGTGCGGTCACGCGCGAGCGTCGTCTGTCTAGGAGACGCAGTCCTTAAGAACAATCTGTATCAAGTATCGGTCGTGTACATCCATTGTACGCGACAGTAGATTCCCGCTGCACCAGGATTGTTGCACCAGAATCAGTGCGTACCCCGTCCAAACTCTTCCTGTACCACCAGGGGCACGCACGCGTACCACACTTTGGGAAACACTGGTCCACATAAATGTTATCCCTTTAAAAATAGTCTCCGTTAGATTCCAATCCCCGAAACATTTCTGGAACGAGATCTTTGGGATAGCTTTCAGCCCTTTCAGCGAGATGCACTTTTAATCTCATCTATGCTTGAAAAACGACGACCCTTTAAGGTTTCTTTATTTTTGGGAAGAAAAAAAGATCACACTTTTGATACGCGGTAGAATAAATTATAGAATTCGGCCACGTACCTTCTTCTGCAAACCCAGTGGACGGGTGCTTGTGATTTCACCGTTCTTAACCCTTGGCGCTCGAATGATGGATGACTCTGAGAGAGAGAGAGAAAGAGAGAGAGAGAGAGAGAGAGAGATTTTATTATCTAAAATATTGTTTACACCATTGTACGAGGTACTATACCAATTTCATATTCATAAAATTTAAAAAATCATAAGGAATGGAAATGTTCCAGAGGACCGTTGGAGAAAATGAAGAGACTCGAAATTTTCTTTTCTCAACGTAGTTAAGTGATTTTACTATAAAAATGAAATTTGTGTTATTTTTGTAGAAACATTAAGAAAATACCCTGCTGGGGCATTACTTCAGCGCAGAACAACGAAGGAATACACGTTTGACACTTTGAAATTTTCATTACCAAAACTGGTCCATATATGGATACCGGTATTTGGGATACACCGAAATCCTGAAATTTACCCGGACCCTGAGAAATTCGACCCTGAAAGGTTTAGCGAAGAACAAATAGCAACTCGAAATCCTATGCACTACCTACCATTTGGTGATGGACCAAGAAATTGCATAGGTATGTACAGGCATATTGTAACCATATCTCTGTAAACCTGCTCTACCGTTTCTCCATGGTTAAAAAAAAATGATAATTCAGTTATACGAATCAATAGTAAGGTGCAATCGAATTGAAACAATTTGCGTTATAGTATGAAAACCCAACAATTTCATGTGTACGCTGATGCGTATGGTTGTTTAAACATTATTAATTTAAAGCGAATATGTATTCTTCTTTTACGGGTTTATTATGTTTCTTTACAGGTACCCGTTTCGCCTATTTGCAAGCCAAACTTGGACTGATTAAAATACTTCGAAATCACAAAGTGGAAGTCTGCGAGAAAACTAAGATTCCGTACGGATTTGATATCGGCTCGTTTCTCTTGCAACCTGAAGGCGACATATACTTAAAGATGACAAGATCGAAATAATGTTGCGTCTGCATGTAAATATGATATGTACTTCTTTAACTGCGATAACAAATTTTGAAAGATGGAATAGTTCGCGCGCCGAGGGTACCAGAGTTTATAAATATTTATTGTTAGTCTTAAACCTGTAGAGCGTAGAGCAATCGTATAATAGTTCGTGACATTAGAAAAAATAGATGAACGAACAACAAAGTTTTAGAAATGTTTAAAAAAGCACCGATACAATAAAAATCTAAAGAAAACAATAGCATTTTTATATCGAAGTCTGCCATCTAGCTGGGCCCCTAAACTAGATTGGACGTAGACAAGAACATGAGTGGTCAACCCGGGAAAGTGGATGTTCGACAAGAGAGTTGCTGACACGGGGCCTCGTCAACATCCCGGGCAAGCATTGGGAGGAAGAGCACAGAAAAGTGTGGAGAAAAAAATTTCTTCTGTAAGAACGTATACCGTTATCGTTTATAAAGTTTCGAGAGACAAATTGCAAAAAAGGGCTCTCTGTGCGATACCCCGCAATAATTCAGAGAATATTTCGACACGAAGAGCATAAAAAAATATTGCTTCTTCGGTAAATGCATCTGTACATGGTAGGATCATCGAAAAAACAAGCTGTTTTCTCTGTCTTTGTCTCTCCTGCGAGAAGCATATCTCTCTCTCTCTCTCTCTCTCTCTCTCTCTCTCTCTATCTTTGTTTCTTGGTTCACCTTTACGCCGATGGTGGTACATGTTCGCTACCGTGCCGTCACCTTAAAATACACGCGGGCGAACGGAGTATAAAATGTTTTCTTCGTGCTAATAATGCTTAGAACTCGTGTTTTATCGGTAACGTTGGGTGTTGACACCGAATCGAAATGGGGTCTTGGATCTGGGTCTGGGCTCTGTGATCGTCTGCGATTAAACGTTCGTAGTAGAAATAGAATATACGAGATACCCGACTCGCGCTATCATGTTCAGCGTTCGCGAGTCGTCGGTAATGTCTAGCGCGCCACGAAAATGGTAACAGAGCCCTAGATCCCTATGTGGATACGCGTGACAGAAAAATACATTGGGTGGTTAGCGTATCAACAGAATTTGTATGCGCTTGCACTCTATTTTCTATACACGCATTTTGTTCATCGAGAAAATTTAGTTCGGTCGTTTCGCTGCTAGGTGGCTGTAGCTTTTCTATCTCCGTACGTAGGTACGAAGAATGTATGCGTGCCCGATTAAATGTATATATGCGTGTACGCGTGTACACCATGCTAAACCGGCTGATGGACAAACACGGTCCGATGTCGTATTTTCAATAAAGAAGCAGAAAAAGCACAAACTATTTTTTAAAAAATCATCTATCCCTACTCGAGCTAAACCTCTTTGCTCCACTTTAGTTTTTCTTTTGCCCGCTTACGTATTCGTTATGCGAACTTTGTATCCGACGTTTTTCATGGTTATATCCGTTTCAAAAGTTCTTGATATCGTGCTTCGTTATTAATCGGGCATATAATCTTCCATTGTATTTCTTGCTTGTATCGCGATCGTAGCTTGTTGCTTACGCTTTGACGTTTCATGTTTCCTTCTCGTTGTCGGCTCTTTCTTCGTTAAATTTCTTATTCTTATAATCGGTCGTACGAATTAGTGTTTGCAAAGCATTTTCTTTTTTAAATAAAAACCCGTCTCGCGTTGGAACCGCGCTTCCCAAGGCACTCGACGCACGTTGATAATTGTTAGTATATTTTGAAAAATGAGGCAGAACGGGAAACTTCGTGCGTTGTTCGTGTTAACGAAAGATCGAGAAGATTAACAGAGAGCAAGGAAATTTTATATGCCGTTATTGGTCTTCAATGAATTGTACACGAATAAAAAATGAAACTTGTTGTCTCCATTTAGAACTTGGAACAAAAATAAAAACTATGGAATACATTGAATCCAATACATTTTCTATTCGAAATGAAAATATAATTTATCGCAAAACATGCTTGGTTTATTAAGATTCTCTTTCGAAGACAAGTTTTCTTTCCGACGATGTTCTCCTTTTTGACTCGAAGGTTGTTCGTTCTTGACTGTAGCCTTACAAAGTTTCCTTTTCTCTATTTTCTTGTATTTCGTCTTCTCCTGTATCATGGTAGCCTCCACTTCGAGTTTCTGTTTTTACGATGAAGTTGGTATCACAGTTCTTCTTCTTCTTCTTCTTCTTCTTCTTCTTCTTCTTCTTTGTCCTGCGGGTTTCTCCTTGCCAGCACGCGAGGTAATTTACTAAAAATGAGATAACTTTGCTACGTAAAGCTGCATAAACAATTGACGCGTCGAAGCACTGTGCAAATGTCATGCAACACCGTGATGTACGTACAGCGAATCACCGTAATAGTCGGGCACTTTTAAAAGGACGATAACTTTTTTAATATCGGACCACACGACTTGGATTTGTTTGAGAAGTTAAAACACAACTAGTTCGCTACAAGACGAGTAGTTACATCCGACGTAACCTGATTTATTGTTAATAAATAATTTTATATGTACAGTGTGTTCGTTTGAAAACTTGAAAACGCCAACGAAATAAAAAACTGAAAAACTAAAAAACCTGTTAATGTCCCCCTCTTTCCCCCTTGAAATTCTTGGACACGTGTTTTACACTTTTTTAATATCTTTCGTACTTTTCGAGATATTCGGCTGGAAAGTTTTCAAACGAACACCCTGTACATGTATATGTACATACGAGTATACTGAGAGTACACGCACTCGTAACTAATACAATAGTGCTGGAGTTGTTGGTGTACTATATACGAGTCACTAGGCTGGATTGCAAATGGTTAAATTAGAATGTACGACAACTAGGACAAATACGGGGAAACCCGAACGGATGGCAACCCCACCCAGGAATCCGAACTCGCCAATCTGAAAATTCACAACTCAAAATGGAAACAGTTTGTCTTTTGTTTATTGAAGAAAATCCGATTTGCGTACTCTGAATTTCGCGAGCGAGCGTGTACAATACTTACGGAGAGTGCGGCAATGTACGTAGACGTACGTACGTACGTACGTAGATACGCAGGACCGCTAGTTAAATGTATGAAAATAAATTGGAACCGAGTGGCCTCGGGCGTCCGATCGGGTATTGTCTCTGGCGTCTCGATGACTATATAGTTACCGCTATAGAGTTATCCCGAATCGAACGCCTGGAGGGAGACCGGGCTTGTAATATCCAGGCTGCTGCTGCTGCTGGCTGCTGCTCGGGGAACCGTAATGTCATAATAGAATAGCGATGTTAGTAATACCATCGCGATGCACCGGCGTAGGCAACCGGCCGATTGACTGGTCCGTGCTGCCGGGAGAGGCCCAATTTGCATCGCATTGTGTACTCGTTACGCCTTCGTCCGTGCCTCTACGCAACCATACGTGCGCCTGTACGCCGAGCCGACGCGACGCGACGCGACGCGACGGCGGGGGCCGACGCCGAGCGTCGGAGTCCTAGTCGGCTCCGGTGTCGGCGTCAGCGTCGGCGCGCATCGGCCATCCCGACGGCAAAACCGCCGCCGTTCCAGCAATCAGCGCCCTGGGAGAACTGTGGAAACCGCGGAAACCCCTAACTCGATTATCGTTTCTGGCGTCGTTATCGTTATTAGTCGCTCCATCGCCCGAATAACGCGCCGGAAGACCAACCTCGGCTCTCGATGTTGTCCCTACTCCCATCCCTAGCAATTCTTTCACGTTTTATATCCGTTCGCGATGACGTTTCTTTTCGAAAAAATTCCTTCCTAACGTCGTTTCTTTTGTGCAGGGTGACCAAGTATCGATGCAGCCAAATATGACAGTGCTCGAGGAGGTAGACTCTCGATTCCAGGATTGCAAGGGTGCGGGATGCGCCTTCTCGTCTCTCGACAATGCGGGCGATGGTGTTTCCGCGGTAGTCAAAAGAGCTAGATAAAAGATTAATCTAGGCCGCGATCGCCCTCAAAGTCCTATTTTTACGTCCTACGTTTACGAGGCGTAATTTGCATTATTCGGCAGCGTAATTTCATAAAGCTGCGACAGCTACATGCTGCCGAATAATACAAATTACGCCTCGTAAACGTAAAAATAGGAATTTTTAGGGCTATCGCGGCCTGGATTAATCTTTTATCTAGCGCTTTCGACTACCGAAAAACCCCATCGCCTGCGTTATCGAGAAACGAGAAGACGAGATTATTATTATTTTAGAATATTAATTATTTAGGTTGATATTTAGATATTTAAAATATTAATAATCCAGAAAAATAATCTAAAAATAATCTTATGAATTAATTGTACCGTGAAATAATTAGATATTGTAAGCAAAACGTGAATACGGTTAGCAATTTTATTATAATACTCTACGCGTTCACGTTTCCGTTCCCCGAATCATTCGTTTAATTGAATAATTGATCCTGTTGTTTCCTTTTGTACCTTCCCCTTGAATATCGTTTGTATCTGTTTACACGATCCGGTCTCTTCGCCCGTAGACAGAACCCTATGTCCTAGCAAAGCTTCATCCGATTATACGCTTTGTCAAAGCTTTAGCGCCCGAGAGAGTTGATACCTTCGCAATGGCGCCGAATTACGCGCGACGATCAATTGAATCCTAACATCGTTCGGTTTGTCTCGAATTGAGTTTTACCGCAGCCTAAGGATTCCAGATTGCTTCTTCGCCAATTTCAGATCAATTCAGATTCAATCTCCAATATTATTTTGTATCGAACAGTTTCATGGTTTCGTCTGCGGGGGGTGGTCGTGGGCTCGTCGACGTAAACCTTAGACTTCGAAAAACCCCAAAGAAGAAAGTCCAACGGCGTTAAATCGCACGATCTGGGGGGCCAATTCTAATCGCTAGAACGGGAAATTACACGACCAGGAAACGACTCGTGCGGTAATTGAATTGTTTCTCGGGCTGTATGGCATGTGGCGTCGTCTTGTTGAAATCACATGTTTCAGCCGATCATAGTTGGTTAAAAGTATTGGTTTTAGAACTCGTAGAAATCCTGTTTCTTATCGTTTGGCAAAAATTCAAATTTTCCCTAGTTCTCTGCTCAGAATCCAGAGAAACGCTAAGCGACTAAATAGAAAAAATCAAAAGAAACGTGAATACCGAACATAGCGTTCTAGAATGCGTAGTCCCTCTATCCGAGTGTCAACGAGGCACAAGAACGGATACGATGAATCAACAAAAATGGTGATATTTTTCAAATATCTACGAATACGAAGATGACTTTATAGAAATTTCTGTCACTGTACAAAGTACATCGTTCAACATCGTAGAAAATATTGGGTACCGGCATACGGAATAAAGAAACTCGGAACACAGTTTGTTTGTATTGGAAAAATATCGCGAAAACATCGACGCAGCACTCCATTTATTATTAAGCGAACGTATAAAATAATCCGCTCGCGATCGAGGCATCTCGATACCAATGAAGAATCGTAAAATTGCAGGGAAACATCCTTACGTGGCCCCTAAAGAAACGACGCTTTGATCTCTCTTCATCTCCCTCTTGCACCGTTACTCATTCCTGTTCCCATTTGAAGCCCGATCCCTCGACCCGGCCTCCGCCCCTCAAAATATCAACTAAACGATAACCGTATTTATTATTCATTCGGCCGCTTCGTTCGCTCCTTCCGCGGCCGCCAATTTTGCAGAGTAGTTTTTCAAAGAATTCCGTGAGCGTGTTGCCGCATTTCGAGGAGAATGAAGGACGGCGAATGGGATCGAGAGAGGGCGAAATGTTTCGAGGCGGCACGCGTTACGTTACGTTTTACGTTACGTTTTACGTTACCGAATCCATCCGCCAAAGGAGAACGGGTTTCCCTGTTTCACGTTCAAATTACGTGCAAGTCGATAGTTCTGCGAATAAACGCGCTCGATGCGAAATCAACAGGTACATTTTCATTATCGAATTCAATAATCTTTAGTTTATTAATTTTAAGTTCAGCATTATTTTATCTTTGCTTGATTTTATGCATTTATGACAAAAATGAGTAGGTGTCATTCAAGATAGTAGAAACATTGAAAGAATTTAAATATGCTGTTACACGATAAGGCAACGGCGATACAAAGGCAAATGGTGTTGACAGTATTCGATAAATATTTAAGAAATATTCGAACGTCGGAAACGATAAAATAAGTTAAATATAATTTTACTAAATTAATTTGGTTAAAAGTAATGTTCGGTTAAATATCATCGAAAAATTATAACCGAAATACAAGATGTTCTGTTGTAAAAATCATACACGCGTAAGCTGAGTTACACGGAAGATAAAAACGAATAAGATAAAAACATAAATAAAATCATTAAGGTATCGATGTATATTCCACGTATATGCATCATTTATAAATGTACATAAACTATAAAAATATAAAAAATAAATAAACATATATAACGATAAATATACATATACGATACATAACTGAAACGTGTAACTAAAATATATAACTAAATTTTAAATTCTACAATATATAAGGTATCTGGAACGAAAATATTTCAGTCGCACATGCGCGTCTGACAGGTACCTGCAAGCGAACGCGTTCGGAACGCTTGAAACTCCCGGTGACTATTTATTAAGAATCGATGTACAACCGAAACGGGCAGACGAGGGCAGCTGAAACTTTATACGCTGTATTCAGAAATGTCTACAGTTTCTTATGCAAACGGTTCCGTTCTGCCAGATTTGAGCCGTTTTTTAAAAAACTTTCACAAAGTTTACATTGTTTAAACTTGGCACTATTTGGTTATGGATAAAAAGATGCTAATAACTCTGTTGCACACCTAAAATACACCTGCTGACACGTATGAGATTATCATTTAAACTTGTATTTTGATAGTCTACGATGACTATTTTAAACGTTTTATTTCATCCGAATTCTACGGAGTTTGCCTTCGAAACGTTACATCTCAGCACAGAATAATCTGAAATGAATAATAATTTGCGTTTGGAAGTTTTAAAGGGTTCTTGCTATGTTAGAAAAAAAAATTTGTTCGATATCGTAATCTCGAAAAGTTGACTTTTGGCCAGAAAAAGCGGGTTTCCAGACCATAGCGCGCCGCAAGGAACACAGCGGCTCGAGCAGTCACCGCGGCATGCGGCAACGTGCCTTGGTCGGTGGGCAAACGCACACACCGTGAGCGGCAACCCTTAACGGTGAAAATCGTCTAATTGTTTATATATGTAGAATGGTTTTAACAGAGAATACTGTGTTTGACTTTTTACTGTTGCAGTAGCAATGGAACGGTGCAACAGGGTACACTGAAACGACATGGTTTAACGGTAGAAAGGCTCTTAAGGCTCGTTGCCATCGTCTTGGAAATAATTCAATCGACGTTGGAGGACGGCGCGCAGTTTCATTTTCGAAATGAAGCCACGGAACGACATATTATGTTTAATCTTGGCTCGTTTCGCTTCAGCGAACCTCCGAAATGTCTTGGAGAGCTCAACCGGGATAACCAAGATTAGTGTCGAGTACATTGCGCGATAATCCGTTTCATGAAAATGTTCATGAACGAATATGAATTGTTTCCTCCTTTTCGTCTCAGCCTTTTCATTTTCATCAGAACTTTAAGCTGTTTCGATCTACCAATTTTAATCTGTCTTACGCATTTTGATATTAGTTTTGATTTAGTTTGATCGATTTACTCGAGATCCTTATTCTAAACGATTTCGTTATCGATCGATTTATTATTTATTATTAAATAAAGTATACAGTAGAAAACAATAAATTTGATTGATTTGTATCATTTGAATGGCTTCTTTCTATTTCGGTGCAGCGTTGAAAATTTTAAATAATCGAAGAGTGTCAGCATTTTTAGATTTTTAATATTTGGATTTAATTAAAATTTATTAAAAGTACAATTACACTTTACTTTACAATTAGTAAAGTAACAACTGGACCACGGATGTATATGCAATTTTCAATTTTTGTAGGAAAATTTTAGGAAAGTGGAATTCAATGAAATCTCATTTTCAGTGACACATGGTATGTACCTTTATACATGGATCTGAAATAAGTAAAAATCGTATTGAATTTTGCGAAATTTTATATTCTAACATTATTTAATCGCATTTTCAATTTTCAGAAAGCGGAAAGCTCAAACTTTATCGCAGAGAATTGTTTCGCCTCGTGGTTTTCGCTCGGTTTTTATAAATGAAATTAATTTATTTTATCGGCTATTCGACGGCAGTAGATTTTTCTTGGAATTTCTTTTTCCCCGAGTCGTATCCAAAGAAAAGAGCGTTCTCCCACGTCACACGTTTAACTGACTTTTACGACTTCTAGATGTCAATCTGCGTCAGAAACTGCCAGTTTACGTTCCCCGTGGTTTTTCTTTAATTTCCTTGCTTGCCTTCGTAACGTCGATCTGGTTTCTCCTATACGAGTACACGGACGTTGCAAAACGTGTAGTCGATAACACGTTTTACATTATTTATTACGATAACTGGATAACATATAGAATCAGTTTAAATATTCCATTCTTCGTATAATATTAGGTAAACGCATAAATTATTTTATTCGTATCCCAAAACTTCTATGCCGTTTATGCCGTTTTCTCTGTTCACTGAAATATTTATATCGGTACATAAAAACATGAAAATTTATTAGATCCGCAGCATGGTATTTCTTCCACGCATACCGTCGCGGAAAACTTTTAAGGATAAAAGGCACGTGATCATGTAATACAAAGCATAAATTGTCTTATAGAATAATAATGCTCGCGGAATATGTATTCGATACAATTCGAATAAACAAAATTTATTTTAAACTTCGCTGAAACAATTTCATACAAAATTTAGAAAATTATATTTTTTCGACTTCTTCGTCCGAACCTGTAACGATAATTTAAAAAATGGGTTTTGTAGATTTCGGTAGCTTACACGCGTACCGATAGTTTTATCAAAATCAAGATGAGAGCCTAAGGGTGTAAGTCACAGATTTGAAACGTTTGTAGCTTTTCGCAACGTTAACCGATTTCGATGAAATTACAGGCTCGGATAAAGCGTCGAAGAATTATTGAATTGTAAAGGATGAGAAAATGTGGTGGTCGGAGCGAATTATTGGTGGCGTGCGAATGTTTAAAACAGAGTCCGCATCCCTTCGGACGTCAATCCGTGTCAGGAAGTTCGAACGAGCGTTCTCCTTGCTCTTTCTTTAATTCCACCCCTCCCGCGCTCTCATTTCCTGCACCCTCCGAATGCCAAGACGCCGGCGTTGATCCTCTTCCCGTCTTGCGTTCCCTCTGTGTCTGAGTCCCTGAGGATGAAGGGATCGGAAGAGAAAGAGATATGGATCGACACTCGAATTCCTCCGGTAAAGGATCCTCCGTTCGCCCGGTCATTTTTCTTATCCGTTGCGCATCCGAGACGCCGTCTAACAAACTGGATTCATCAAATTCGACACCGATCGTCCATTCACGACTGCTTGATTCTGTTCCTCGGATTTCAGCGGTCTCGGATAAAGAGTCGAAAAGATTTCACAAATTTATCGAATTCTTTAATTAATTTACGTCGAGTTATCCGAGCGTAGCTTCAGCCCTAACTAAGCCACCAAGCCAAGTAACCGATTCATTTATGATGCTCCATTTGAGAAATTTATGTTCTCTCTTAATACGTTTAATAGGATGAAAATAATGTAACAACATTTTTGTCATAAATGCGTAAAATCCGCTGTCTAACAATAGGAAGGAAAAATGCACAATAAATTTGTGCAAAGAACATCGAGTTGTTCTCCAGCCTGTCAACTACCTCGGATGTTTGATACGGTGACAAGAGAAACACCGCACTAAATCATCTGTCGCCCTCAAATTCAACCCCGTAGTACCAAAGGGAACCTTGAGTCTCGAGCTGTCTGTCCTATGTCATTCAAGACTTGCTCCACCGAGTCACGAACCGACCCTGTTTGGCTTTTCACGTTCAAAATATCGTGTTCGCCCTTAATCAGATTTCGTAAGAGCAATTTATTAAAATGACGTCTTCGTCAACGATCCGTTCGTTCTGACATTTATATCGTTCGTGCCAACGACAATATATGTAGAATCAAATACTTTCAACGCAACCTCTGGCGCTGTACATAGAAAAAATTACTCTATTTGCCAGTTTTGTAGCCACTGCCATGATTTTAAACAAATTTCTGTTGGAGCTTATCGACGAGACAAAAACAAATGTTCGGTTTGTAACAAATTCGACAAAGTTTGGTAAATATTGCGAGAAGTCGCATGTCCGACGAACGGTTGATTCCAGCGTTAACGCTATCAAACCGAATCCCTGCAACATCAACGAACCACCGAACCGTCTAAATCCCGTAAAACATTGAGTACGATAGAACGATAGAACGATACCGGGTTCCCGTGCAAGTGCAAGAACTCTCCCATAAAAAACCAATTCCTCTATCTTCCCATCTGAAAACCTCGACGCGTCTGCGTTCCACCCCAAGTAACCAGGCGCATCCCCCACGATAAAACCTTATCGCGAGGCATTTTGTCACCGGGTCCGTAGATGAACGCGATACATCGACAAACAGGGGGCCCATTAAACAAGGTAAACAAGTTCCTCACGATTTTTTAATCTGAAGAAAACCACGGGACAAAGCGTGTTCAGCATGGAAGTGGATGCTAAAAAGGTTGACCCGACATAAGGGATTATTGCGCCCGGAGTCGATGCCGAAGACGGGGGTTCTGTCGAGAGAAAGGGAGGGAGAGAGAGAGAGAGAGAAAAAAAAAGAGAGAGAGAGAGAGAGAGAGAGAGAGAGAGAGAGAGAGAGAGAGAGAGAAAGAAAGAGAAAGGGCGAGAGCGACGAAGAAAGGAGTGGGTGAAGGAAGGAAAAATAAAAGGAAGGAGCAACAAAGCAGTCGAAGCTGGAAGTCGATCCAGCGCGTTTCAGGAAAGAATTCCACCTCCTCGTTCTTCGACGTGGAAGCTTCCAGCAACGCCACTGCCAGCACAACCACGAACCACCACCACCACCGCCACCATCACCACCACCACCACCACCACCACCACCACCTTCTGCCCTTCTTCGCTCTCTTTCACCCTCTCCATCCCTTGCCTCCGCAATACCGGAGGCTGGCTGACGTTCCCGCAGGAGGAACATGGCTCCCAGGCAGGATCCATCCTTCCAGCCACCCCTCGAGCCCCTCGTACCCAGCTCGGCCCGTTTTCTCCGACACCCCCACCCTCGCCGCCTGGTTGGCCCCTCGTTGCATTTTAAATCAAAGCCCCGGAGGTAACGCAATCACCAGGCATCACGACGCTTCCACAATTTTCTACTTTAAGCTACTTTATGTATTAGTACCCCTCCCCGGTTGGCAGTGTCTGTCTCTCTCCTGCTCCCTGCTCCCTCCCCCCTGCCAATCCACGGGGTAACCCTCTACCCTTCGTCCACCCCTGTCCGTTCATCTGGCCTGCTCGTTTCCTACTGGCAGCCAAGGCAAGCAGCCGCTGTTACATTAGCCCTCTGCCACCCCCTCCCACCCCTCGCCGTTAGACGTTCCACAGTCTTTACTGTCTCTCGCGCTCCCGGCAGCCCGCAACAACCCCTCCTCCCCCCCCCCTCCCCCTCACCCCTTTACCAGACCAGCACCGTCTCCTGACTGCGGCGTAACGAGGTTATTTTATTAAACAACCTCTCCGCCTCGCTTCCCCACGCTGCTGGAATTCTAGGTGAACCAGCCGGAGAACCGAGGACCAGCGGGTTAAGGGGGACGACGAGAGATCTACAAGATGCAGTCGCCGGTGCTTTTACACGTGGTCGAAGCGTTTTAGCCCTGCGACGCGCGACGCACCGAGCTTCGAACGGTGCACCGTGCACCGTGCGTCTCGCTGCGCGACGAAACGACGCTAACAGACTTTCTTGGTGCACCGGTAGACGACAAAAGATATCAAAAAATAGTTGAATCGAAAGTTGTATCTCATCCTTCAGCCCATATATGTGTGCGAAAATTTGTTTGGAAAAAGCATTTTCAAAATTTTTATTTTCTAAAAAATGATTTTTTCAAAAAATTTATCGGACAGATTTATGGGTCCCAAGAAACGATATAACTTTTGCTTCAACCATCTTTTGATATCTTTCGAGGTTCGCGATTTATAGGCACTCCACCGAAGGAATAGAAGATTTCTAGGTTGATTATTTCTCCCTTAAAATAAAAAACGGGCAGAAACGAAACGTGCAGCTGAATTCTTACGTACTTGTATAAAGTTTCATGAAAATCGGCGCGTGTCGGACACCAGGGTTCCTTCGCGAGCGAGAGAGATTAATTGGAATCGGATAACCGGATACTTTCTGTGCGGTCTGTATTAAATAGGGTGGTCAGTTGTTGAAACTTTGGTCTGGTATAAGATACATGTGTTATCTACGTGGCATGTTGGTTCGCAAGCGTGGCGAGGTGTAATCCGGTCACCGCGAAACACGATTATTCTCCTAATTCGGTCTCGTGCTCTTTCTTCCCCTCTTTGCCTCCATGTTTCTTCCCGAGGTCTTCGATTGCTCTCCCTTGCTTCTTTCTGTCTAACTTTCTCTACGTATTTCTACTCTTCAATTACCACCCACCCCCTCCTTTCTCTGTTCTTCTATTACTTCGGTCCTTGCGGTAACTTTCCCGTTTTTCATCTCTGCTTCGAAGAATTGTTATTTATTTGTTTCTCTTTCGACTATTTTTATACCTATCTTTATACCTATCGCTGCGTTATAGTCGTAATCCTTTTTCTTTCGTCCGTTCATACTTTTGTTTCTTTTCATTGTTGCGGTGCTCGTATCTGTTTCTTCTCTTCCATAATTCTGTTTACCTTGGTCATTTCCTCGCCTTGTTTACGCTTCTCCATCTTCGGTGCTACTATTTTCTATATATTTTAGTTTCATCTATTTTTTTCATCTTTGCTTTTATCTTGCATTTACGGTTAGATAGCGGATTTTGATGTAAAAATAAAGTTCGTTCTCGCCAATAATTCTTTGTTTCTTCCATTTTGTAATTTTCATCGAAATTTTTATTGTTTATTTATGATTAGACAACTGATCTTTAAATTTCTCTTATCGAAAACTGTTACGAGCGATCGAAATAAATGTCCCTCGTCCATAACTGTTACGAGCGATCGAAGTAAATTTCTCTCATCGATCGATGTTATCGGTAGGCTGCGGATTTTTATGCATTTATAGCAAAATTGACTAGATGAAATTCAAAATGATTAATTATGAGTTCTCATTCAAAAACATTTAGGGAAGAAACAACCAGAGCTGGGGAAAATAGTATTTTAAATAGTAAATCATAAATAATCCTATTCGTTTTAAAGTACGTGTACAACTTCAAAAATAAAATATTTTATTTGAAGTAGTAATTTTTGAAAATAGTATTTAAAAACGGTATTTCATTTGAAGAATATCGAAAAATATTTGTATTTTGTCGTTATTTTCAATTTCAATTTTAAATATTATTGCTGAAAATAATGGTTCGAATTCGATACGTTTACGAGTGTCGGTCGTACGTTTATGCGGTTTCTCGGAGTAATATAACAATGCGAAAAGTAAAATATTTTATTTCGTGTTTCAGATTGTTGGAATAGTAATATTTTATTTTGTGGATCAAATAGATGAAATAGAAATATTTTATTCGCGAAGTTGTATATCTTATTTAAAATACTATTTTCTTCGAGCAAAATGAAATCTAAAATATTCGATGGTATTTGAAATATTTGTTTCGCCAAATAATGCCCACCTCTGGAAATAACATTCAATTTAGTTTCTACCGCTTGCGATCTATGTAGACAATTTTTATTTTCCATCGAAATCCGCAGTCTAGTTATAACGGTTGTGGTCTCTGTATTTTAGTGATTCTTTTGAAATTATCTTGTACCGTGTAGCGTGTATATCGGTTCTCCTCGTTCCACTTATCAATTTTATTCCTTTTGTAAGTTTCCTGTCTTCGTTTCGAATCAGTGTCAGCTCCTACTATTTTCCTATTGCGTCGTCTTATGTACGCTCTCGGTTATCGGGAAACCGGGTATCCCCGAAGGGTTGGAAGAATCAAGTGGAAAGAGAATATATGGACACGGATAAGTGCGTGCTCCATGTTACTATTTGACTCGAAACCGTCATCGCGCAAGCTTCTACATTCTTGCGAGCGAGATACGGGGATCGTGAATTCCCAGCAAAGTGCGATTCGATAGGGGATGAAATTGGAGTCGATCAAACCTGGGAAAATTGCGGAAAATCGAGGCGTCCGATTTCTTCTATCTGATTTGATCTATACGCGTTTCCTTCTGTCTCTCGTAATTTCTTTTACTTTTATTGGCAATATGTTCGCGAGACACGGCAACATCTTCGCATTAAGAATTTCGTATAGTTTTCGCATTCGCCATAGCGCGAGAAAGAGAATGCACTTTAACTCCTTGCATTACGATTTATTTTGCAGCTGCAGCGGTTAAAACTTGTTCGTAGTCCATTATTCCCTGAAAGAGGACATCGAAGCATTTAAAGTAATTTGCCACGTATAACAAGAGGTCGATCTTGAGACTAAGATCTTAAGACTTTTTTGGACGTCCGCAACGAGGCTTGGTAGCAATGTTAGCTCGCGTATTAAAGTTCTTCACGATACAATGACTCGTGGATTCGCATACTTCTGTTCAGAAGTATTGCTATTTCACTGTACGATTTGCCTTCCTTGTATCATTTTATTGTTAATTTTCCGATCGACTCGCTTGTTTCGGATTCCCTGCGATTCATTTTCTTGTAGCGTTTATAATGAAAATCGTGACAGAAATTTTTAACACTGTTTTTCCTGAACCGACTACTAGCGAACCAAGCAATGTTTCTTACCATTCCGTGAGCGTCGGAAATTCTTAGTTGTCCAAAGTTCGAATACTTTTGTGTGCCACGTCTGGCACGTGTTTTTTCAATATATGTATTTCAAAAACGGTATATATCGTTAAATTATTTTGTAACTTCGCGTATGTAGTCTCGAGATCCATCCCTTGCTGTACGCGAGATATTGCGTCAAATGCTTTGATCTAACATACGTATCTCGTTGGTCGAATGTCAGAATAATTGTAAGCGTCGAATACTTTCGCGTACGAGTGTAGATATCGATTGGAGAAAGTCGACATTTCAACGAGACGTCCTTAAATTGTTTGATCCGAAGCCCAGTGCGGCATCGCGAAGAAAGAAAGCGGAAAGGAAAGAGTCGGCGTCGCGTCGGCGTATCCGCGGAGAAACAAATTTTATTTATATCGGGGCATGTTTCTCCCTGGTTTCAGGGTGGACGAGTGGTGTTGCGCGCAACTACCGTGTCCGCGTCTGTTCCTCGCGGGTGAAACACGAGCGGGACGGGTACGGAGGAGCGTCCAAGAAATAGCCGGAAGGGATGAGAGGGCCGCGAGGACAGGCGCGCGTTGCGTCGCGTCGCGTCGCGTCGCGTCGCGTCGCCTTGCGTCGTCGTCGGGGGCGTCGAGGGACGAGTGGGCGGGGGAGAAAACAATAAAAAGGAAAACGAGCGGAGAACGAAGCGGTGAGCCGAGAGCAGAGAGGAGATGTAACTCGAGGTGGAGCGTCGGTAGCTGATACACACGAGAGAATCACTATGGACGAGGGGTAAACACGATTTACACCATGACGACTATTGCCTCTCCTCTCCCTCGTCCAAAGGGCCACGCGTAGCTCGGGCGGCGAGGGTGAGTTACAACACAGGGAGACAGTCTGCACAGAAGCAGGGATGTTTGTCGTACGCGTTATTTGGCCAATAAAACCACGTGGTGGCTCCACCACCCCCGCGAGCTCCGCCGAGGAGGGAAGATCGACTATGACGGTGCGAGAGAGATAACAGATCGAAGACCACGCCTCGCGAGCCGCTCGACGCCTGCGTGGTTCCGCCTATCGAGCACGCTTTCCTCGGCCGTCGAACGCGACACCGAACGCGACACCGAACGCGACACAATCCGGCTGGGACCTTCTTGGACGGCTCGGACGCGACACCTCCGGGATTTCGGTCTCCCGTCACGATCTCACCGTCCCGCGGTTCCCGGTTATATTCGAAGCGACGTCATTGGGGATCAGTGCTCGGTCCTCTCGCGATCGTCCGGGACTGTTATCAACGATCCCGTGATCGGATCGCTTTGGAGAACGTCGTCGCTCGCGAAACACTAGCTCCGGTCGGATCGACGACTCGCGCTAGTCGACGACTCGATCAACTTGCTCGACACTCTGTTGCGCGAAGGTCGGCCTTTCCGACCTCCCGTCGAAGAATCGTCTAGAAGTTTGTCGTACTCGACACCGAATCTCGACGCGGTACCAAAAGGCGTCCAGAGCGTGACGAGTCGGACACGTCCAAATTCTTAGTCTCCGAAGGCAACGAGAGTGCCACGGAGCAAGATCTGTCAGTTCGAATTGAGAATATCGCGAAAGGGAGTATGAGATCGGTTCGAGACACGGAATCGAGAGCTTGTAACGTTTTCGAGGAGTGAGTGACCAGCCTGCTTCGTTCAGTGCGTTCGGGAGACAGTACATCCGCGGAAAAGTGTTGTCAAATTACTCTGTAGTCTGTAGTCGAGTCGAATCACCCGGTGCCAGTGTGACGAATCGAAGGATCGTTTCGTGCTCGAGCTAGGTGTCGGTGCTCGGAGACTTTGCGGAGCTGCGTGGTACTCGTGCAAGATCCAGTCGGAGAACGTTTCGAGGTAGATCGTCCAGATCGCGATCGATCCTTCCGGCGATACAGTTCCTCGGATCGACGGTGATCCGCGAGGGTGTGGAGGAAATCGGGAAAGTGTTGTTCAACCACGAGTCCAGGATTCTCACCCCCGGAGGCGGTACCGTCTCGCCCGGGGGCGCGGGGCCGCCCGCGAGCCCTTCTTCGGGACACTATCATCCACCCACGCACAGTCCACCCTTGGTCAAGGTATGCAATTCTTCCAGATATCGTGCGTTTCTCCGATGGAGCAGAATTTATCGTTACCAAGTCCTACGGAAATGTTTTTCAATCGCTTTCCTGCGAAGCCAAATCGATTAACTCCGTAAAACTTGTTTTACAACATTCCCTCTAAAATACAAATTGAAATAAACATTCTGTAATGCATAAATACAGATGTGGCTTTCGCGTAAGGACATCTAACATACGAAATAACAAATTTTCTAACAGAAAATAGGTAAGTTTTCACTCGAAGGTCGTGCGAAGGTTATTCGATAGGGTTGTTTACCATATAAAGAAAAAGGCCCGAGGTGCCGAGGGTTAAAATAGTTTTCGTTATGTTTTCTGCTGGCTCGTGTCTCTTGTATCCATCGTATCTACATATATTGTCGTAAAATTTATTCGTTTCGTTCATCGAATCGTCCAACAAGGTGTTGCCGTAATAAGATTCCTTTCCAACGATTTCATCTGTTTTCCAATTGGAGTTGCTTTTTCTGAATAAAGTTTGAACGCGTAAAATGATTTTTCGGTCGGTGTATCGGTCGATTCGTCGTGTATCGTATGCAGAACAGAATTAGCTCGAATAGATCGGTTCATCTTGAACCGAATACACGGCGAGTTCATTGAAGTATGACATCCGATTGTCTACGGTGGTCGTATCGAAGACTTTGTAGCGAGAAGTATGCGATTAATAGAATCGAACGCTTGTCGCGATGTCTTGTACTATACTTGGAACAGAGTTACATCGCAAGTTTGATAAACAAGAAAACGCCTATCGTTATTTCATTTCAGTTGGAACGTTTAGTTTGGGAAAAGTACAATATAATATTTCAAATTATAGTAGAGTACAAAGTAGTTGGGTGCTTGATAAATATCGATGACCGAACAAAGTCAATATAAAAGAAAGCACAAAGGAGGTAGAATACTTTCTAATGTTAATCGATTATCCTTCACGTGTTCAACTGTCTTTTACGTGTATAAGAAATCAAGGGGTTGTTTCCCAAGTTGTCGTTTAATTGTGCGTTGATATTGCACGATGCGTGTATCGTGTGCTAAATAATAAAAGAAATATGCAGATACTATTTGGAGGTGCAACTCTCCATTTTGTAGGACAAGCGACACGCATCGTCGCGCGACTACCATTTTAATTAGATATTACACGGAGATTGTCGCTCTTAATGTTATTGTTGGAACGATTGATCGTTTCCGAACGTTCGTGTAACTAAAATGCTTGTTACATTGTTCGAAATTGGGTTAGCGGGCAGCATTGTATCGAACGATATTTACTTTCTCGTTTTTGATCCTTTCCTTTTTCTGTTTGGGGAAAAATTGTTTTCTAAGCTTTTGAATTTAAATTTTTGAGCGAAAAATAAAATATGTACAGCGATCGGATTGTTTTAAAAAACATGGCGAGTATCGATACGAATCTAAATAAATGTTTTATGAGAAGTTCTTTTATAAAAACTGTTGTAGGGTTAAACGATGATAATAAAATATATTTTCTCCGAAGAGGGCTAACGAATGAAATGACGTCTTCAAATTTAACCCGTTGCGCTTGGAGCTATTTCAACTCGAAAATTAAACATTTTTTCCAAGCAAGAATAATTCCGTTCCCTATGATTTCTTTTTCATTTTATAGATACGAAATCGATATGATACCTCGTCGTGCGATACTTAAACGCGTAGCAATCGATTAGATGCCAACATATTTAATAATGTAAATAATATTCTGAATAATGGTACAGCAATTTTTGGTGATGACTCGGAGTCACCGCTCGAGTGCTAACGGTTAAATATTGGCTTATCGTTTAAACCAGTTTTTTTCATTAGAAGTTGGAACGCCTCGTGTACTGTGCGAGAAGTTTGAAAAGCAAACGTAAAGACGGTATTTTGTTTCTGTCGCGCGAGGCTCGGCACAATCGTATCCGCATACAAATTACTTCAGGAAGGAATTTCTTTAAGTGTAACTGGTTCGAACCAAGTTAATTCGCCGATTCGAGCATGCTGTTATAGCATTTGGCTATTTTTTCAATTATGCTTGATCGGGTGCTTGAGAAAATTGGATAATATTCTGAAGAACCGAGTGTCGAATCATTTTGGTGCAATTGTAATGGAAGAAATTGTTAATTCGGTTCAACGCGTTCGACGGCGAAGTTTTCATCGCGAGAGCAATGTCATGGCAAAATACCATTTACAGTATTATTAATTAAGTGTATACGCCATTACCTTGTTGTAAATTGTACTCGAAAACATGTAAAAGCTACTGTTCGAGAGCTGAATATTTTATGTAATTTAATTTTGCAGCCACGATCGTCGGTGTACGCCGTGACAGTTTTCACGTCAATCACATTTAACGTTTTAATGTAATACATTTTAATAGCGTTGTACGAAGTTGTTTATCCGCGTCGTTTTTTTTTGTAATAATTAACTTTTCCATGATAGCGAGTAATTTGTTTGTAAATTTTAGTTATTCTTTAGACTTCGATGTTAAACGTTTATTCGTCTACGATATCGCGTACATATATATATACATATACAGTTGGCGTGAACAGTATTCGTGCATCTTTTAAAAACGAATCGTTTTTTCCAATGTGGACCAAACGGCTTGATTTTTTTAAAGACGTTAGAAGGATTAGACAACAAATTTTTAAATTATGGCCTTTACTTTTGTCTTACATTTGCAACCGATAGCAATTTTTTAAAAAGTTATCGACCGCATTGCCTAGTAAATTAATCGTCTATCATCAAAAAAAAACTCAAGATGTTTGGTCCAATTTTAAAAGAGATATTCGTTTTTAAAGGGTGTACCAATATTTTTTTACACTGCGGTGTAATCAAACTTTGTTCGATGTTTCATTTGAAAAAAATATATGTATAATATCGCTATACAGATTCTATTAACGTTTAATCAGGATTTTGCGACTCCTTACAATTTTTAATTATTTTATGTAGTTAGCTAGTTTAAAGATGTTAATATTGAACTACCATATAGTTGCTCTTTCAAATGAATCGTTCTTTGAAATAACTTGAATCTTTTTTTAAAAGAAGTACCGTGTCGTTTAATAAGGCGACCGTTAAAAATTTAATTTTGAAACAATGAAAATTTACAACTGCTATATATATCTGGATCAAAGTCATCCGTTATATTTAAATTCTAGAAGCAAGAAGATTCCAGATTCCCAAAAATTAATAATAGTTCGAAACTCATTGCAAATTACTTGTTTCCAAACTACCGTTGAACCGACCGGGCTCAAACAGTGAAATCAGCTATAACTATCGTCGAACCCAATTTCACGAGCTCCGGGACACCGAGCGAACGTATCAGAGTATTTAAATTCAGCAACACCGATACACGCTTACCCTTTCAATTCATTTACACCTCCAGGGCGCGTGTATTTATTCGATCAAGCAAATAAATGATTTTTCCTCGTGAGATCGATATTTACAAAATTGTAATCAACTTTTCAACCGTTTCTTTTCAGTACATCGACAGAAGTACCGTAACGTATAATATGTTTGCGTTTGATTTGCAATTCGATGTTACGTTTCTAAACATTACAAATTATGACTGAAAATACAGTTCGCTGGGAAAATAAATTTAAATGTTGCGTCAAGTTTTTGTTTTCGCGGACAATACTAATATTGTTATATACTTGTAGATCTAATTGTGGTTCGATGGAAATTTTTTAAATTTACAATCGTCTCCTTTTATTCAACTTTTCCAGACAAAATATAGTACATAGTCTTTGTCTAAATCATTTCCTTCCATGCCGTCGAAGAAAATTATTTTGATTAAAAAAAACGTATCACCGGAAAACTTTCTATCGAGAGATACCTTAAATTAAATTGTAATACCTGTCGATGCTTTTATCGATATTTTAAAATCTGTATTTTTGCATTATACAGATAGTTTCGATAGTTTCGCTTGAAAATAGACAAAAGTTAATACCTAATACAGGATAAAGTAATTACATACAATCAGTTCGAACGGTAGAATGATTTACGCCAAAGAATTTCAAAAATTATAATGCACGGAACAGCTTAAAAATATTTGAACGTAGGTACGTTTTGTTTTCTCTTCCCTCGCGCATAGCGCTAAATAAAATTGGTGAAAGATTATAAATTTATTTGACGTACAACTGTGAGAATCGCTGTAATAGACAAACCGCAATCAAGTTTCGTATTCTTTTCGCCTCGATCGCAGCACATCGATACTTTCTGTAACGCGTGCTTGGATAATGGAGAACTCGGATATCATCGGTTCCGATAATAGAATTATGCCATACTTGGCCTCCTTTTAGTAAGAAAAATGTGACAAATATGTTGGTAAAAGTTTCACAAACGAGTAGACAAAAGGAAAAGCACATTACCGTGATAACGCTTTTCTTCCAGGAGACGTGAAAATAATCGATGGATTTAGAGGCAAGAAAATGAAATTCCAGTGTTAACAGGATACCTGCATCGGCTTCGTTAGCGAGCAGGTTGGTCATCGAGTAATTGAACGGTTCCTCCCGTTCAATTTAATTCCCGTTTCGTAGCGTTCCCTGTCCCGATCGAATCCCCGCCCCGACGCGGCGCGGCGCGGCGGCGTAACTCGGATTCCGTTCTCCTTCTGTTTCCGGGAATCAAAGTCGGCGTCGGTATTCGTCGCGACGCGTGCAATGCGATACCGTCGCGCGTCGCCGGGAAAGCGGCTGCTCTTTATGGTCACGTAACAACCGACCGGCCGTTGAGGGGATTTTCGCGAACGGCAGCGAACGAAGCAGGCGAACGAGGCAGCGGGGAAAGAGGCTGACGATGATGGGTATAAGGACGGCTGTCCGGGCTCGTTTTCGTCAGCCACCATCGCGAATCCCTCCGGGGACCTGGGCGGCAGCTGTCTACGGCTAAACCTGCCACTGGAAAAGCTCGTCGAAACTTAACGCGGTATGATTTTTGCCAAATGATACTTGGCCGGGTTTGCGTCCTCCCCTGTTCGCCACGCGGATAGCTGATCTCTGTTTAACCTCTTCTCTCGTTCACCGAATTTACTCCACTCTATCTAATGTAGGGGACAGAGTCACGGATTAAGGACTGCGTCTCCTAGACAGACAACACTCGCGCGTCGCTGCACACAGTCGCCACAGTACACCCACACACCGCTAAACCACGTATACGTACGCGAGGATTGCAAGGGTCCGGGATTCCATTCTTGATTTCTTAACGATGCGAAGAAGGGGTTTCGTAGTAGTTAAAATCGCTGGACGAAAGATCAGTCTAGGGGGCTATTTGCCTCGAAAGTCCTACTTTTACGTTTACGACGCGTAATTCTCATTATTCGACAGTATATCGACGGCCAGGATAGGCAACAGCACCGTCGCTGTGCATTGCTTCTCGCGGCTCCGCGACATGCTGCCGAATAATGAGAATCACGCGTCGCAAACCTAAAAGTAGGACTTTCGAGGCAAATAGCCCCCTAGACTGATCTTTCATCCAGCGATTTTAACTACCGAGAAACCCCGTATTTGCGTTATTGCCGAATCAGGAGTGGAATCCCGAACCCTTGCAATCCTTACGTACTGTGGTGACTGTGTGCAGTCACGCGCGAGTGTCGTCTGTCCTAGGAGACGCAGTCCTTAAGATGCAAGGTTCGTTTCGATACTTAGGCTACCACTCAGTTTCTAGCGTTGAAAATAATTATAGGACAGGTACGAAGCACTAAAATCTCTTCTCTTGTTCACCGAATTTACCGTACTCTATCCGATGTAGGGGACAAAGAAGCCACGTAGGAATTAAGGTGCAAGGATCGTTTGAACGCTTACGATCAAACTATTCAGTTTCAAGCGTTTAAGTCGAATTGATGCGGCAGATGAAATTTGTATGCGAACGGTACTATTTTTTATTAGAATACACAGGAAAGCAGAGACATTGAACACCTGATAATTGTTTTATATTTGTTATAAAATTGCGAGATTGGCATGGGAATAGCGTATCGTATGATTGGAACGTACATAAAATAATAAACAGGCATCGCAAATATGATACGATTGTAACATTTCAAATTGATTATTCGTATATGTTTCTTTGTTTGTTCGTAACAGGCGTTATACGCGTGCAATACACATGCCACAGGATATTATTCGACGTTGCGAGTCCATTATTGCGACGAGAAAAAATTGGATTTCAGGTTTGCAGCTTCTCTGATAACCACGTTATTAGTAATTAAGGTATTTTGCTTCCCTTTGGTACGCGAGACGAGCAGAACGAAGCTGTGACATAATTCGAAAACAAAGGCTGCCACGGGCTCTCGATAAGCTCGTTACTTGTAATCAAAGAGTCTTAATTCTTGTTGAGTAATAAATGGGTAGACAGAATCTTTCAACACTTTCGCATAAATAGTTCAATCTTCTTGGCAACTAGGGTAAAATAAATTGCACGAATTCAGTTATCTGGTTCTTTTCAAGTTTTCGAAAGTCTCGGAGTGTACCGATAGTATTCGGTGGATGGTTACAACGAAATGTGATTAATTTTATTCAATTTGTCGTCTCTGGACTGCGGATCTTTGAGCAAGATAAAATTTTTCGAAGCTAATTGCAAAAAGCGAAAATTAAATAAAAATGTACCGTTTCTTTTATAATTGTAAGCGTTTGTAGTTAACGCGTACGATAAAAAAAAATTTGTCGTTACAGATCTTAATTGAAAGTAAGATAAAATGATTTAACGTTTAACGGTATCGCATGTTTAGGCTAGTTTATTCGCCCTTACGCGCGTGACCCTGGAAGCGTTGAAGTAATAAAATGAATTAAAAAGTTATAACAATAAAAAGTATAGTATGACACGGATGCAAGTGAAACAGTTGACTGTAATTGGTGGATTTAATTGGCACGCAGGCTCGGTCCACCAGTCGGTATAAATGTATATCTGTATATTAGATCGTTTTAAACGGAATATTCCACGCTATCGATCATTTGTTACAATCGTAATGTCAGGAAGTGTTAACGTTAAAGAAGTTCTTCGATTTAGTTCGATAAACGGAATTGCGAAGCAGTTCGTTGTCAGATTACTTTCAATGAAACGCTTTTTTCGATAACGAAGGTCGACAGCTAATTTATAAAAACTAAGCAAATTTTTTTTTAAAAAGTAATTTAACAAACTATACCGTACATTACTCCTTTAGAAGCGTAGAAGAACGATTCAACTGGCATTTGAATCTTAAATTAATAGGAGATCTACATCGATATCGTTATTAATTACACAATAACCATGGGAATAATACGCAACATGTATATTTAATACCGATTACAAGGCTATCGATGTTTCGTCGCTCCATCAATAGATTCGTTCGCTCGTAAATAAAACATGACGCTGTATTCTATAACAATTGATATTTCGAATGGTCAAAATCTAGCGCGTTTTACTACCGAAAAACCCCATCTTTGCGTTATCGAGAAATAAGAAGACGCATCCCGCACCCTTGCAACGTTGGAAACGAGTCTACCCCTCCAACGCCTTTGGATTTCTTTCTCTGGGGTTTTTCGAAGTTAAAAGTTTACGCGAACAAGACCGCGACCGTCCAAGCCTCGAAGGACGAGATTAGACGCTGTATCCCTGAAATTCAGCCGCAATTATGCGAAAATGTGATTGAAAATTTCGTGAAAAGAACGCAAATGTGCCAGCAAAACTGAGGAGGAGGGCGTTTACCAGATGTGTTGTTCCATGCATAATTCCCACATGTCTACCACGTACGTGGTAAATTAAAAAAAAGAACTGTATTTCGTTTGGAATTAAAATATTCCACTCTCGTTGGGACAAGCCCTTCGCGATAGCAAACGCGAACGTGGCCCTAAAGCGATTAACCCGGGACTTTTCTCTGGCGGCTAACCGTTCGACCATTGGTCAAAACGAATTACGTTAGCACTGGTTAATCTGTATTTAAGTAACGCATCGTACGAAACGAAGAAAGGAAGGTGTCGAAAATAAGACGAAGGGCACACACGCGGCCCCACGAATCCACTAGCGCGCGTGTCCATCGCGTTCGCTCCGATTAAACTCAATTCGAAAGACGTTCCAGAAAAAGGCCCTAAGCGCGGTCGAACTGCCGCGATGCCGGCTCGCGCTGTCTGCCGTCCAATCCTGCCAACTTAACCTCATTAATAAATTAATTAGATATTATTGCGTTGGCAGCCAGGGCGGCAGCTGCGGGCCACCTCTCCTTCCCTCTTCGTCTTCGTCTTTCTCCGTTTCCTCTGGGCCCGCAGATGATGCTCGGGACGCCGCTATATACGTACAAATGGAGGGTCAAGACCCGTGACGTCATTTCTTGCGACGATCACGCAGATACGACACACGTTGCCCGCACGTTTTCCATCTTCCAAACAATCACGAAACGTTGATCGCTTTCTTTCCGTTGCCGGCAGACAGGCCAACCGTTTCCAAAAGATACGAGGTTGTGTTAAAAAATTAAAAATGTTATTTATTTGTTTAAAAACGAACGTTGTCCCCTTCGAAATAGTCTCCATTAGATATTCCAGACTTGTGCCAGCGCTTCTTCCAATCCCTGCAACGCTTTTGGAACTCGATCTTCGGAATAGCTTTCAGCTCTTTCAGCGAAGCGCTTTTAATCTAGAGGGTGTCTCGAAATTTCTTCGACATCCGGAAATGGGAGGTTCCCGAGATCGTTTCAAGCGACATTTTCCTTTGCAAAAATGGCGTCCGAGGATTCGTTTACGAGTTATTAACGAAAAATATGGACCAATCGAAGCGCGGCTACAGCGGATTGATTCTGGCTCGGCCAACGGCTACGTCACGCTAATCGTAAGCGGGACCTGTATCGACAGCCACGATAGGCGGCAGCACCGTCGCCTGTGCATCCCGCCGAATAATGAGAATTACACGCCGTAAACGTAAAAGTAGGACTTTTCAGGCGAACAGCCCCCCAGATTGATCTTTCGTCTAGCGATTTTGACTACCTGGACACCCCGTCTTTGCATTATTAAGACATCGATAGCGGAATCCCGTACCCCTGCAATCCTCGCGTACGTACACGTGGTCTAACGGTGCGCGAGTGTACTGTGGCGACTGTGTGCGGTCACGCGCGAGTGTCGTCTGTCCGGGAGACGAAGACCTTAATGGAAGTTGGTGATCTAATTGTCCAACCGAAGGTCGATTAGATATCCGAGATTATAATTTGACATTAAACGTTGGTATTTGGGTACAGAGTTAAAGAAACTGAATAGCGTCTGGAGTACTTCTTCGTTGGACAACTCTAGGTTGATTACTTTGCGTATAAACGCCAGCCTGTAAATTCGATAAGAAACGAAGCTTGGACCATGTTGATAAGAGGATCGACGATAAGGCTCATGGACTTGCATCGAGATGCAAGGTGGTCGTTTTAAGTATCGTTTGCGAAGGCGAGCACGCGAGATTGATGCGAACAAAGCGTGCTCCGAGACGAAAATAGAATTAGATGTTACAATTAGACTGCGGAGTTTTGTGCACAATAAAAATTCACTCACTGTGAAATTGTATTCACCGTTTCGAATTTGATCTAATAATTTTTGTCATAATTGCTTTCCGGGGAGCAATATAAGATTCGTAAATAGTTTTTCTTCAATTTTCTTAATTGCGCATTGATATTTGTCAAACAATTTATTGTATTTCAAAAGTTGAAGAAAGGTGCGATCTTTAAAATCTCAACATGTTACGTTCGATTAAATACACAGGAATTCGAAGATAAAATTGTAAAAGTAGAATTTTATACGTTCGTAACAAAAATGTTTAGGCGAAAAAGGAAAACGGTGAAAATATCAGGCAATTTAAAATCTAAAACTTATTTTGTCGCTAAGACGCCGATCGAGATCTTTTCATCTCCTTACCTAAATCCATTTTAACCCGCCGTTAGTTAGGTGGGGTCTCACAGACCCCAGAGATTTTAGATCGATCGTAACATTGTAACAACGCGCGACAGCGAGTCGGGCCTGAGTGTATTCAAAATTGTAATTTCGTGGATCTGCGTTTTTGCTCTGTAAAATGGCAAGCCTCTCGAGCAATACCTAATCTTATATTCATCGAAAAGGTATTTATTTCTATAATACGATATATTATTTCGGTGGGTCTGTGGGACCCCACCTTACCGCTTTCGATACATTTTCCCACCTTACCAACGCCGGGTTACGGAAAGCTCGGTGTCTCCTAACGGTAAGTATAACAACGTCTTAATTGCGATGCGGCGAGACAGAGTACCGTGAGTTAACTTGCGTTGTTTGACGTGATACGTACCTAAATTGCAACCAGCGTCGTCAGACAAGGGGAGGGGGCACGAATCGAGGAGAAAAAGTTACCTTCTCTCTCTGCCGGTGCCGGACACAGACGAAACGCGTCGCGTGACTGGGCCGCGGCGGAAGCGTGGGGGACAGCGTCGTAGAAAGGGAAATTCTTCTTCGAAACATTTTCTTGTATGTGGAAAGAGTAATTTGCGAGTAGGTCGTACAGTTCAGCGAGTCACCCTTGTAACGAAAAGAATCGATGTCGAGACAAAAATTCAAGATCTCTGATTCTAATTCTCTGAAAAACCTAACGACGACATTGTATATATCCTAGTCGATATCAAAGAATTCTTGTTCGAAACAGTTTCTTGTGCAACGAGTAATTTATGAGTAGGTGGTACAGTTTTAAGCGAGTCTCCCTGTACGATAAGAAGAATCGACGTTGAGAACGTTCAGCGATAATATCTGAAAAGTGAAAGCACGCGACAGGCAGCGTTCTTCGTTGGAACCGGGGAGTCAACTTGGAGGATTCTGGGTGCAGGAGAGGCGAGGTCTTCCGGGCCTAGAATCCTAATAGCGAAGGAGCCCGCGGCGACGCTCATTACGGGGTAGCATGGCGACTGGTAATGACAAAAAGCACATGCAGCATTATCATTGCGGAGTGTATGGCATTAAGCTGTAGGGGGCCAGGATTAGGATGTCGGCCATTACCGCGCGTCACTGACCGTTTATTCTACGCCGTGCACGGTGTGGTGACTTCCTCTAGACGCGTACGCATGCCTACATAACCAGAGGATGAGGACACTCGCGAGATCGTGAAATCTCGACGTACGCGTTCACCTTTCGATGCTGCTTCCGATTCGACGTTTTGCTTTTGCGTTCGCCGTCATTGTTGTTGCTCGTAATCGATAAACTCAATTTTTACGTACTCTGTTTTCTCTTGTGTCGATGCAAGCTGAAAAAATCTAACACCGAAATGGACAGTGGGTTTTATGCATTCGTGACAAAAACGAGAAGGTGTAATTTCAAACGGTAAAAACATTGGAAGAATTAAAAAAAATATTTGACTGCTATATTATTTTCAACCGATTAAACGTATCGATAAAGAAAACAAATTTCTATTTCGCTCCAGTTTGTTGCGTATCCGGTAGAAAATTTTTATTCTGGACAAAGATTCGCTGATTTTAATTGATTCGCGGATGAAACGCTCGCAAACGAACTTACTAAAAAGTAATCAATTTTCAAAGTTTAGCGATTCAAGCAGAAAGTACAAGCCTCGATTTGTATCGGATTTAACTAAATCGACAACGGTGTTGATCGAACGATTTGCGGGCCGTCCAGCCGGGCTCTCTGATTTAACTCCGAATTCGTTAATTCGCTCACGAGAATTTTCAACAGCCCACCGAGGGTAATTAAATTCGAAATTTTCCAATCTTTTCGTTAACGCTAAACCTACCACGAGGGGTCGAATGACCCATTTTAGATTTTTTATTTGACAACTATTGAGATTGCAAAGGTGTTTTCATGGGGAATCGATCGAATACATTTTTCGACTCCGGTATATGTTATAGTAAAAACCGCACAAAATATAAATCAATTTAATATCGTTATTTTTATAATACCGTACACGTTGGTCACTGTTGACGATCGGTAGGTTTAGCGATAAAATGTTCGTAGCCTGTGCAAACAGAACGTCCGTAACTTTATAATTAACGGAGGTGGTAGAACATTGGAGATGCTGAATTATTGCAATCGTAATATCGCCATGAAATTATTACCGTTACCATTTTTCAATTGCATCTCGCGTCACGCTGTAAGTCGTAGCGTAATAGTTTGAGGTTAGGATATCAGGCATACGTATACTCTCGACCCGAATACCATAGAAGCGAGTTTTACCCTGATCCGTACATTAACGAAACAGTATTTGAAACAAATGAATTTTTCATTGACCTTCAGTTTTCCGGTATTAGAAACCGTGAGTGAACGATCACAGCGTAGTAATCGCATGGTATTCGATGCTCCACACATCGATACGACGTTAAGGACGATTCAACGACGCGCTTAGAAGGTCCGATGCGTTTAATGCGCTTGAACCAAAGCAGATAGCTCGGTCTAAATTGCGCTTAAGTAACTTAAATTTAATTTAATTTCGCATTGGCTCATCGGTGTCTCCGTTGGCAATGTTTAATTCGATACGGGCGTAACATTGTGTTACAGACACTTGTGCAACGTTCGAGGCGGACTAAGGAAAATTGAATGGAAACGCGATCGCAAGAATATCGATGGGATGCTCAGAAAATGATTGGAAAACGATTTATTCGGGTGTTTTTTCACGATTCGATGCTTTCGGTAATTTATCAATAATTTTCAACGCGATCTTCTTAAACATTTGCTTCTCAAACGTTTCGTTATTACTAATATTCGATTACAGATCCTCCTACGGTAGACCGGATACAATGTTTTAAATGTTCATGTCGTTGGCACGAGTCCCGCACCAATTATAAGAACATTGGCTCGTTCCGAATGCCAAGACTTGATCACCCGTTAAACGTATTAACCGGTCTTACCCCAATACGTTCGTCATCTTATCCGGTGGTTGGGTTTTGCATTTTTTTTTACTTGTAATTTCAAAATTATATACTTCTATATTAATATTCAATTTATTAAAACACGCGAGAGCGATATACATATATTTTTTATTCATCTTATGTAACAAATAATATAATGTTAGACTCTGCGGTCCATACCAAATAAGCAATAATATAAATTATATTTATCATCGTTAAGCACCTTCCATCAACGATGACGTGTCTTAAAAATCGATTACCTGTGACAAATTTTCAATAAAACACTTCGTATCTATAATAAAGATACGCGAGATATCTCGTCCATTGTAAGCGAAAGGATTAATAAAAAGAAAAGAGAAAAAAGAAAAAAGAAGAAACTCTAGCAGCTCGCAGAATTGTATTTGAAGCGCGAGTAGAATAGAGATATCGAGGAACGTGTCGCGTTGTGTCGGCTTCCGTGAAGCGTTCGCGATCGGTTGTTCGAACAGAGGAGCGCTCGTAAAGACTTTCGTGCGTGATATATCTGGCCGAGAACGAAATTGACTCTTAATTGCAGCGGCGCCACGCGGGCATGAATAATTGGCGGCGTCAGGGACGAATTCGACGACGGATAATGCAGCAATCCCCGAATCGGAGCGTATCATTTATTCAGCGGCCCGTAGCCACCGGTAGCCGAAGCTGCGGATTTGCAAATCGTATTAACCCGAGCGCGAGAAAAAAGTCACCCCCTCGCTCTCGTCGCGGGGGGATCAAAGCGCGGTGATTTTCATTCGCTCTCTAGAACCCTACCGCGATTTTCCTCCCACCCCACGTACCCTTTAGCAATCGTTGATTTAACCCGCTGATCAACTGGCGTCGCGTTCTTTGTTACGATTCGGTTACGATTCGGTTACGATTCGGTTACGATTCGGTTACGTAGCGACTGTAAGAGTAGACTCTTACGCTTTTACACGCATTGCAATTATAGTTCTGAATTTTTCGACGTTTGCCCACGTTTGCGACCACCTCCTGACGCGAAATGCTCCGACACGTACAGGGTAAACCGTACAACGATCGACACCCTAACCCAAAATCGTAGTAAAAATCTTTTTTACATTCGTATCTTTTAGCATTCGTATCTGTTAGACTTTGTTTGAAATCTTCGCGGCGAGTGTGACTCGTTAAAATACGACAAAGGGTTGAACAGCTCGTGCAACATTTCTTACTTGTTTAGATCCATAGAATATACTGGCAAAGTTTCGCGCTTTAAACCTGGGACACTCTGTACGTCTTATAGTTTTGTCACGGGGAGTAAAGGTACAGAAACCAGCAGTCGCTGCAAACGACGAAAACGTTTCGTCTATCCGTGGAGTACAACGGCGGACGATCAGAGGTGCGGAGGAGGGGGTTGGGAAGGGAGACGTCGGCCCGTTTACACGGGGCACGGGGAAATGCGCACACATCGGGCGGAATGGTGCGGGGGAGAGGGACATGGACACGCCCCTGGCTCGCAAAGGTGCACAGGGTAGGAAAAGGTTAAGGGAAGAGAGGCCCTGGAAAAAAGAAGCGGAGGCAAAAGGTAGCGGAGAAAGGTGGATGGAGAGCGTTCCTTATATCGGTACCCCTGGAGGCTCTTCTCGCCCTCCCCCGCCACGCCCGGTCCTCCGCGCCACCCAACCCATCCCCCACTTTCGGCCTCGAGGCTCCTGTTTTACGCTTTTCGACTTTTTCAAGATTTATCCCTGCCGCTTCCTCGCTAAATCGCTTTCCGGGCGAAATTTACGGTCGGGCAATAATACAGGAGCACCGTGCTACTCGAGCGTGTGTGGGCGTAAGGGGGTAGGAAGGATACCGAACGTGGGTGGAAGAGGAAGCTCCACCCGGTCGAGTAACGGTAAGGGAGCCTACATACATTCCCAGCACGTTCCCGGCTTCTTCTCTACCTGACTGACTGCTTCCACCTCTTCCTCGAGCATTTTCTTTACGATCATCCTCCACCCCTTACGACGCGCCTCGGCTACCCTGGACCAACCATTCTCCTGGTGGGAGCAGTTTATATCTTGCCTTCGACGCCTTGTTGGCAGTCATTGTTCTTGACCATTTCTCTGCGAATCAACCGCTCGGATCGGATCGAGGACTGCGTCTCCTGGACAGAGGACACTCGCGCGAGACTGCGCACCGCTAGACCACGTACACGTATACGTACGCGAGGATTGCAAGGGTCCGGGGGATTCCATTCCTGATCTCTTAATAAATCGTTGGATCGCTAGATGAAAGATCAATCTAGGGGGCTCGATTAACATATTTTGATAATAATAATAATATTAACGTATTTTCGTTTGTCGTATTTGGACCGGATGGATGCCACGAAATTTGGATGTTAGCAAACAGAGAAATGGATCTTAAAAACCTACGTCCAACTGTGAAGCACGAGGGTGAATCGATAACGGTACGGGGGTGTAGGGGAGCCAACGGTGTTGGAAACCTCGTTATCGTCGGAAGAATATTAGACGAATATAAATATCTGCAAATATTAAAAGATAATTTGAAACGAAGTGCGAAAAAATTAGGGCTAGCAGAGAATTTTCATTTTCAACGGGACAATGATCCGAAACGTACTGGACGTATCGTTGAACAATGGATCGTGTACGTACAATGTACCCCACGTTTTAGAAACATCCCCACGAAGTTCGGACATCAACCCCATAGAACACTTATGGGCAGAAATCGGCAGACGACTCGGCAAATAAATACAATACAAATATAATACGGAAGCATTGAAAACCAAAATTATGAAATTTGGAACGGTACAAAGAAAGATATTACTGAAAATTTGGTTGACAGCATGCAACGACATTTTGCAAGCCGTGATAAGCGCTCACGGTGGTCCGACAAAATATTATAATGAAACACTGTAATTTGTTTAAAATGTATACTGTTATTTAGTCGTTCGAATACTTTTGTGGCGTTCGTTTAGCCGATGTTACCAAGGAATGTTTTACAAGTATTGTTTATGTTATCGGAGAGACTTTAAATTTAACATGTAGAATCATGATACTTGCGCGTTACCATAGAAATTATATAAAATGTTTTGTAATTCGTAATATGACTCGTACTTTTTAAGCGTGAAACTTTTCATTCGCGTTCGAACACTTTCGTGTCGCACTTTCGTGTCTTTAAATATTCGCAATCGAAAAGTCACTCGCAAGGGAACGCCGATGACCGATACGTGTCGATTTTGATGAAATTTTACACAAGTTTAACGCGTTAATAAATGTCCAATGCTTTGTCATTATAATTGCAAAGATAATTTGTTAGGTTGTAGAAGTTTCAGAGATGACGTTCATTATCAATTAGGTTCACTCGGGATACATCGCCTGTACAGCGAGGGTAGGCTGAGGATATGTTGGTGCAAATTTGGCTTATTCCCCTCCGTAGCTCATTATGCCACGTTTACAAGCTATCCCCACCGCGTAACTTCCGTCGAGCTCGTACAACTTCATCAAGTATAGTCTCTTCGAAATAGGTCATCGTCAGTTTCTGGCAATTTCTCTCGCAAATGCCAGAAAAACTGTATCATAGCGTGCTCCTTCTATTAACGAAACCCGGAAAAAAACTAATTTCGTTGCATGATTTAACTGTAATTTAGCTGTAAGTAGAATTGCTGGTAGAATTACATTAGAAGCAGAGAATTATTAATCTTATCGTTACGATAACTATTCTTTACCGCAGCAACTTGAATATATTAACTGTTGGAACGAAACCAAATTTTCTAGAACGATATTTGTTATACAGGTATAGTCGTCGCTGGACTGTGCGTGCGGATCTTCGTGCAAAATAAATATCGTCCGCGTAAATTGTACGAAGCAGGAACCAAATCCAAATTTCATTCTTTCTTTAACGATTTTCATTGGCTGAATCTAACGCATGGATACTTTTTAATTCTTCTTCAAATACAAGGAAACGCGTATGAGATTAGAAATTAATAATATTTTTAACTTTATTTTCAGCACAAGGAATTTACGTTTAAAAAATTCAATACGAAACGGGAACTTTATTCGTTAGATTTTCTTATGGTCATTTAATATGCACGTTAGGATGGGAATAATAATTTTTTATAACTTCCAAATTTTGTTTATTTGCGTACAGTACACGAGTAAAAATTTAAGCCACCCAAAATATCGGCGATGATAGATCAAACTACAAAACAATAGTGTATACTTTCTGGAATGATTAATTTCTATAACAGAATTAGAGCATTATTGTAGTCGTACGTATAAATGTTAATTAATTTTTTAACGTGCAAATTGACGTACGCGCGTGGAATAAAAATTGGAGGAAAGATATCGATAAAGTATCTAAAACGCGTTGTAAAAATGGTATGATAAATTCTAATGATTAAAACTGAAGTATTTAAATATTTAATACTGTACGAACAGTGTGAAATCTGTTCTCGGTATGGCACACTGTCGTCGATATACGCGTAAAGAAATAGTGGTCGCTTACAATCATGGGAAAGCCCCTTATCTATTATTCACAGGGTGCAAAAGCACAGCGGGTCAATAAAGTATATAAATGATGTTCTAACGTGAAAATGCGACGACTGCGGTCACTTGTCCGCACGTGACCGGTGAATTTCCGGCGAGGATTTCACGGGAAATGGTTTATCGGATACGAGAGGAACTCGGAAAGAGGGGCTGATGAAATGGAATAGAATTCACTTCATAAAAAATACGAGTAAAGTAGAACGATTTAAATTGTAACTCAATTTGTGGAAATAGCTTCTGTAAAATGATAGGAATATTTAAACATTCGTTTTGCATGCTCTAGCCACTTCAGAAATTATTGTATAATTTTACCGATTTTACCGATTTTACCATTCGAGATTTTTCGTTGTCGGTTCACTATCTTCTACGTATATTTGAATCCGCTGTATTTGAATTTACGCATCGAATGAAATAGTATTTACTTGTGCAAATATTTCAATGTTTATTATTTTATATAAAATTATTTAAAATTTTCCCCGGTCCTGGATATACCTGATGGAAGGAAAAAACTCTTACGAGAATAAACTTTTTATCCGTTTCGTTACATGTCTTGTAGTTTTGTCGCGGGGTGTATTTTCAGTTGGGTCGAAACCGAAGATGAGTTTGAAGATTGCGATGATTAATCAATTCTGGAGATTTATTGGAGCAGAAGGGTATAGCAGGGGGCGGTAGATGGTTACGCTGGCCGAAAGATTGGGAAGCGTTGGACAAGGGGCGCGACATATTGGATGAAATTGGCGCATATCAAACAGGGAAGCAATTGGAATATAGCGGATCCAGATCCCGTCCCTACCGACTCACGCTTGGTCTCGTTGGAAATGGTGCCCTCGGGGTGAAATGGGGAAGCGAAACCTTCGACTGCGCATCACCCGTCTCTCTCTCTCTCTCTCTCTCTCTCTCTCTCTCTCTCTCTCTCTCTCTGTCTCTCTCGTTCTCTGTTCCACGTAGCACCCTCCGGCTCTATCACCGCCGCCACTCGATCCCGCCACTTCTACCCTTTCCTCTGCTACCGGATCTGCACCCACGCCTCGACGGTGCCACGATATTATATCGCCGGGAAAGCCTATCTACTTGCAGACGCAAGTCCAACTTCTCTCGTCTTGGAACGAACTTCAAATTAGATACAGCTCCGAGTACAATGGTGTGCTCGGCAAATACGATAGCGTAATTTGGTATTCTCTTTGCTGTAATCGGCTGAGTCGTACGATTTGCGGAGGATTCGAGTGTGTTTGTCGACCGAGACATTTTCCATCCGGCTGTTTTATCTGCGAAATCGGTTCTTTCGTTCTCTCTCTCTCTCTCGATCTCTATCTCTATCTATCTCGATACGAGTAGAGGATTAAGGAACGACAGAGCACAATGATAAATTTAGAGTAAGCTTCTCCATCGAATATTTGGTATCGATAGACTGCGGATCTTTATGCGTTTATAGAAAAATTGACTATACGAAATTCAAAATTGTTGAAAAATTTTAATAATTAAGATGTCAATATATAATTTCTCCTCTATTAAAATGTCTCTGTCTCTGGTGTGTCGTTCCGATCGATTATCCGACTCTCTCTCTGTTAGAAATAGCTCAAGTATCGTAGCAATTTAAAATTATCAACGAATTTTTTTAGATTTTTGGGCATTTTAACGAACGAAGATTTTTAAAATTGAGTGACATCGGTTACTCGTATAGCAGCTCGGTACGAGTTGACTTATGTGAGCGGGAGTGTATAAAGTAAGTAAAAGTAAAGTAATGATATTTGGTCCCCTCAGGGTTTCAAATCCGTTTACCACTCTCCCCTTCTTCCACTCTCAATATCGCCTAATTTCAGCCTATTTCAGCCTAATTTTCATCGGGATCTATTGTTCTTTAATGTGGGTTCGGAACCACCTTTTCCCAACCACACGCGGCGTGTTTCCAGGGGGCAGAGGTGATTATTTGGCGAAACAAATATTTCAAATAATATTTCATATTTTAGATTTCATTTTGCTCAAAGAAAATAGTATTTTAAACAAGATATACAATTTCGTAAATAAAATATTTCTACTCGAACAATCTGAACCTGAAAATAAAATATTTCTATTTCAACAATTCGATCCACAAAATAAAATATTTCTATTCCAACAAACTGAAACACGAAATAAAATATTTTACTTTTCGCATTGTTATAATACTCCGAGAAACCGCATAAACTTACGGCTGACACTCGTAAATGTATCGAATTTGAACCATTATTTTCAGAAATAATATTTAAAATTGAAATTGAAAATAACGACAAAATACAAATATTTTAAATATTCTTCAAATAAAATATTATTTTCAAAAATTACTACCTCAAATAAATTATTTTATTTTCTTAGTTGTACACATACTTTAAAATAAATAGGATTATTTATTATTTACTATTTAAAATACTATTTTCCCCTGCTCTGCCAGGGGGTCACACCCCCCACCCTCGGCGTATATCCCGTAGTCATCCATCCAAGTACCGGCCGCGCCCAACGCTGTTTAACTTCGGTGATCGGACGAGAACTTTTTTTAACGATGTCTATTGGTACAGTTCACAAAATAAAATTTAAAATTGATAACAAAAACATGTGAAAAAACAACCATCAAATTGCACTTAAATGTTTAATGGTACGCTCGCCTGCGTAACTCTGAAACATAGATGTTTTTGTTACAATATAACATTTGGTGTTACATTTGTATTGCTCGCACTTAATAACAAAGGTACATTTTTTAGTCTTGCTTGGTGCGAGGAGAAAAGAAATTTTTATTGCAGATAAAAAATAAGCAAAACCCCTCGGGCGATATAATGCTTGTACCAGGATTACGGCTAACTTACTAACTAGGGGGGTGGCTTATAGAGGGGGGGGGGGGGGGGTTATCACGAGTTATATAAACTAGCTGGCGCGCGATCTATTTTTCCTGGCTTTCAGCTCTGGGATATGTTTATCGGTGTCGGAGAGCCACCAATATTTGCTGGCGTTGAGTCTGTTAAAAGTCTAGGAAATCGCATTCTGGGATGTCGGTAGAGAATTTGAAATTATGTATATTTTTATAAAAATCATCGTATCTAAACGCGATGCGTTTGTTGGCTTTATTTCGTTGCCAGTGACAGATTATTGGGGTGTTAATCGGACGAGAACCGGTTTCTGCAGCGAGGCAATGGTCGTTGACGAGCGGGGATTAAATATAATATTAATATCCAATATTAATAGTTTAACCTCAAGACAGCGACGAAATTAGTAGTAGAAAGCATCGATGAGTCGGAGCCGCTATTAAAAATTGCTGTATCGTTATTCGCAAAATGTTATATACATTATTAAATATGTTGGTGTCCAATGAATTACTAAACATTTAAGTATTGTACGAGGTATTACGTACATCAATTTCATATCCACAAAATTAAGAAAATCGTGTAGAATGGAAATATTCTAGGTCGGAAGAAATGTTTAATTTTCAAGTTAAAATAGCTCCGAGTGCAAAGGATTATAAAATACGAATTCCTTTTAAAATTTTTTATCGAGAAGTTTATTCCTGTGTCGAGACGTTACGACATAAAAGTTACAGCACGACGGTGTAACCGAAAAATACCTATATCGAGGTTCCTGGTTTTACGATCCGTTCGAACCAAATCGCTTTGATTGCTCGGTGGTTGTAACGTTGAGCGAGGAAGAGAGAGAGTGGGAGAGAGAGAGAGAGAGAGAGAGAGAGATTTTAATTTTGTGGTATTTTTGTGGATGTTCCTTTGGCGGTGGATGCGTCGAACAGAAACAGTAGCTCGAGGCAGTAGCCGGTTCGTAGCTGTCTCTACTTCGCGACTATGTAACCGGAGAATCAATACGATCCTCCTCCTCGTTCGGTGCACCAATTGAGCTCGTTGAATCTGTGCCCCGAGCCACGCGGTTACGTATGCCCGGCCCGCACACAGGCTCGATTACTCGTGTCCGTGCAGGGGTTGCGTGCACGCACACGCACGCCGAATTTCACGCAGACACACGCGCGGCCGACGATCCACTTGCGATCGATGAACGCAGCGGAGACGCACGGAGAGACGTACGCGTACCGCAGCCACCAAACAAACTCATCCGTGTAATTGGCAAATTGACAGATTAATTCAATCACAGCCAATGCTTCTTCGTCCCGGACTCTCGTTCTCGTTTAGGCTCCCGTTAATCTATATTGCTGCATCGATGAAGAGCCGTTGCGGATGATTCTTATCAGGCCCTGCTCGTATCTCGCGCTGTACACCTATTCTTCTCGCCGAGCTGTTTTGTCCAGCTATTTGGTCAGTTTTTTTTCTTTTCATTTTTTTCTTCTTTGGTGTTGGCATTCGACGAATTTTTACCGCGCGCGAGAGTACTCTCTTTTTTTATTTGGGCTCGCCCAAATATCCAAGGAAGATTTATCCATAATTTTTAACTCGCTTAAATGCAATTTTACAAGTTTAGTTGGGGACAGTTTTTCTAATATTTTTCCATGGAATATTTTTTTTTATTCCGCTTTATCTAAACTATATTTTGAGTCACCACTCGAGCGCTAAGGGTTAACCCTTTTTGCGCTCCGAATTATTTTTCAATTTTGTTACCAACAACTCCCTACTATTTTAAGTGTTTCATTTGAAATTTATTTCGATGGACAGTTCCTTGACTCCTACTTGTTTTAAACAATTTTGTTTACCAATTATATTAAATGTAGCTCCCTCAAACTTTGTTGTAATTTATATTATGGAACTTGTAAAATAAGTCAGGGGTTAACCAAATACATGTAAAAACACGTTTCATTTGCATTTTCCTTTCTCGGATGTCGAGTCACACTCGACAAAGGAGCGCACAGGGTTAAACATTTTACTGTTCCAAATTGTTGCTGATTTTCCCATAGATCCATCAAATCCGTAGTCTATCAATAAGAAATAATAACACCTGGGAAGCGGTCTACGGTGTCCCGTTTCTAATAGGAAACGTAATGGAAAAAAAGGGAAGAGTCATGGGGCCCCGTTCGAGGGGTGAATAAGACCAGGGGGTAATAAACACTTGATTCGACACCACTCATCTTCCTCTTGTCTCTTCGCACCGGCAGCGAACTCCATTTGACTTTTGTCTCCACTCGATTCCACCGCATTGCACACGCCCTTCCCAATGTGTACACTCGACGGAGCATCTATACTACTACTTCCTGCACCCTCTTCGGTTCTCATCCCTTCGTTCTCCATCCCTTTCTCGCTTTGTCTCTATCACTGTTGGCTTCTGGCACCCACCATTCCCTTCGTTCTCGCTCTCGGTTGTTATTTATATTCTTCTCTCGCTCCTCTCTTTCCATTGGTTACGTGTTTTCTCTCTCTCTCTCTCTCTCTCTCTCTCTCTGTCACGCTAGGCTCTTTTTCGTTTCAGTTTCGTGGCTACCCCGCGCGATAACGACGACGAGGATCGTTCGGTCCTATCCGGTGGTCTCTTCGTTCCTTTCGGTCAGGCTGGTCCTCGGTGGTTTTCGCTTTATTTCCCGCTTATCCATTTACATTTGATTTACTCCGGCTGTCGCGCACCGCTTCAAGGGCCGCCACCTCGATTATTGCCACCGCTTTGACCATTGTCGCGAGGATAAACGCGTTCCCTTGTCAAACTTTGATGTTTCATTCTTTGACGCGTTGATTGCCGGATCGGCAACCAACCAAATTCCATGAAATCGAAGAAATTCACAGGGTCTCGCCGAGGTAAATCCGGTAAGCGAAGACCACGGTACACTATCTGGTTGAACTCGTCTTAACGCCAGATTCGTTCGATGTAAAAAAAATATGTAGCATTTCATTTAAAAAAATGAAGGTCATCTTTGTTTTTAGAAAAATATTAAAAATAAAAAAATTGAGATACGCTATCATAGTATTGCCAGTAAAATATACGACACAACTTCCTTCGCTTCGATTTTTTTTCTAATGTTTACAGTTTACGAAAAAGACGCTGGTACGAATTATCGCGATCGCCCAGTATATTGTTTTATAAAAATTCACAAGACTAGAATTTATTTAGATTCTTCACAATCTTTATAATATATATTATTCAATAATTTCTAACGGAAGCATTTTTAAAATCGCAATAATTAAAAAATAAACAATGCGAATGCGGTCATTCGACCGGCCACGGTACGTTTAGTGTTAAAGGGTTGTCAGTTTATAGGGAAAAAATGGTTCGAATACGTTAACTTGAAAAATTGACCTTTGGCCACAAGAAGCGGGCTCTTGGCCCACTGTGCGTAGCGGGACACGTGGTCTCGCGATGCTCCGACTTCTGGTTTCTCGACGCTTCTTTACGAGCTATTTATCATGTACCCCATTCATTCCCCCTCAATTAATGGCACGTTGAGCACCCTCTACCGGAGAAGAAATATCCCACGCGATTTCGTTCCAGTCGATAGGCCAGAAGAGATTCCGCTTCCGGATACCGTTCCATTCGGCGTGCGTTTATAGCCCTTAAATGCCCGTCTTTTCCCCTTCGATGCATTGCCATTGCCGCGGCCAGTGATCTCGGAATCGGTTCGTAAGGGGGGCGCAGACATCTTGATTGTTTCGTAATAAATATCTGTGCATCCGACGATTGACCTTTCCAACGAAATTCAATCGAACTTGCGCCGCCTGCGTCATATAATTTATATTGTTCTCGCATGCGTACACGGTGACAGGAAAAACCACTATCCACCCGAAAGAGTTCTTTTCAATATGCAATTCTGGATCCAAGAAGTATTTCAACACTAAATAACCGATTCGATCGATAAAAGAAGAAGAAGAAGAAGAGGAGGGGGAGGAGGAGGAGCAGAGAAAAAAAGGACAGCGAACAATTTAGGAATGATTATCTGCTGTTCGTCGTAACGATCGTAACTCCCCTGCTGGAAAGGTATACGTATAGCCGCGAGGACGAAGTAGCTGAATACTTAACCGCATAATTCGATCACGCGGAAAGATCGAGCGACCGGTTTAATAATGATCCCCGTTCTGCGGCCGTAATTTCGGGTAGTTTGGTCGTGAGCTTACGATGCGGGGGATGGTTGAGCGTACGCGAGTAAAGAGGTTAGGGCACGGGGGAGCAATACCATATGCAAAATTAACCTCCATTAAATGCGTTAACTCGGCGACGAGCATGCTCCGATGCGCTTAACCAAAGTACATTACACCGTACTCGATGCGGTCCACAGACCGGGCCGTACGGTGCTCTACAGGGTGTTAACGAATAAAACAATCCGAGAAGTTCATACACAGTGCAGACCTACCGCGCAGGTGTTTAACGAGCTGGTGTTTAGTTAGAGGCGAACTTTGAACTGGAACATTTGTAGAAACTGTTAAACTTCTTACAGGAACAGGCACGCGATATCGTTGATTGCCTACGGGTGTTTGTGCGCTTCAGGTTCGTCGAAATAGGGAAATAAAATGCGTAGAATGGCTATCTTTGTTTTACGATCGTATCGGTCGTTTAGTTGCATCGGTGTCGTGAGTACAGGGACTAAAATTAACAGTTATTTTAAAATTTTCTACCATAAAAATCATCGATTAAATGTTGATTATCGCTGAAATTAAACAAAATGATTATAAAATATCGATTTTTAAACTTTTTGGTTACGAATACCACTCGTAACAGTTATCGATGCGAGAAGTTCGTTTTCTTTGATATCATCTTTATTATCATCGTTATCGTGTTGGTTATCGATGGTACAGGAATTTTTAATGGCGCCTCCGAGCCACCGTTCGAGCGCCAAGGGTTAAATGGTAGGTTTTAGGAAGAAATCACTGGGAAATTTGTTGAATTGCTTAACAATCGAATTGCCCCACTGCGGGACCGTGGGCCCCACGTTGAGAAACACTGTGGCGTCTACGCCTTTAGCGTCGTAGCACAGTATTTTGCAACTAGTGTTCCGACAATATAGTTTGACAGCACCAGCGTTTACTGCTTAAAGAGAACTGTAGAATAATCATTCGACAGAGAAATACAGATTCATTCCGTAATCGATGCTGTACTTTTCCGTAGAAATTCAAATATGCTGTTCAATATTCTTTATAACCCACAGACACAGAGGCGAAATGTAAATATAAGTCGAGGTTTTCCCATAAAGAAACTGTAAGATCAAAGGAGTCTAAAGAAACAAACGGAAACATTCTTAAATAGAATATTTTGTTCGCTTCTTACGGAAAGAAAATGTTTATTTTAGAACCAACGAGAAAATAAACATGTTCTTTGGAAAGTAATATCTTCCTGTGAATAGGATGTAGCTGAAACCTGAATTAAGTTCCTTTCTCGCGAAGTATTGACATTTCGATGACCTTGGGTTAGTATCGTTGTACGTAGGATAATAAAAGGGATCGATTGGTTGAACAAAAAAATTGGGTTGCGTCAAAGAATAAAATGCAATTGCATCTGGCGGGTGCATTGGTGCATCCACATAAAAAATAAGATCACAGAAAGTTACGACGTATCGTGAGATATGATAATTTTTTCCGTGTCGACGATTCTTCAACGCCGTGTAGATGACGTTAGATTTAATTGGGCATCTTGATCGCCGCAACAAAATGGCCTTACGCCGGGCATATTTGCCCACGGTTCGCTTCGTCCTCGATTTCTTTTCAACGAGACGACAATGCGCGCGCTCTTAACCCGTTAACCGTCTATGCCGTAATATTATTGAAGAAGCCGATCTACAATTGTATTGTACGCGACACGATATTACGTTCTGCAGCACGCTTCCCTCTTGACCCGTGCCAATCGAAACACTGGTCGGAGTACGCCATTGGTCCGCTCCGCGACCACGCTTTTCTCTACAGACGAGTTCGCTGAAAACGAGCAATTCCTAGCAGCCAAGCCTAGGTTTGCAATTTTATTATAGGTGTGCAAGGAACGGGTTACAGGTATAAAAGGTTACGCATCGGCGACGGATCTAAGCTTAAACGATATACGTACCATATACATTGTAAAGGGTGTTCCAAAATTCAAGCAAGAAGTAATTTTGATAGAAAACACAGGTTTTTTTGATCACCGGAACGGGAAATTACACGACCAGAAAACGAATCGTGCGGTAATTAAATTGTTTCTCGAGCTGTACGGCATGTGGCATCGTTTTGTTGAAATCACAAGTCGTCCACGTCCGTATCTTCCAATTTAGGCACCAAAAACCATTCTTAATAACCCTGAACTATCAGCTGACACGCCGTCGTCTTTTTCCGTTGGCAACACTTTACCGCGCAAATGGCGCGAAATTCAAATCTTGCGTGAACGTTGGGACACCCTTCGCTTATAGACCCGGCGCGGCGTAGGTATACGCCATCGCAAGATAATTCAAAACGATGGATAGCGATACGAAAGCAAAGTATACAAGTATTGTATATTTATGCATTATTTCGTAAACATTTGTAAAACGGTGCAAACTTGTTGCACAAAGATTGCAAGGAATTTACATTGACGTTTAGAAAAATCAGAAAGCGATTCCAAACTTTTGGCCGGTAGCGTAAATGTATATGGTCCGAGTCTAAGATTTCGCGGGTAATGCCATTGGCTTTGTGGGCTGCAGCACAGGGTCCCTTGCGCGGTCAAAAAACAATACAAACAATTTATAATTGAAAACTTACGAAAAAATAAATTATACACAAATTTTTGGTACTCGAGTTGATTTGGGTTACTCGGATGGGTCCCCGAAATTAACGGTCCGTCGCTGGTGTCCTATTGGATACGAAGTAAGTGGAGTGAAACACGTGTACACGCATACGCATACATACGTACATATGTAAAGAAATTTATTTTCTTTCCCGATGTGTCGAATACGTTGAAAATATGCGATACAACGGTATTTCGAAATTCTTTTTACCGTTGTAAATTACATCTACTCATTTTTCATCTTCGATTTTTTCACATTAAATTTTCTGTCGATTATCTGGAATTTTAATAACAATCAATTTTTTATCAACGATTTTTACCGTAGAAAATTAAATTTAGAATATCGGTTACTTCTGGTCGCTGGTTGAAGTAACTATCTTTAAATGGCCACGTTCCATTTGCAAATAGGGGTTGTTCGAAGGAACACGATCGATCGTGGAATTCCATTACGAAATGTAATCATTTTCTCACGCAATTCCTTAAAATATTTCGCTTACGCAGAAGCGAAGCTTGAATTAAGGGTCGCTAAAGTGCCGACACAAATAGTCGCGGCCGCTGCTCCGTGGCGCGATAAATATAATTAACCGAGCACGCAGAAACTTCCTTTCCTCGCCCTTCGACCTTGCGTTTCCTCGTCCCGCATTCCAGCCGGGCTGCCATGTCGGGCGAAGGGCCCCGCACGGTTCACAAAAGGAGACGCTTATTAAGCTGTATCATCCAAGAATAAGGGCTAACGCGCTGCATCCAATTTGTGCCGCTTAATTAATTCCCTCCAATTTATTCCCCGAGACCGGCCAATAAAGAAACCAGGACCCGCCGGTCAACGAGCGCCGATGCCACCGCAATATTGTCCCTAATGAAATCTTCGTTAATCGCGTCTCCGTGAAGTTTTCCAGCGCTCTGCGACCAGAACGGCGCGGCGCGGCGCGGCGCAGCGCGGCGGTCGATTGATGCTCCACGAATTTTACGTAATTAGAGCCGCGACAGAATGCGGGCAGCCGTTCGCTTCTTCGATGCACAGTAATGCCTCGATACACTGTGGGACAAAACGAGATAGAACACGTTAAGATTTAATACGATCCTAATTTATTCTCGCACCGCGACTCAAATTTATTTCTATACACTGTTCCAGGATACGATTAACTCCAGAGGTTTTCTATCGAATATTTTAAATTTGATTTTGCTTAAAGAAAATATTATTTTAAATAGAATATACAATTTCGAAAATAAAATATTTCTATTTCAACAATTTGATCCACAAAATAAAATATTTCCCATTCCGACAATCTGAAACACGAAATAAAATATTTTACTTTTTGCATTGTTACAATACTCTTAGAAACCGCATAAACGTACAGCCTATCTTATCGTTGAGAAACGATTTACACTCGTAAATGCATCGAATTCGAACAATTATTTTCAACAATAATATTTAAAATTGAAATTGAAGAATAAATTATTTTATTTTCAAAACTTACCGCGTCAAATAAAATATATTATTTTCAATATTGTACACACACTTTAAAATAAATAGGATTATTTATTATTTACCATTTAAATTATTATTTTCCCCAGCTCTGTTTAACCACTTGCCGTATCGTGTTCTTTACGGTGGTGCACAGTGGCCCAGGAACCCACTTTTAGTATCCAAAATTCAATTTTTCGAGTTTAATACATTGAAAAAAATTTTTCGCTACAAACTGACAACCCTTCGAAGCTCCCAAATCCAAAATATTATTCATTTCAGATGATTCTGCGACGAGATCGCTTCAAACGATTAATTTATAATGGAGTGTATAACGTTTCTTTGAAATATTTAATTACATTGCGCCCAGTTGAAATTGTGCTGATACGATGGATTGCCATAAAGCGGTTCCATAATCCAAATAGTATCAGAATTTTAACAGAAATCAGAAATGTAGTAGAATAGCAAATCGAAACGGTAATAACGGTATCGATATTAACGCTAATACGAATTAATATTAATTACGCTAATATCAACGGTAAAATTAACATCAATTCCATTAATTGACCATTTTGCCTGTTCAATCGTCATATTAATTTACCGCTGTCCGCATTCTCTGTCACGTTCGCTGTCGCATGTAATTCTTGGCAATTGCAATTTTTTCAAAATCTTTTTTTTGCATGTTATTTGGTAAATCGATTTTTCTGATTGCTCAAAAAATGTCAGCTGGTTTAGTCCGATCATAAAAAAGTAATACGTATACCGTTTTAAAGCGCGTTCAAATACTTTCGCGGTTCGCTCTATTCGGCTATACCGATAAAGAAAATTCGCGTTTGATTTCTAAACTCTCCGCGGTCCGTCCACGGTTAGCATGAAAGTTTGCGATCCTCTGAGCGTGGTACTCTCGACGAATAACCGGGTGTTTAGATTCCGCGTGTATAACACTACGCTCATTAGAGAGCGGCGCTAATTGCATAATTGGTGCCGGCAATTACGAGCAAAGCGGTGCCGCGTCGGGTGACGTCAACATCCAATAATTCGGCACGCGACGACAATCGCGCTGCACCGCCGCACCATTGCGCAAATAGCACGAATCGCAATTAAAAGCGATAATTCTATAATTAGCTTGCCGCCACGCTTGTCCCTGCCTAGCCTCCCCCTTTTGCACTCGACAGGCTTCCACCCCATTCGGATTCGGCTCCGACGCGGAAGGGGCTGAGGTCCTGGGACAAGTATTACTATGTCTACAGTGCGATTCCATCGCTGCCTGCCTGCCTGCCTGCCTGCCTGCCTGCCTGCCTCTCCTTCCCCATCGAGGAGAACTTGGTTGAATCTTGTTTATTCAAGGATTTACCGAATTAGCGATCACGCGATTTTAATAGAGTGTGCTAATGGAATAGGGTAAGTTAGACGTTGTCTAACTCGGAGGTTCTCAATATTTTATCATTCGCTTCGCCTACTCCGTGGGAACGTCGATGCGATTGGTTTTGTTCTTTCTATACAGGGTGAACCATTTACACCTCGATATCTCTCTGTTATTAACGGTAGAAGTACCAACAGTTAAGGACTGCGTCTCCTGGATAGACGACACTCGCGCGTGACTGCACACAGTCGCCACAGTACACTCGCGCTTAAGGTTCCGTTAAAAAATGTTTAGCCATGCACCATAGATTTTACAAAATTATGCAATAATCACCGGTCCACGATGCGTTAACGATAAGATACACTCGTTAAACCAATGCGATTTCTCAGAGTATTATAACAATGCGAAAAGTAAAATATTTTATTTTGTGTTCGAGATCGTTAAAATACATATATTTTATTTTGTGGATCAAATTGTTGAAATAGAAATATTTTATTTTCTGGTTCAGATCGTTAAAAATATTTTATTTTCGAAATTGTATATCTTATTTAAAAAATACTATTTTCTTTAAGCAAAATATAATCTAAAATATTCAATGGTATTTGAAATATTTGTTTCGCCAAATAATGCCCGCCTCTGGTTTGAACTTCTTTATTGAATTTCTGCGTATATTTATTTACGTGCGATCAACGTTTTTTGACTCCAGGAAAGTTCAAATACTAGTTTCTTGGCCAAATAAATGTTGCATGGCACTTGAGAGGACGTTGAGCTACGGTAACTCGATAACGCTGACCCTGCGCAATTGAAACTACACGCGTAACAAGATATCCCTACGTGTACCCAAATAGTTGAATACCGACATTACTGGATGTCCATAATTCGGGTTACCGAACCATTGGATGTGTACATTACTTACACCGCAGCATGGAGCTAACGTCGCTGTAATTTTCGTAAACTTCGTAACGAACTGGTCGGCATTCGTATGCGTTAACGTTAACATCGGCGTTAGCATCGACAAGCTCTGATGAAGCTCAATTTCCATATTCGCACGCAACCAACAGAAATAAAGTGACAGTAAAACAAAATGCTGATAAAGTAAACATTAAAGGGACATGTTGGACATTTTTAAGTAAACATTTCAAAATGTAGTTTCGCAGAGAGAGAGAAAGAGAGAGAGAGAGAGAGAGAGAGAGAGAGAGAGAGAGAGAGAGAGATAGTCGATAACAATGTCCAACACCAAATTTGTTTCGCTATAACTGTTGGGTGTCCCTTATAGAGTTTTTCGCTCCGATTCCGAATCTGCCCTTAATTTTTCTCCTACGCGCACAATTTTTGAGAAACATGACTTTGAAGAAAAACCATATTTTTCAACTTTAAACAAATATCGTGATGTTATTATAAAAGATATTGAATTGTTCTATGCGGCAAAAGATTCTGTAGACTTTTCCGAATACGATGTATTCTGAATCAGCGCAAAAAACTATAAGGGACATCCAACGGTTATAGCGAAACATAAAAAAAGTTGAAATTTGTTGGACAGCGTAATCGAATTTGTTTTCAAAACAAAAATGAAAAAAAGATTACAAAAGTAATTGTCTTTTTGTTAACGTTACACCGTATCAATAATGGAAGCAATATTCAATTTTCAATCATTATTTATTACTGCACTGTTTTTATCCAAAAACGATGCTACTCGTAAGCAAGCTTCCGTTATAGCGATTTCCATTAATATTCAAAAATTTCAATTGGTCGGAATTGTAGAGAAAATGCTAAAAGTACGTTCCATAACTTTTTTTTATCTGTGTGCGCGCGTGCGTGGACCTGTACCGATAATTTCAAAAATACTTTAAGCTTTGCAACTCGTTAGCAACGTCGACCGATTTTGACGAAATTTTTTAGAATATGTTTAATAAGATACGGATCGTGTCCTATATTTTGATTCGTGACTGTAGAGATTCCGTCGATTCGTATTCCATTTTCGCGCGGCGAACAATACCCGCAAACGCTACAGCCGATTACGCGATCGCACGAATAACAAGAGCAGCGGGTATAACGAGCGTGTAACAAATCCAGCGCGTGTGCCGATGTGTAAACACACTCCACTCGAAGCCACAATCCCTTCTGTGCGCAGTGGCGGGGTGTGCAGTCGGATGGTCGCACAATAAAACACTGGCATAATGTTTCGCCCGGCTGGTTGAACACCGCAAATATACCCATGGACCGCATGCCGGTTTATTTTCGGGGGATACTCGTATATGGGATCACGTATGCCCGTCTAGTTAGGGAGTGGGGCCGTAGACCAGCCCCCTTTCGAGCACAGGGCTCGGGGGACACCCTCGGGGACTCATCGTGGATTAGCCTCGCTACATTTCGTCCCTTATGTCGGCGCGTATGTTCCGTCGTTACGCGTCCAGCTCCACGAGTGCCGGTGCCTGCGGCCAGATCCAGTCCGAAGGGGGTCCGACGGTGATTCGGCCTGCTTTACCTGCGACAAATCGATTAATCCTTTTATCGATGTCACTGGTTTGCGACGGTTAACCCTCCGAACACCGACGTTGCGAATAACGACGCTACGCGCGACTGCTGCGCCGATTTGCCACACCGTTAACACATTATCCACCGGCGATTTTTACATCGCGTTCGGAAGTCGTCCTCCGTAACGTGATCTATTCGTTTCGTTTAGTAGTTTGCGGTTTACGGCTGTTACCAAGGTATACAGGGCAACGCGTGATATTGGACGGAAGACAGAGGTACCTCTCCGAATGCAAACCGATCGGCATCCGTAAACCGAGCGACACGTTATTATAATAAATCACTTTTACGAAAAGCCCTACGGTTTTGGGATTATCGCGTAAAAGAAGATTTTTAAGCTTCCATTTGGTACAGTAAAATCGAAGACTGGAATTGAAAAAGGCTGTGGCATTTTTTGAAAAGCGATGTTCAATCGCAACGCTGGGATCGTTCCTAGTCTGCGATAGCCCCGACTACTTCCGATTTCCGCGAGCGGCCTGCGACGCGCGGATTTTCGAAAGCGGGGTGAAACACGATTAAGAGAGAGGACGACAGGGGTGGCATCGCCAAGGGTAGCCGTTCGCGATTACGGAGCGGGCGTGCGCGGGGGGCGGCTGAGCGAGAGTAGCAGAGGCGTATGGGCGGCCGATTACGCCGATCTCCATTAGAGGGATTGTAAACTCCCGTAAATAAATAATGCATGTATCGGCGAGGAGCGTGGAGGGCTCTTTGCCTAAGCAGCCATCGGTCGTGGAACTTAATAAACGGCGTAGTTATCAATTTATAATGGGTCGGCGTGTCGCGCATGCGTGTGCCCACAGGGCCGTATCTCTGGTTACGTAACGGCGTGCACGCGAGTGGCTTTAAACTCGGTGTATTCTAGCTATGCCCACCCCCACCCCTCGCGATTCCACGTTGCTCGGCTTGCTACCCCCTCCGACGCAGCTCCCTCTTCTCTCACCCACTCACTCTCTCTCTCTCTCTCTCTCTCTCTCTCTCTCTTCGTCTCTCCTTCACCCTTTGCGGCTCCGCTACAAGGGACAAATTGAATTTTAGATCATGCCGTGCTCTTCCGGGGTACACGGGAACCAAGGGAGAGCGGCGACGGGGGTTGCCGGTGGAACGAGGGGCGCGAGAGACGCTGGAGGGGGCGGAGCAGACGTCGAGATGATACTAATTGAAATTTGAAATTGATATTAGCGAATTATTACCCCTCTACTGCTTCTGCTTGGCCCAACGCAATTACGGCCGCGTGTCGGGTATCAAAAGTAATTGCTGCCAAACTTAACGAAATTCAGCCAATTTTCGTTTCGGCTGCCTGACCTTCCACGACGACGGATTACCGGCTCGGGTTTCGCTTTACGTATGCACGTAGCAGCTTCCTTTCACAGGGGGTAAATGGAATTTCGGGGGTGATTTGGATGCTCCGAGGAATCGTTTGAGAGATCTGGACCTCCGTCGAGTCTTCGCGCTCTGGCCAACTCGAGGATACTCGAGGCATCCGACCTCTCTTCGATGAGACTCGAGGCAGATTTCGAGCTCTCGGTCTTCTACGCGTATCCTGTTGCGTGGCTCGCTTTACTTTTTTACTCTTAGTTTCGGTTTAATAGGAACGTTAAAAGACGCGATCATTTTGTATTTTCCACAAAGATATTATATTAATTTAAAACATCACAGAGAACGGAGGTATTCTAGGTCGGAAGAAATGTCTGATTTTCGAGTAAAAATAGATCCGACTGTATAGGCTTAACAGTTAGAGGTCGAACGAAACTGTTAAAATTTTCAATTAAACGCGATTCTATGACCATCGTCGTTTCTGGTCCGAGAAAACTATATCCAGCTGTGAATCAGGGTCCTACGGCACTCTTGTTCGAGCATAGTTTTTGCCAAGGCAGGCGTCCGATCGTACAGGCGTCCGATCGTACAGGCGTCTGTCCATTTCTACCGCGAGATACACGTAATCTTGCATCGTATCAGAGTTTTATATTTTGCAACGTTATCTCATAATTAGGTAAAATACTTTAAAAATCATTTATACGAGTATACGTGTATTGTAAATTCTTAATCAAACGTTTAACGTCGCTCTCACACTTTGAAAATAATCCTTCGCTGTTCTGCAACTAGCTGAACGTGATCGTAGCTAGAATAACTACAGGCCAAGCTACCATACGAATTTGTATCGATTAGCGATTCGGTTGGGCCAATCAGCAATTACTACTTGGCGAACCTAAGCGACGAGAAACGGATAAGCAAAACGACGTACGTGGCGCTCGTTCTATAAAAGTCTATTGCGCGAACAATTGCAATCGACGATTTAATTCTTTGTTCTGTCTGTGACTCGCTTATTGTCAGAAATCATTATGGGAACGGTTCCGAGCATGGTTGCGATAGTCTTTAATGAATTTTCCCAGAAACATGATTCACAATGTCGGAAACTTGTGTGATTGCAGATTGGATCTGTTCACACCCACCAACCGAACAATAACCACCACCACACCCACCACCAGCAGCAGCAACAGCAGCAACAACAACAGCAACAGACGAGTCAGCCTCAGGTGTCTGGAGTCGGCGGTGGCGGGGGGCCGGGGGGTGGCACGGTGGCCAGGGCTGGAGGCATGTTCTGCTACCACTGCCCCCCAGGTCTTCCAACGCCCCGATTACCACCTACCCTCGAGTACCCCTTCACCGCCACTCATCCCTGTAAGTAGACATTCCGCTTCAACCAAAATTCCCAGCGAAAACACGATGCAATTTTCGGCGAATTTTTATTTTCACCATCTGTTATTTACCAGTGGTGTGCGAGATCCCGGGAAGTCCCGTAACCCGATGCTTGGGACGGGATGGGAAGACGCGTATCGGGTCGGGACGGGACACCGAAAATGTTCGGGGAAAAAAATAATAATAAATATTTATTTATTATACAACATTCTTTTCATCGAAAGAACGTTGTCCGTCACGAATTCCTTCCAACGGTGTCGTATGTCGTATTCTCAAAATTTTCGGGAAACCGACCCGACCCGACTCGTTTCGACCATCGGGTTTCCGATATTTCGGGTTCTCGCACACCCCTAGTTATCTGGCTCCACAATTAAAAAAAATAAAGATACATTTTCTTGTTTAACGGGGTACTCTGGTTTTTCATTTTCAAAAAATCGATTTTTCTTTTCTTGCGTTTTTTTTGCGTTTTTTTGCGTCTTTTGCGTTTTTTGCATATATAAATATTGTGGAATATGTGTGCGAAAGGATTTGTTTGAACTCGTTACGTTAATGTAGTTGTAGGCATTCGAATAATGCAACTCGCATCGCGAGATATCGATGGTTGAATCTTTGAACGCGATTTTCTTAAAACCACTCTCCTCGAAACAGTTGCCACGGTGTATCGAGTTCTAGTTGACCAATTGACTCGAAACTTCGGAAGAATCTTCAGCACGTACTCTGTTATCGCATGAATCAATATTTTTCAAAAACGTCCATTTCTTTCTCATGTTTTTATCGTACCGAAGACCGGAAAATATTTCAAACATCGGTCATTTCAATTCACAAAAATCTTTTTAGTTTCTTTTGGTTCGTACCATAACTACGTTCACACTGATTAATAAAGAACTTCGTTTTTTTGTTTCCGATCAGTAGAAAGACCGGAATCATGGCAACCGCTGACTCATGTTTTTCAAAACATACTCTATAAAAATATATACAACTCATGTAAGTTTCATTATTTTTACTTTTAAAAAATCACACATGTACTTTTCGAATACCAGTAAACGTGTGCGCGAAGTCCCAATGCAAGCGGTTCGATAGTTTTCCTGAAAAAGTTCCTCGAAATTCGTGCACAGACGGCCTGGAAAACCAGAATACTCCCTTAACGCGTTGACTGTCACGCGTCGTCCATACCTGGACGATGGAATTATTAAATAAGTTGGTGAAAGTCCCATAAAAAAAAATAATGAAAAATAAAAAAGTTTTGTAATTGGATTAGTAGCTATTCGCACCAGTTCCTTGAAACGATAGATAGATTTTCTTAGATCGAGGCTTTACCGCATTTCAAAAATATGTTTGATGTCGTACATGATATTTTCAACGTTCCCGATACGTTTATGTTGGTTTCGGTTAGATTTATGTTAGGTATAGGTGTCAGGGCAAAAATAGGAGTGCAGATAAGGTCGTACAAGTATAAAAAATTAAGTTTAAAAAATAGGATATACGTGGCTCACCATCGAATTCGTACTTCCTTCTTAATTTGTACAGTTTGCTCTAGGAAATTCACGGTTGCGCAATGAAATCATTGTTAAGTAAATACTGGACCATAAGGCTGATATGGTATGATATAAAATAAATAGGCCCGTTACGCGTCATGGAACATCGTAATCGAGTCCGCAAACATGTTCGGCTATCAGGATCCCCTGGTACCTTCCGGCGCGGCGACACGATTACGAATCTCCCTGGAGTACCGTTTCGTCCCGATTTGCTTCACCAAGAAAAATTTCATTCTGCCCATAATCTTACGTTTTTTCATCTATCTCCACCCTCACCGTACCACCCCAATTCCCCATTCTGGCCGATGCAGAGTAGACTTTAGAATGACCCATATCGTGAAAAATTGTCGAACCCCCACTTCGTATAATTTTCAGAATTACTTTCGGTATTTACATTTGAAAAATGCCAAGGGTCGCGCCCTTGCAGCAACATATTTTAATTAATTTTTCAATTAAAACGCTGTTCGATGTGGATTTTCGTCGATCTCTATGTATATGCATTCAATAATTGAAAATTCATCGAAAACTAAGCTCGAAAGTAAAATAAAGTAAAAATTAAATTACGATCGAGTTTGCTCTGCCAGCCGTATAAAAATATCATTTGTATTTGAAAATATGTAATACGTACGTATACAATTTAACGCGAACGATTGAAAATATGATGTAATTTATTATTAATCCTTTGCGTACGATAATGTTTTCACGTATACGGGGTAAACTTAAACGTATAGAACAATTCTGAAAGTTTCATTTTATATATTGCGTTAATGGAAAAGATTATAATATAGTAATTATGCGATAAGGCTTAATTTTACAGTCGACAGCTGTTTCGTGCACGACGTATAAATTTCGAACACTTTCTTTTAATCAGAATTAAAATTGCCTTAAATTGTCTTTCTCTTAATCGAAATTGAAATTATGGAAATTATAATTATCATCCTCGGCGAAAGTCAATTACGAGTAGCAGCTTAGATGTTCCAAGAGAACAATTGTTTTCTTTTAAACGTTTCTTTTAGAGCTTTTACATTCAGATTTTCATCTAACTTGAAAATAATACAAAATTCAAAAGTGTTGTATCAGTTTTACGATTACTTCTTTTTTGCGCACCCGAGTATTGTACTTCCGTTAGTTTCTCTGTGCTTTTGTGTGTGTACCAGTGTTTTGTGCGGAGACTTCTCTGGATATCGGTGTTCAAAAAGGGGCAAGACATTTCAAACACCTGTTATATGCAAAAGGTAAGATTTCAATCTTATTTTTCTGAGTGAAAGAAATGTGTGAGAATAAATTAGACCAACCGTTGGTCACTGTTAGTCACTTGTTATTGTACAATTAAGCCTTATCGGGTGTGTAACGAGATAAACAATTATTTAAACGCCGCTATTTTCTGCCATCGACTCACAACGTTATACATTTGTTGTAAAAGAAGGTTGCAATGTAATTTATTATTGTATTTATTATAATTTACGTATGTTTCCATAATTGTTTCACTTTGTCGCTTGCTCTACTTGTTACTATAATACGTTGTACAGCATCTGAATGGTAAAAGGTTCGATAGCAGTAAATATCTTCGGTCTTCGGCATCGATGCGTTGCACGTTTAATTCGAAACGTCAACAATGTTTTGTAGAAAAATAAACAAAAAATTATTTGCAAGATAGGAAGCGATTGAGAAAAGTAACGGTCAACACGCTGATAAACGAAAATAAATGTAAATATTTTACTCCGAAGATTAGACTATACGATAATTTATAACTATATCCGATAGGATAAAAAGTTAAAAATTACCTATATAAATATGAGATACGGTATTCAATATTTTTCTAAAAAAATAAATAATAATAAATATTTTTTCTAAATTTTGTTATTATTCCGCATCACGTTAAATCGTCGCGTAAACATGTTTCGGAGTTTTGGAAATATCCCGCACAGTTATAAAATATCACAATTAATAATGAAAATATCACGATTAAAATGGAGGAGTCGCATAGAAGAAAATTTTGTTGTCTGGTTATTTTTTCATGGTTTCCTCAAGGTCATCGTTATTTTTTATCAGGAAAACTAGTAGGTGACCTTGAGCATCAAAAATGTGACAAAATTGTATAACGATTTTGTGTATATCAGCATATACTTTACGGTTGAATTAAAATTGAAACGGCCATTTACTCCTATTCTCTTTACCAAGCATTTTGTTTAAACTTAAATTTAGGTTAACTTTCCTTCAACCGTGTTCAAATATTTTTCCTGGCTATACATAATATATACACGCATAGAAATTTATCGTATTATTCTGCATCGTATAAAATTACCATATAAAAATGCTTGAAATTTTTAAAATGCCGTACGCGTTCGTAATAGAACGTGGTCGCCGATCAAAATTGTAATGCTATCTCTAGAGAAAAATGTTTCATCAAAATCGTGAATAAAAATCTTTTAAAATACGAATCAAAATATTTTCCACATTGGAAATACGAATAACGACCGACGCTCGATTTGTTTGATCGAATAATTTTTGGCCAACGGTGGTATAATATCCATAAAAGATTGGCGCGTAACGGTTCCTTGCGTATCGGCAATTACTTTACGGCTGAAACAAAATTGGAATGGCTGGTTCTTTTTATCCCCTTTGCCGGGAAATCGATTTAAACGTTCCCCTTTTTTTCGCGAACAACGATCAAAAGTTGGAAACACGAAAACGAAAAGAGATCACAATGGAATGCGATAAAAGTGGCTACAAAGGTGTGCGGGGTGGCGCGGCGGTCGTCGGTCGGGGAGAACGTGGAGGAGGAAGAGAGAAAAGGGAGATTGATTGTGCCGGCACTTGCTCTGGCGGAACACATCGATGAAGTTACATTACCGACTAGACCGAGTTACGCAAAGTGGACGCTACAAACTGGACGGCCGCTAAACTTAATTTGCACTTCGAACCAACTTCCGGTTAAACCGCGTCCCGACGGCGGCGGTGCCGAGTCGCTCTTCAGAACTTCGACGGCGGTGTGCCTGACTATTCACCGATCGCTTTCCAAGTCGAATCTCGTTTTCTGTCGCGTGATGTTAACACCCCTTCTCGTTCCCCTTCCCCTTCCCGTTCCCGTTCCCGTTCCCGTTCCCGTTCCCGTTCCCGTTCCCGTTCCCGTTCGCGTGAATTCTTTACCGTTTCAAACAGTCGCATCAACCCTCTCCGTGTTTTTGTCAAATATGGGCCGTTTATTTTGAAAGTGGTGCAAGTCCATTTTTTGTTGTATCGAGAAAATTAAAGGTTAGCATATCAGTCACTTCAAAAATATAAATTAATTATGTCAAGTCTCTGACAATGTTTCTACTAATTTATCGATATGTAATTTGATTATATAAATTTCTTTTAGGCGAATTTAACTACAATAATATATATTTACGGACTGTAAATGGACTTGCACCATTTTCGTAATTAGTCAATCGTAAAAATCATTTAATTTCAATGATGAAAAATTAAATATCGCTTGAAATATATTTTGTATTAATCCAATTTTCTTTATGAATAATAACAAGAAATAAAAAAGGAATAGTATTTTTTTACTTTGAACGTTAAATATATATATATGTATATATATTCGTATCCTTATATTTTTCGTATGTAATAGGTCTGGCATCGTTATACAAAGGCGCCGTGACTATTCTTTCAAATTTTGGCGGTCTTCCCCGACATGTAGGTCTCAAATCTAGCGTCTTAAATTCTGTGTCCTCCATCGATTTTATATAAAACAGTATACGGTGAACTTTTGCAAAACCTCATCCAACATATTTTCAGCCAGTTTACTTTTTCTCCGTTAGTACTTTTTCTTGCCCAATCGTTCGCGAGAAACAGCAAAACATCGAGAACTAACTAAATTTTGCGTACAAATCGCGCTGATAATGACCATCCGGTGTATGGTGCTTTTAGGGAGCGAGAAGTTACTTCCGTCGCGTATCCTTTAGAAAAGAACAAGTGTAGTCGGCGCAGGTAGCGAGAAGGGTTAATTAATTATATTATGACAATCGTCCGTTTTCGTGTCTGCAAAATGCGAGGCACATGTGCGTCAAAGTGACGCCTGCTAGATGATCTCGCGTAAAAGGAGCGGGGTAGAGGTGTCCTCGGGGACGTCCGTGTACCCTTCCAGTTTCCCCCGGTCGCGGCATCGTCCTCCTTCGTCCCCCTGCCCTCTCGCCCCTCTCGCCAGTCACCCCTCCCCACACACACACCGTTGGGATAAACAGATTAGGTAACTACGTGATAAGTCGGTAAGTGGGTTCGCTCGGCCCACGGTCCAGCTCCGAACCCACCGACGTTCGCTCTAACATCTAACTACCTTGTTAGCGTCATTAGTAACGGTTGGGGTGTCATTAGATTTCGTTCTGTGCCTAGTTTTTCCACGCAGCCCTCTACGAGATCTGTCCTCGAGTAACGTCACCGTCGAGTTCCATGTTCCGGAAGGGTCGTAAGGTAATTGTCTGGAATGTTGAAATTGGTCAGACGTTTGTTCGAAGTCACTAGGCTGGCAACAACGAAACTGATGCATCATACAATAAAGTCGCGTTATTTTGCAAACGGCTGTGTTCTGCACGGAGAAACATCGAGTAGGGACAATATTATTTTATGACCGAATTTACCGCGCCGACCGCGCCGAAAGTACAACGGTAGCCGAACGTGGAAAAGGACAGAATTTTTCGTTTTCAGTTTTCACCGTAAACGCTATCGGTGTAAGATTCGTTGCAGATCAAGCATTCCGAATCATCTTCTGATTCCGAGGGCAAGGAATCTTTTTCGAACGACGTAAATCCTACGATCGGTCAACATTGCCCCGTTCGACATTTTTATCATTGTAAGGGCCACGCGTGCACAACCTCGACGCACCGGATAAACTAAAATACCGCAAACGATTGTCAATGTATCGCACTTCCATAAACTAATCATGAAAAATATCGAGCAGCAGTTAATGGACAAAAATTGATATACAGGGTGTTCAGGCTATTGCTAGCCAGCATTTTGTTGTATTTACATTATTTTGATAGAAACGAAGGTGACTTCATCCATCTGCTACGCGATGACCTTCAAGGTCATGGAAAGTCAGAAATGGAAGAAATGGAAGAAACAATTTGAATATCGCGTACCAATGCGTTTAGAAGTATTCTCTATCTATGAGGCTACAACGAATGTTGAAAATGGCTTTCTTGCGCACGAATACACATTTCGGCTCTGTTAATTACGTTTTTGGTAGTTTCTTCCAACGCGGTCCGAGTTATCAATCCGCATGCTTGTGTTATTTTATTTTTCAAGTCGTTTGTATCGCTGGGCGGTGTGTCTCGTAAACTATTTCTTTGATAGTACCCTGAACCGTCAGCTGACACACTGTCGTTTCTTTCCGTTGGCAACACTTTACCGCGCAAATGGTGCCAAATTCGAATCTTCCGTGAATTTTGGGACACCCTTTGACGTTACAATTCGAATGGATTGGTCGATTATCCTCCCCGTTAGTCAACTTGCCCCCGGTCTCCTCTACAGTTGCTTTAAATTGTTAAAAATGGAAGGAAAAATCTGAAACCGTTCCGAAGTTCGAAGTATCCTCGATGCCTCGGATAGAACCCCTTAAACTCACCCCGCAGCTTTTACGAAGCACGCGTCCCGGGCGGAAGCGAATCAAGAGCGATCCTGCCAGGACAGGCAGGAGGACAAAGTGTTTTAAAGGCGCACGTACTGCGTCAACGAGGCACGTGTGAGCACACCGCTGTCTCTTTCCTTACCAGCGAGGAATTAATCCCCCTATTGTTTTCCTACGGCGAGGAGACAAAGCTCGCTGTCGACGTCTCTCCTCGTGGAAAGGGACCAAGAGTGCAGAGCGTAGAGGCGAGCGAGCGCAAAAGTCAGCGGGGAGACGCGGGACCTTTTCTTCTGTACGACCCGAACACGCTAATAAATTGGATCAGGACGACTCACGACGAGTTGTACGAGTTGTCTGGCGCCGGGCTTTACTTCTGCCCGAGTCTAATCCAAGATCTTGAGTGGATTTCAGTTTCGGCCACCGGCAAATGTACTTAGCCGACCAACCGGTCTCGATTCTTCACCCTCCGCCCATTCTGCTCGCGATTTTCTAATCTTGTTTTGCTATCGTTCCCGCCACCGCTGCCGATCGAAGAACAATTCTGATGTGTTAAGTGTAAATTCGAACCTCGGAGCCGTGATTTTTGGTGATGTTCCTCGCGACCAGACTGCAGATTTTACGCGTCCACGACGCACAGTGGGCTGGATCGAAGGATTTTAGTGACATTTTAGTATAACTTTTGAACCATTAAAGATATCGGAGTGCAGGTTGCACAGAAAATATTTCAAAAATTTTATCTTTTCAACAACGTACAAAAAATTTTCTTTCGGCAGCGCGATTTAACGTCTCATCGTCAATATTTATCTTAAATGTACATATAATACATTTTGTTTGTGTTTATTCGATTAGTTTTTGCCTTGTTTTAAATATAATTGTTTGAGACAAATGTAAGAAAATTAATCAAAAGTTTATTCCTTACGTTAGATGTGTTCCTTAGGTAATTTACATTTCCCGAATAATTAGTTTATGGATTACATAGAAATATCTTATAATAGATATTAAACGCTGTAACGAAATCTCTATTATATGCAAAGTGTAAAGTATGTTTTTATGTGTTGCGATAAAATCATAACTTTGATCGACACTAAACCTACCACCGTCGGTCAAACAATCAGTCGTCGCACGGTGGTATAAACCATTCTTAGGCGATGCAAGCGGTTTAATCGTTTTCTTGAAAAAAAATCATAAAAATTCGTAATTCTGTAATTCTGTAATTCTTTATGATAAACCATTTTTAATCAAATTATTGATACAACGTCGATACACGTAGTTTCGTTCGATTCTAATTGCTATCGAACAGACTCGAAAAATGTTCGATTGTATAAACACCACCCGTTAACCCGAGTTACCGTCAATTTGCAACTATTATAAGTTTTCTATAAGTTCCTACCCTGTTTTCCATTTTCAGCTTGGTGTTTGTTCTCGAATTCCCAAGACGCAACTGGTTCTCTATGAAAGACTGTATAAGATAAAATGATTTGTAAATTAGTCGAACAAAGCCGTAATAATAGAGAAAACCATAAATACGCTAAAAATGTTTTTACATTCTTAGCTCGAACTTGTATACCGGTCAGCGGAATACGCGTTGTATAATGTTATTTTAACAAAATTATGAATATTTGAATATTTATTCGCGTAATTAAACGAATCGGTTTACGTAAGAGAAAAATGTTTCGGTTGAAAGAACTTTGTAAACGCATTTCTAAAACAAATTTTATTTCTACATACGCGTCCATCGATATTTTCTCATCGAAAATATCAAAATACAATAATGAATATTATCTTAATTAATACGTAACCATACGTTTGATTGGTTTCTGTGAAATCAAAATATAGAGTTTGATGTTTTTGGTACGTGGGAAAAGGGACGATTAGCAATATTCTATATTTGTTTGTTGTACTCGCTGAATTGCAGTTATTCGAACGATGTATGAATTTCAAAAATGTTTTTGTTATCTCGAATAAGTAGATTTTTTTTCGAAACCCAGCGAGCAGAAGCGATTCCTCTGTATCAAAGGTACATTTATGTAAATGGTATCGGTTAATTTTGCATCATTCTTTAATTGTCACTGGACCGCGGATCTTTATGCAAAATGAGAATGTTCTGCATCGATCGTAGGAAACAAAAGTAAAATAAAAACTGATATCGTCCCTTAATGATTTTGTTGCGTTACAAACAAGATTACGCTATTCTTAAATTTTTCTCGTCTTTTCATATTTTACATTTTACCCAGCTAATTTCTTCGTAACAGCATAAATATCCATAGTCTAATTATCACACATCGATTGCATTATTACTATTTTGAAAGAGCATAATTTTTGTTACCACCATTGTATTAAACTACCGACTTTCTCAATCTCGACTTACAAAATTCTGTACGAACGAAAGTTATTTCTTACATACGAGTATACGTGGTGCGTATATCCGAGCAATGTTATGTTCTACGCTAAATGGTTATACAAAAAGAACCTAAGAGCGAAATAAAAACGATGCCAAACGTAAAATGTTTCGTTGGGAAATTTCGTTTCGGCGTTCTCGAGATTCGATAAATTGCAGCACGTTGACGACAACATCGAAAAAAATTCTACACGAAAAATGCAAGTCCAAATTGAAAATTAGCGATCCATAAACAAATCGTGGCAATTACGGAAAATATTTTCGAGGGGATATACATATTTTCCGGGATGAGAAGTCTGCCGTTAAACGCGAGGACAGGACATCGATCGCGAGAAATTTAATTGCAACGTCATACATATATACTACACGCGAAAATCCTCGCGAACGGTCGTATTAATTTTGCAGAGGCGGGAGACTATTGGACAGTGACACGATACGAGTTTGCTCAACGGTGTAATTGTTCCGCGCTGGTTACGAAAGTTCGTTTCCGCCGTGGGAGACTTGTTTCCAACTAATGTGAATTTTATTTTCCCCCGGACGACGAGTTTTTTTATCTTTATCGGTTTAAAAACAAATGGAAAACAGTGCCTGCGGTGGAAATGTCTGAAATTGAAATAAATCTATTGAAAAGATTCGCAGACGTTAACGTTACAACAAAATGTCGAATATTAATCGTACAATTTATCAGGTATTCGATAAAGTTTCTGTTCACATTTTACAGATTCTGTTCGAATCGAAATGTTTGTTATCGATAAACAAAAAATATGTTGTAGAAAAATGTTCACATTTTACAGGTTCTGTTCAAACTAAAATGTTTCGTACGAACAATTTGGCTTTATTTGTACTTATCGACGCTCGAAACGGTAGAGCATTTTTGAAAAAAAGATTTGGTGGTTCGTGCTTTAAATGGAACCTATGGAAACTTTCTAGACATTTGTAGGACTATATTTTATAAAAAAATAAAAAAAACCGCGTAAATACATATAGTCTATTCGTATCTGTGACGGCAGAATGGACGAAAATTCGTAATCCAATGGGATTTAGCAAGCGAATCCATCGAGCACGCTCGAGCTCGATAGAATCTAGCGTAGTCGATAGCGGAGCTCGTCGGAGGTGGCCTGTTGTTCGACACCGAACGAGCCGCATGAATTTTTATGAGCTTAGGAAATTAATTTGTGTTTTTCGCTAAGCCTCGGCTTAGCGCCGCGGTAATTAATTGCACTGATTGCTTTGCATCATTAATAAGCGGTTCTCTGGGTTTCGTAACGTTTACCCCCCCCCCACTGGATTGCGAATCTACGCGCGGCCAATACCATCGTTTCTCTTCATCCCCCTTGGTCCTTTTGTCTGCGCGCGCTTCGATCACCTACGAGACGGCACAGCCATTTTTCATTAAACGTGTAACGAACGCTTCCTGATTTTCAAACGGTCGTGCACGAATTTTTCATTTTGCAACTCGGAAATTAATCGTTTATAGACGTACAATTTCCGATTTGAGCCGTCCGCAGGCCAAATCGATTAACTCGACTTTCTGAAATATTTTAAATTTAAGTGTCGAAGCACTTGGTTCGGTCATACTTTTTTTTATTTATAATCAATTTTGACACCGTTAAACGATCAAATTTCTTTTGGTCGCGTAATAATAAATAATTTACTTCAAATGTCATTCCGATTAACTCCGTACTCCGATGCAAATCATATTCGGATTGCTGCACCGGACAAAATAGAGATATAAAATAGAAATATAAAAACTGTCCTAACTTTATTGAAATTGGGGCAAGGTAGAGAAACGAGAGCTCGGTCGATTGAAATGAAATTTTTAGTAGGTGGACATAGCTATTTGCCTGATGACCCAAATTTTACCATTATCGGGTGACACGCGAAAAATATTCAAAACATTTTTTCACCGGACGATTGGTACATCATTGTCGAAACCAGCAAAAAGAAAGGAGGACCGTTCAATGTAATTCAAACGACTCGTAAGGTTTTTGTCTCGACGAAGCCTTTAGAGGATTCTATCGTTAACAGAAGGAAAAACAATTAACGGGTTACCAATAAATTGGTCAAAAACCCACGTCGTACAATTCGAATATAAGTTTGCGTTATAAACGAGATTACGCTATTCTTAAATTTTTCTCATCTTTATTAGCGTTGAAGCGACAAAAATGAAAATTAATTATAAATCTAAATATGATATAATAAGTAAATATTATTATAAATGTTTCTTCGCATCGTTGAGCGATGGTTAATTCTTACGAATTTGAATTTGCATAAACATTACAGCAGTTTTCCGACTATTTATAAATAAATTCGTTGATTGAATTTTACGATCGTTTGTGTTCCAGATACAAGTTACTCTCCGTACCATCCGGCTTTGCACGGTGTCGGCGAAGATTCCTTCGTGAGACGAAAGCAGAGGAGAAACAGAACTACGTTCAGCCAACAACAACTCGACGAACTGGAGTCGGCGTTTGCGCAGACGCACTATCCGGATGTCTTCACTAGGGAAGAGCTAGCGATGAAGATTCACCTCACGGAGGCCAGAGTTCAGGTTAGTGTTCTAACGTAAATAAATATGAGACCCGAAACGTGACACCGAAGACAGACAGACTCGAGCAGCACGCACTGACTCCGGCACTAATTGGTTAATTAGGGGGGGAGGACGTCTAATCAGCGTTCCGCTGCACTATAGACCAGAGATAACCGTTTCACGTGTATCGGCTGTATAAAGGCTGTCCCAAAATTCACGCAAGAAATAATTTCGATAGAAAACACAGGTTTTTAATTATGTTATTGGTTATATTAATAATTAGGTTATCGATTCGTAAAGTATACGGTATTAGGGTTACGTATGGAAAGCGTATCGGGTAAATGGTCTCCACGGCCCCTTGCCTGCCGGCACATACGCACTCTTTCGTCGAAATTTTCCATGACCGTTTTGCACGAATGTGGCTGAATTTCGTTGATACAGCGCACAATTTCCTCCTTCGAGGCGTGGGTGATCGTGGGATTTTTGACATAAACCGTGGACTTCAAAACCCCCAAAGAAAAAAGTCCAACGGCGTTAAATCGCATGATCTGGACGACCAATTCTGATCTCCGGAACGGGAAATTACACGGGAAATTACATGTCGTCCACGTTAATATCTTGCAATTTAGGCACCAAAAACTGGATTATCGTGTCGCGATATCGAGCACCGGTAACCGTTATCGCCTTACGAGCCGACCATATTTTGTACGGGACTTGCGAACTGGAGCTGCCAAACATTAATTATTTTTAAAATATTGCTCAACGATGAAAACGCGTTGTTCTGTCGTGTAGCACTCCATTTTGAATAACCCTCAACTGTCAGCTGACACGCTGTCGTTTTTTTCCGTTGGCAACGCTTTACCGCACAAATGGCTCGAAATTCAAATCTTGCGTGAATTTTGGGACACCCTTTACAATCCGTGCAGAAGTCCGGATACTATTTAATACACGGATATACAGGATGTTCGCGCTATTACTAGCCAGCGTTTTTCTTGTAAACTGTTTTTCTTGAAATTGATTTGTAGAGAGAGAAGGGTATATTCGACTCGCAAAAGGGTGAATTCGAAGTGCAAAAACTGTATCCAGCGATTTGACTACTTAAAAACCCCGTCTTTGCGTTATCGGGAAATGAGAAGGCGCATCCTGCACCCTCGCGATCCTGGAAAAACGAGTCTACCCCCTTGAAGCTGTAGAAAACAACTGATTTCGGTAGTCGGTTTCGATGATACGTAGCGATGGATCGTCGGCATAAGGGTGAGAGAGCACAAGGCACGGAGTAGTTTTGGGGTGCAGCCAATGCCCGAGGAAGCTGCTGACACCCTCGACCTGACATAATCTTCTGACAGAATAAGCCGGTAATCTCCGGGATTACTTTGTACTCTTGGCTACGTCCTCCCGGTCATATTTACTCGCACCGGCGTAATTCGCGCTGCAGAGAGAATCCCTGCAGTAATAGCGATTCCCTCCTGAAATCCTGTTGAAACATCTGCAGGATATCCGATCGCCGATGTCAGATTTTTAATTCCCTTCCCTCTGCGAAAACAAATCCGGACCGAATTATGTATGTCTGGGGTAATTTTCTGCTGTTCCGCAGGATCATCCACTCCTAACGATCAATTTATCTGCGACTTCTTGTAGGCGAACGGTACCATACGAATTTCGAACGTTAACGAGTCGCTGCGGTTCTCTACCCTATTCGTACACGAAAGTATTCGAACGCTTACAATTATTCTGACGTTCAACCAACGAGACACGTATGTTGGATCGAAGCGTTCGACGTAATATTTTCCACATATAGCAAGGGATGGGTCTCGAGACTACATACGCGAAGATAGAAAATAATTCAACGATATATACCGTTTTTGCGACACATATATTGCGAACGCGCGCCAGACGTGGCACACAAAAGTGTTCGAACTTTGGACAACTAAGAATTTCCAACGCCAACAGAATGCGAACAAACAATTTCCAACGCTCACAGAATGAAAACAAACGTTGCTTGGTTCGCTGGCAGTCGGTCCAGGCGAAACGGTGTTAAAAATTTCTGTCACAATTTTCATTATAAACACTGTAACGAAACGAATCGCAAGAAATCCGAAACGAGCGAGTCGATCGGAGAATTACTAATAAAATGGTACAAGGAAGGCAAATCGTTAAGTGAAATTACAAAACTTGTGAACAGAAGTAAGTCCACGATTACGTTGTATCGCGAAGAAATTTAATGCGCAAGGTAACATTGCTGTGCGAGCCCCGTTGCGGACACCCAAGAAAAGCTGACTGAAAGAGAAGAGAAAACAATAATACGAAAAATCAGACAAGATCCTTTTATTTCTGGATCGCAATTGGCATCGATGGTGGCTACACAGTTCCAGAAAGAACCAGCATCACGAATTGAATAAATGTTGTAACGACTTCGTTCTATACCCTTTTTCTTTGGGGGAAAAGACCGCACCGATATATGGCAGTGATTTAAAAAACGTACAATACATTTTCATCCTAAAAGATGTTGTCAACGATACTCACCGATATTCTTGAAATGCTGGATTTGTGTTTTTTGAAATCCGAAATGCTTAGTTTGTTTTCAATTTATATTATTCCACAGCGGATAGCAAGAAAAATGAACCGACGAATACAAGCATCGCGTAATGGGAACAAGGATAATAAAGCTTGACTGTCGAATTTAATCTGATGACGGATCAATAAATAATAAACAGCATGATATCGCAATTTGGTGAGTGGGTATCACGCACAGATAAAAAGAGGAATCATCCCGAGGGATTATACGTTTCCATATTTCTCTTCGTTAATTAAACGATCACTGAAATAACAATTAATATTACTTGCGATATTTTAAAACGCAAAATTAATCCGTTTATCGATTCGAAACAAACTATTTCTGTCGTAGAGGCAAATGAAATACCCGACAATGATTGAACAGCATCTACATGCGTTGAAGGGAAACCAACTGTTATCGCGATCACGAATAATCGAAAGAATTTTAAACGAAAAACAGATACAACGACAACTGTTTACGATCAAACCGTGTTAAGTAAAATTTACAGTTTCGGAAATCAAAATAGAAATGTTTGGTTTTCTTCGCCACAGAATTCGATAAAGAAAATATCATAAAGAGCGAGGCATTGTCCTTTTTTATTCTCATTAACTACGCACAATTAAATATATTATTTATTAAAGATATGTCGTCCGAAGCGTCCAATAAAATTTCCATATATTTTGTCCCTTAGAGTTGAGGGCTAGCACAAAGCACATTTGTTAACACACAACGATTGCGTTACCCTTGATTAGGCCAATATTTTAAGGTTCGTCTCAACGTTAAACTATAATAAATCTTTGAACTGGTCTTAACTCTTGACATCGCTTACTATAACACGAAGTCAAGGTGATCTTGAACAGATTAACTCGAAACATTATTTGTCAGATTATCGGAAAAATTTTCGGTAGAATCTCGGATAAAAAGAAATGGTAAAAAGAAATTTTTCGAAAATTTTCTTTGAAATCTGAAGTACAAAAAACTGAAGACATAGCAACTTGTTGCGATATAACGGGAGTTCGAACAATCAAGATGAGTCGCTGCAGGAGCAACGACAGCGGTTGTCAAAGTGTCCGCTCGAAATAGGAAGAATGTGATAAAAAGCACCGTCGAATCGGCACGAGAAGAACGGAGAGGCCGGGTAAACAAGCTTAGGAAACGCGAAAAACAAGGAGGAACAATGGAAAACAGTCTGGCAGAGAATCCTTCAGCGTCGCGTCCAGCGGAGGGGCACGGGTATTATCCCGCTGCATTGTCCGGATTATAAGACGAGAAGGCCATGCTAGGCAGCGGTGTACACAATAGGAGGAGGAAGGTAGGGACAGGACGGCTATGACGCAATTACGGCGCAGACTCATTGTTTCATTAGGGAAGACAAAGGGAATCTGAAATAATGGACAAATAGGCGCGTTTATGCAGTGCCCCGGTCCTCTTCTCCTACTCCAATTAGAGCCCCGTGCGGGTAAAGAGAGATGCGGGGGTGGATCATCGCCGCGCCATGCTGGCCAGATCGTCGAGCCAGGTTCTCTCTGCTCTCTCTGCTCTCTACCTCTCTCTCTCTCTCTCTCTCTCTCTGCTCTCTGCTCTCCGCTCTCCGCTCTCCGCTCGCCGCTCTCGGCTCTGGCAGTGCACACGGCTGACATTTGCTCGCCGCTTCTCTCCGCACGGTGCAGAGTTGACTACTCGCCACGAGCGCGCACGCGCGTGTTCCAGGACCAGAGTCGTCACGAATTACAATTGAATTACTTCACGAATTATAATTACGAGGTAATTCAATTACATTTTATTCAATTATTTCGTAATTCGAAATTCAGTCGTTTTATTCAATTCAATTATAATGTAATTTGTGTAATTCTGGTCTCTTAATAAATTAAATTACTATTTAATTTGTAATTCTGGTCTCTCACTCGAATAAATTACAATGCTCCGTGCGAAAAATTGAAATCAGCTCGACTGAGAATTTAATAGATAAAACTTGCGTGGTGTGAAGGATATCGTGAAAATATTAAATACAATAACGATAAAACAATTTGGATGTTGACTCTGTCGATGAGAAAATTGAAAGTAACTTATCCGAACGACACGAATAAACGAATACATAAAATATTAGTGTATCGGTTAAAAAATTGTGGAAACTATAAAACTCTCATAATATATTTGTAGTGATAAATTGAATAATTTTCTTATTCGACAGATCGGTATTACCGTCCAACAAAAGTACGTGGAAACAAAATTACAATACATTTGTTGGAGTAACGCGAACCGTAGGAAGCTTTATCCGTTAATAATTAAAAGCAGATTAGCGTAGCAAGTGTCAAAAGATTAAGTATTTACGTTGAGGTAGAGTATAACAACGCCATTATCGATGTACGTATGCACGTATGTGTTGGATTAAGCTCAGCGGGAGAAAGGAAGATTAAAAAATGGAAGACGAAAAAAGGGATACGCTATGGAGAAAGGAAAATACCTTTTACTATTAGACTATGAATCGCGCTGACGCGCTTAAAGCTTCGCACGAAAAACTATGCCTTTTAATCCCTTTAATATAAATAAACACGATGAACAGTTAACCCATTATGGTGTTTCCCAAACAAATGGAATCCGACGATTTTTACGGTGTACGCGTAACGATTGCTTATGAAAGTTATACAAAAAAAAGTAAACAAATGCTACATTTGTTGAATTTTTATATTTCTTTTATTTAGCTAAAAATTCTAGTCCCGCGTGCCATATACGAACAGTTTTAGTAGCAATCACAATTTATCAAAGTATTCTAAACATACGATAAAAAAAATCAATCGAAGATTCATCAAAGGGTACGTTTTCGTTAAAATAATAGGGTGCGCCCAAACTTCTGATACGCGCTGTATTTGAACGTATTTAACATCCATCATAGATTTGCGTAACAAGTGTCGAAAGATTAAATGCATTTATCTGGTTGAAGGGGAGGCGAAGTAGCGCCATTACCGGCGTTTTTCGGATTAAATTCGAATTGGGAAAAAATGGCGCGATGGGGGGAAAAGAGAGGGCGATACCACGGAGGTGGAGGAAAAAGAAGGACTGGTCCCCATGGAACCGCGGCTTTGTTCTCAGCTATTACTCGGCCCTGCAACCCCGAGAATATTATTATATCTCTCCTCGTCAACCTCCGTTCTCCTTCCCTCGAGCTCGAATTCGGAGCCGGCAGGGCTGCGGAGCTCATCGTATTTATTTTATTAAACCATTTTCCAAGCTTCCTCCAGCGAAACTTTTCCTACCCGACCGAAAGATAATCATTTCTGCGACTTGCTCTCCGTAATGCGTTTTGTCTTCCGCGGGAGAATTTGTTTGCGCAACCGTAATCGACTTCGCGCAGCTACGTTTATTTTATTATCGATCTCAATCCGCTAACGAACCCGTTGCCTACGCCTCTGTGATTCTTTTAACTTTGACTCGATCCGCTTAGCCAAGGGGGAATTAAAAATACATCGTTTTTTTCGGCAGAATAATGGAACTAAAAACTAGTTACACAGTTACGATGCGTTACCGATCGCGAGTTAGGGCGAGTTTAATTGATACAACTAAATCGTGTGTACGAAATGTGAACCGAATTTTGAAATACCGCTCTTCCAGGCTCGCAACGCGCACACGAAACTGCAAGAAAATTGAAAAGAAAATCGATTTCTTTTGAAGACGAGGGCGGTCCAGCCTCTTAAGAAGAAGATAAAAAATGGAGAGTTTGTCTCCGTCGTGTTCGTTGAATGATCAGGGATGGTTGCAAGGCGAAGCTCGCCCCCGTACGAGCACGGAAAGCGACGGTACGTTGTATCGTCAGGCTGAAGATACTTGCGGAGACGTAGCGGGCCGCTGGGTATAATAAAGTCTATTTCAGTTGGTATTATGTCAAGTTAGCCTCGTTAGCAGAACTCGAGCGTTTTAAGAAACACTCGGCCACCGCGGTTGCTGTCGGCTCGTTGAACATGTACACTGACAAGAGGCAGCCCCTCTGACCAGCTACGAATGCCACCCCCTACACGCAATTATCCTTCCATATCTGCGCACGAGAACCAGGTGTAGTTAAAACAGCTTAAGTGGCGCCTTCAGCGCCGTTCCTCATCTTACACTCGGTTACTTTTTTTCCTCTCCTTCGCGCGTCGTCTTCTCTCCGGCACCCTCATCTTCTCTCTCGCGCCGCGCCGCACCGTAGTCGTCGCTGGCTGATTAGGAAGCATAGTCCTCGATACAGAATCTTCTCACGATGCCAACGAATACGTACACTCGTACGCGAAAGTATTCGAACGTTTACAATTATTCTGACGTTCAACCAACGAGACGCGTATGTTGGATCGAAGCGTTCGACGCAATATTTTCCACATATAGCAAGGGATGGGTCTCGAGACTACATACGCGAAGATAGAAAATAATTTAAAGATATATACCGTTTTTGCGATACATATATTGCGAACGCGCGCCAGACGTGGCACACAAAAGTGTTCGAACTTTGGACAACTAAGAATTTCCGACGCCAACAGAATGCGAACAAACAATTTCCAACGCTCACAGAATGAAAACAAACGTTGCTTGGTTCGCTGGCAGTCGGTCCAGGCGAAACGGTGTTAAAAATTTCTGTCACAATTTTCATCGTAAACACTGTAACGAAACGGATCGCAAGAAATCCGAAACGAGCGAGTCGATCGAAGAATTAATAATAAAATGGTACATGGAAGGCAAATCGTTAAGTGAAATTGCAAAACTCGTGAACAGAAGTAACTCCACGATTCGTTATATTTATAACGTATATAATGTATTTGGGAGACATTATTTATTTCTTTGGGCAAGCAGCGTTGATAACTCCCGAACAATGCCACGGAGAATATTTTCGTAAAGGAAGAGGCTGCTTCGAATCGGAGCGAGGTTACCGCGGACGGATTCCGGTTCGGCCAATGCCAACGCTGCGCTCGGTTGTAGCTTCGCTCTGATCGGTCCATGCTTTTCGTTGATAATTCCCGCGCAGAAGATTTTCGCAAAGGAAAAAGCTATTTCGAATGTGTTCAGCGAATATCATTGTTTAACGATCATTTTTTGTTTTTTTTTTCAGGTATGGTTTCAAAACCGCAGGGCAAAGTGGAGAAAAAACGAGCGTTTGATAGAAGAGCAGAGGAAGAGAGAGGGTGGCGGCGGAGGTGGCTCACTGGAAGCACCTGGATTAGCACCAGCATCGTCTTCGTCTGCGGGTCCAAGTCCTACCGGTCATGATCCTGAAGGTACGATATTCGATCAAATTAGATTGTTACGATTAGACTGCGGATTTTGATGAATTTACGAAGCAATCGGCTGGGTGAGATGTAAAACGGTAAAAGATTAGAAAAATCTAAGAATATCGTTATGATTTGTTCAATGGAAAAAAATTTGCTGGATTCTTGTTCGAAAAAGGTACAACGAACAGCAACGCCCCCGACGCGGAGGACGCCGGTCCAGATGGAGCTGGAGGATCGAGAAGCCCCAGCACGACTTCCGCCTCGGTCAGTCCGCGGCCCCAGCAGAGTCAGCCGTCCCTGGGTGGCGTCTCGACGCCACCGCCAACCCCCATAAGGGCGCCACCGCCACCACCTAGCACCGTGGGGGGCCTTGGCCCACCCGCCGAGAAGTGAGCTTTTAGCTTCGTTTGTATTTACGTCTTTAGGAAATATCTTCCTTCCCCTTTGGCCCCCTCCTGCCTCCCGCAACCCCCTCTGCACCGTTGACGGCCATCCAAAGTCACTCGCGATTCCACGGTGCAAGCACCGCTGAACACGTCGGCCGGATGCTTGATACGCGCCATTAAACCACTCCTCGTAGCTTCCTCCGGTTCCCGACCCTCTTTCACCGTCACCCCGCACCCTCTCCCTCCACATCTTCCTGCCCCGACGACCCAGTCGCCACCCGCTACCACCCGCGACCCTCCTGCAGCGTTTCCACTCGTTCCAGTATAGTCGCTGCCACTCGTATAATCGCGATAATCGTCGCCTCGTTAAATCGCTATCGGACCCCTCTTGCGTACAAACTCGGATTCCGCGAGATCCTACGCTTCGAACGTCCGCCCCCGCGATTTAAGGATGACCCTTTGCATTTACGACCGGGGCTACGGATCGCTTAACGGCTCGGATGGAACACCGATCGAGGAAAATCTCCTCGAGGTGTTCGGCTCTTCTCCGAATACGCGTTCGAATACTTTCGCGTACGAGAGTGTACACGTACGAGGATCGGTGACGGATCAAGTTGTAGCGGGAATAGCCGTCGCGCGTGCAACGCTTCCTCGGGAAAGGATAGAATGAGACTTAATGCGACAACCAACGAGGAAATAGCGATTTCCTTATTTCGGAAGAAAACTGTATCTCAATTTGTGTACGCCTCGTTACAAACTGTGTTCTCAGAAAACCCTGTTACAAGATGATCGACTGTACCATCGCGTGCCGAACGCGTTAATTTCTTCAATCGGATCCTGTGTTCGTTGCTTCTCTCCGGTGCGAGGTCTCGAGTAGAAACGCATCGATTCCCCTCCCTACGCGAATAGCAAAAAACGCAGGTTAAGACGCGGCGTCCCCCGATTTCTTTCCGCAAGCCGGTATACAGGCGGTCGTTCTTTATAATCCCAGACAGTGCTCGACTAGAATCGACTGGGGAAGGTAAGAACGATGTCGAGAAGGTAGACGCACGGGATATACCTGCTTGGCGGCGAGTGACTCGAGTCAAGATGGTGGAGCAGGACGAAGAACACCGTCGAGGCGAGGGCGTAGGGGTAGAAAAGAGCAAGAGAGAGAGAGAGAGAGAGAGAGTGAGAACGAAAGCGAGAACGAAAGCGAGAGAAGGGGGGTTGAGAGGCGAAACGGTACGAAGATACTCCTTCGCCGTCTCCGCAGTTGTAATTTATTTAAAACCGCTCGCCGTAAATATATCCTCATCATTTATTCAGGGGCTCGGCAGTTTCTCGACTGCGGGGGTGTACGCTTTTGCGTTTCTCCTTACCGTACCAACCAACCTAGGAGCCTGGCTCCGTGCAGTCGATTCGAGGAACAGGGGCGGATCTGGGGTTACTCGGCTGGAAGGGGCTCGTCTTTCTTTTACCTCGCGTCTTTCTTGTTTTATGGTAACGTTCTTAGCATGGGATTTAAATTACACGCCGGAGAACGTAATCTTGAGTGGAATTGGTTTCCGCCCGGCCCCGGTAACGATCCGTTTCCCTAACTACGCGTCTATCCTTGATGCTCGTCGAATTTTAATACCGTGCATACAGGTTTATGCGACACGCGGCCCCACCGCACCGCCCCGTCGCGCCGCGCCGCGCCGCGCCGCCTTGGTTGATTTTCACGGTTATAGTCTTGAAACGCGATTTCAAGGCTCGTCGGCTTCTACGCCGCTTTCTTTGCTTCCGAACGCAGGAAAACGAGGCTGAGCCTCGTCGATAAAGAATCATAACGTTGAGTTGAACCAAGAACGTTAACCAAGAACCAAATTTAAACTGAAATTTTCCTCAATTATCATTTCGATATCGCGCCAACGAAGAGCAACGATTTGTAATATTACGATTGTGTAAATGTAGAAAATCAATTATAAGATGTTCGGGAGGTCCGACAAATCGGAACTACCTGCAACCAAAGCAGGATTCATGCCACAGGCTAAATAAAAATGAAACGGATTCTGATTCGTGTTTAAAATGATATAGGTTCTGTTTCAGGCTAAAAGATGATGCAGGAAAAAGTGAGGACGCCAAGTACATCGTGCGTTGCACTAGAAACATTTGTCGGACCTCCTGAGAAATCTTATAATTGGCCAACTCTTCGTTGGCGCGATATCGAAATGATAATTTAAGAAAATTTCAGTTTGGTGAGATCGAAATCGCGTGGGTGTAAACAGTAGTTCGCGAGTTCGCTCGACGGTTGGTAATAAAGCGGATGAAGGAGTTCCGATGCCATTGAATTTTAAACAAAGATTTTAATGGATTCTCATTACGCGAAAGTGGCTGCTTCTACGAGGTTATGTTCTACTCACCGATGTCGTTACGAACGGTAAAACGATTATCGAATGTGCTACGGGCTGTTGAACCAGCGCGACGAAACAAGTAAAGTCATTCGTGTTTTAAGAAACGCTTTAACTATTTTATCGTCCTCGCAGTCTTCGCGCGCACCGTCCGCTATCTACGAAAACTTGGGAAACTTCGGAATTAGTGTATCTCCTTTTTACGGCTTGCTATAACTATAAATCAGATCCTCGCTGAAATGTACGTTTTCGTTCCTTGCTCGTTCATTGAAATTGAAAATTGAAATAACTCGGTTAATAGACAGCGGATTTTATGCGTGTACGGCAAAAATCGGTAGGTGTCGTTTAAAACGGTAAAGACGTTCGAAGAATTAGATAGTACTCGAAATACCGTTGAATCGTTTTCGACCTATTAAACGTATCGAGATAGGAAATCAACTTGTATTTCGCTCCAGTTTGTCGTGACTCGTGTAGAAAAGTTTTCAGTTTGCATAAAGATCCGCAGTCCAATGATGACATTTATAACTAGACTGTGGATCTTTATGCGTTTATAGCAAAATTGACAAGCTGAAATTCAAAATCGTTGAAAAATTTTAAAAATTGAAGATATCGATATATGATTTCTCCTCTATTCGAATCGTTAAGGGAAGAAATAACATTCAATTTAGTTTCTATTTCTTCCATTTTTATTTTGCACAAAGATCCGCAAGCGTATTCATAACAAATCCGTAAATCGTCAAAATCGAAGGGTAGGTAGCTGTTGCGCGGGTTTACCCAAAGTGTCTATCGGAAAAATTGCTCGGTGTTCACTAATTTTTTTCAAATAGAATCACCTCGTTCCCGCTCGTACAAGCAGTCCCGAGACACCCTGTACGTATTTGCGGTTCTCGCGTGTCTACATATAAACCCCTAAAATGACTTGAACGCTGACAAGTTCGCCGTCGATGCAGCGGAGCATATGTACGTATGTATGTATGTATACGCGGAGAAGTTGGCGCGACTGAAAGCGTACAAGCTGTGCAGATATCACGGTTAAACGCGTAGACCCGAAGAAATTAAGTGCGTGTGCGTGTACGCGCGCGAGGGTGTGTAGGAGGGGAGGCAAACCTGCGCCGACGTACGCAAGTAAGGCACACGCTGGGCTACGCGGCTAATTGCCGCTAATTATCGCACTTACCGCGGTTCAGGCATCCCTGTCTACGCCTCCAACGGCGGGATCTTCCGCCTCCTTAAACCTTTCGCCACCCCCGCACCACCGAGCCATCTTGTCGCGGTTTCCCGCCCCCAGTTCTCTCCTTCCATCGACGAAAATCTGCTCCTATTCCTGTTCTCCGCGTCTTTCAGACTCTACCGCTTCCGCTTCCGTTTCCTCGTCACGGCCTAGATACCATCGGTACCGGTTCTCCGTAAGTTTTCTTTTCAGATGGTATACATTATTTAGATACTTTACTCCACTGCTTCGCTACCAACGACGCACACACGCTCCGAAAGGAGTGCTCGCGGAGTTATAACCCGCTTTATCGTGCGATCTGCTGCGGATCTCCGTGCATTTATGGCGTTTGCGAATTTACAAAATACGGGATAACGATTACGCTGACAAACCTCGGCGATCTTGCCGTGTCATTGTACCGGGCGTTTCGCGATTCGTGGTACAAATTAGGTCAGGTCGGTTCTATCGCTGGAAATATGTTGGAAAGAAAATTGACAAATAATTCGGAGTGCGAAAGGTTGATGTACAAATCCGATACGTTTTACAGATTGTCGAAACCGATGTTTACAAAAAGAAGAGTGCTTTACGTTCGTCGTAATCCCTGTAAATTTTCAATTACACATTTTTTTTCGCGGCACGGCTGGTATTAAACGGCTTTACGCTCGTTTCGGTATTAAAGGTTCGCTATTTGCTCCCGTCGTTACGTTTGTATTTCCTCTTTAATATCCTTTTCCCATCATCCGTCCCCGAGAAATTATTTGCCTACCCCTCCGCATCCGACGATCCCTTAGTTCCACTTAGATCTCCCGAATATCGTCTTTTTCTTCCAACCGCTCTATCTGCTTGTACATGTTTATCCGCCGTCGTATTTCCCGGTTTACCTCCTTAGCTGCGTCCCTCTCTGTCAGATTAATCATCGTCCCCCGTTCCGCCATAAATTCGCTGCATCCACAGTGCTCCGTCTCGCTCTACCTTCGGCGCGCCGTCTGAAGCTTCACCCCCGGCTTGTTACATTAATTAAACAATATTTGCGATTAATATTTGAGATAATCATCAGCGCCTCGAAGCAGCTTCTGCTGGCTGGCGGAGGATGCGGAATATCGCGCGTGCTAATCGGGTTAGCGCTTTCGTGGGCCCTTCCGCGCTTCCCTTCGTACCCTTCTCCAAGCCGTTCTCCCTTCCCTATCGAACTGTACCGGATACGAAATATTGTAACCCCTTCTTCGGCACATCAAACGAATCGCAACTGCCACGTTGAAGGGAGATCGAGTTCGATAAGAGATTAAGGGACGCGCAACGAAAGACCTTGGATATTTAATGGCGGTCTAGACGGTTTTAAGTTTTAAGGAAACAGAGTTGATATAACGCTGATCGATAGCGTGGACCTTACCTGCGCTTACAGTAGCGGACAACAGTTTAAGACGACTATCTTTTCAGTAGATTATCGCATTTTATTAGAGATGCTAAACGTCTAATAGTTCTCAATTGCTCTTAAGTGTCGAAGTTCAATGGAGTATCTTCCGACGGAATTCGATATATCAGACGTCGCAAAGGTGAAGATCTTGATCCAGCTGCATCGTAGGAACGCTCGAGCACGGTGGTGGTTGCGCATCGGCAATGGCGTGGGCATCGTTCTCGCGAAACGGTCCAGGAACAATTCGAAAAATTAATGCCATTACGGAAAGATTTCAATGTCTGGACATAAATTAAATGTTACATTTTACGTATTTTATTGAAAGTACCGATTCTTTCGGTTGCGTTCTTATATTAATTTCAAAAGTAGAGAAATTAACGATCGACGTAATTATGGTATATTTGATCAGAGCAAAACATTTTTAACCGGATGCGACGAATATTACACCAAACAAGCAACTTCGTTTCTTTAGATAGGATGATTTATCGAACAGTGTATCCGCGATAAACATATAATTGTAATTCTAGTTGTAATATTCTCCGAGTTTTGAAAAACACGCGAGCTTCGAAAATATTTCGGTGGGTGAAAAGCCACTCGATTCGATAATTACCGGGAGGTACGTTTTTTTCGAAAAACTGCATGAAACATTGCACTCGTGGAAATGTGAAATATTTTATGTATTTTTTATCGAACCATATTTCATAGCGAAAGTAAAAATGTGGGCAACGCTGTTTCGTGCTGTACCCATACGCATTTACTATATGTATAAATAGATGAAACATATAAAATCAATTGAACCGTTTTACGCTACAATATGGACGTCTCGCGAAAGAAGACTGCTCTCACGAACAATACCGCGTTATGAAAATTTGTTTGAACGTTGCGAGTGTATTTGTCTGTTGAGAATTTTGCGAATCGAACCAATTTTCTTGTAAAAATTGTTAACGAACGTGAAAATAATCAAAGTAGAAGACGCGTGCAATGATCTATAGTTCCGTGAACGAAGTTCCCTGTAACGAGACGAAGCTTACGATCGAACAATGAAACCTATTATCGCTGTTTTAGCACTGTTTTATAGTAATTTTTAAATCAGGTCAACTCTTACCGATCCGTTCTTGGTTGCATTAACTTTTTACCTTTTACACCCACTGTTTTAATACTGGGTCGATACGTCTGCGTGTTTGTTGCATCGGAATGCGCGATCGCTGGATCTTTATGCAAAATAAACGATGTTTGCATCGATTGCAAGACATAGGGGTCAAATCAAAATTTCTTTCTTCTTTCGATTATCTTATCAAGGTTGCACTCGCTCGGAGCTATTCTAACTCGAAAATTAAACATTTCTTCATAAGTTATTTTTAAACATTCGAGATCATTTATTTATGATAAAATAATAAATGAAAACAATTATTTTTCGCCAGATTTCATAACGAGAGAACAATCGAGGCGAATTGATTTACTGTTAAAAATTGGAGATTAAATGTGCAACTAGCAAATACTTCTGATTGTTTTTCCAGTGCTCCTGGATTGGCAGCAGGCTTCAGGCCAGTGGAGCCCCCGACGTCTCTCTTCTTTTCTCCGCACCTGGCGGCTCAGTTCTCTCCGCCGTTGTTCGGCAACAAAGTGGTCAGCAGCGCGCCGACATCCTTGACCTCGACGACACCTTCGCTATGGACCTCGAGCGATCATCGGCCGGGCAGTCTGCAGGACATGTTATCCTGGTCGTCGGCAGCTTGGCCCGGCTCTGTTTGCGGGTGCTGCAAGCCGGGGACCGGTGACCTCCACAGAAGCAGCAGTCTAGCAGAGCTGAGAAGAAAGGCTCAGGAACATTCGACCGCGTCCGCGCTTCTTGGCGGACTAGCGGGTTTTCCCGGAGGGCTGCCCTTGCCCTTGCCTCTACCGTTGCTGCCACCCTTGCTGGGACTCTCCAGGAGGCCGGAACATCATCACCATCACCTCTCTAGTATGGTGCATCAGATACAACCGACCACGAAAGAGGATCCCTAGGAGCATCCTGTGATCGGCACTCGCCTGTCGGCTAATCGAACGTTTGGCCAAAGACAACCCTTGACTCTGGGCACGTATAAGTTTCTGGACACTAACACTTTTTGCTTTTCCTCTCAACTCGGTTAAGGATTATAGTATTTTCGATAGGGTTCGGGCTTACTCTCCCAAAGCCTAGAACGAGTACAGCGATCCGCAGGTTGGTCGTCGACAGCTGTTTCATTTAGAAACTACGATTTGTGGCTTAATTAGGTGTGACACAGCGACGCGATAATGGATTCTCGGTAGCGCGTTATGATTTTTCAAGTATCCAGCGTAATTAATCTGTTGCGTTAGGTGATCGGCCAACAACAACAATTTCGTCGCTATGTAACATTTAATTAGGGCATAGCCTTGCAGTCAACGATCTGTTACGTCGACAAGAGTTTAAATGGCAATAGCAAATTACGAGACTAGGTTTCAAAGTCAATTGAAAATGTGAAACTCTTGTTCTTGTTTTACAATTGAATTTATTGAATTTATTGTATTCTACATATCCTATACCGAAATTTCAATAAATGCATGACAGTAATTTGTATAAAGATGTGCAATCCCAGTCGCTTCGACTGTTTTATACATTTAAAGTTAATCGTGGGACCTAGTCTCGTACTTTTAAGCCAGCACCGTGTACGACCCGTTTTAAAGCGAATACGTTAATTGATTTCAAAACGCTTTATACCGTTGGACGTGCATTTTTGAGTTGTTTTTCCGTTCTCTCCGTCGCAGAGGTGCAAATTCGATACTCTTCCTTGAATTTGTGAAATTTTTTACGATAAAATTGCGTTTTGCTGCACTCTAACTTTTATTTACCGAAACCAAAGGAAATAATAAATGATTACGATGACGTAGAATATAAATGATTATCGTGACGATAGAATTTCTTTGAATTATTTATAGTAATTGTAAGGGTACCTAACCGTCTGCATTTACCAGCACCCAAAGAGTTATAGAATGTTGCGCTACTTTCGTTTTTCGAACATGAAGCTGTCACCACGCCGAAGCAACGTGGGCAACTATTCGCGGCCTTCTGTTCCCTCCTTCTTCTTTTACCGGATAACGTCAAGGTAAAACATTTGGCCTTTTACGGTACTTTGTGGAAAACTCCACGTCCTAGGTATATCGGGAAATACCAGATTCCCCTTCGTTTTACAGCATGCTGTCCTTCTTTTTCGGGTATGAAGGTACGTACCGTCTACATCGCGCGTTTAGGCTCAGTTCTAATCGTGCGCCCGTCTTGTACACACCGACGACAACGTCTTCTCATACTTCAAATATATTTCTTTCACCGTCCTCGTATATAACTATTTACGCGTAACCTCTGAACAGATAAAAAAATAGAAGGCAGCGGACAGCGACGAAAACTTGCTTAATGTTGCTTTAGTGTGGACGTAGCTTTACACGTTTATTCACTTCAATGCCAAATATTAATCTTATAGGATAATCAAACTTCTGAACGAAAATACGAAGGATAAAATGGTGTATTTTAACTCAAATTGTCATTTACGTCTATTCGAGATCAAACTTCAAACAATACTTGAAACAATAATTGAAATTTAAATTTTCAATTCAAAATTTGCATAAAAATTCACAATCCTGTCATCGTTCTTGCTTCTTGGACCTAATTCCACGAATTGGATCTTGCAGACTATTTTTTCAAGCAAATATGAAAAACATCATTTCTGAGTTTCGTCTTTCTTAATGCTTCCATTTCCTGAAAAAATGAATCCGAACGATCGGTAATATTTCGATAGTACTTACTCTATCGTTCATTTGTTTTCTTATCGATGTTACCGAGATCGTTACCATCTAGTTTACGAACGTTACGTTGAATCGCAAACACCTTCTATTCCTGTTTTACTTTCCAAGTTATCGCACGGTGGCTGATACAACTTTTTCGTGAGAGGAAGTTATTTAAACGTAGACTGCAGATTCGAAGCACTTACGGTATTTTTGGATTTTGAAAATTTGCCAGAGCGGAATGTATAGAAATATAATGAAAATCTGAATGCGGAAACAAGTTCTTAGAAACGCTAACCAGTAAAAACCTGTACCTGCATAAATATCTGCAGTCTATTTATTACCGAATACAATGGTTTCGTTGAAGTTCAGTTCCCATTCGAATATAAAATGGAAACGTTTATTTTCGTACAAGGATAAAGTGTTTTGAGTTCAATTGGAAGACACAAAAATTCAATACGCCATTGTACAACGAGACCAGTCGAGTGCAGAGGATAATTTATATTGTAATAGAATAATTTATATTATCACCCTTAAATCGAGTCTGCCACAATTTTCTTGAATTATATGATTACTCTATCGTATTATTCAAATAATACGGATATCCGTATTATCCAAGTAACACGGATGTCCGCTTGAATCGCGCGAAGCAAGCACGCGCCAACAGGAATAATATTTCTATAAGTGAAAATTGATTTTTCAATGGCAAGACGTCGTTGTCGAACCAAATTGTTTCGTGGATATTCGAATGCGCGGATATACCAATATACCCGATCCTGAAATAGGTACCTGGAACTTGGAGAATTCTTGTGGCGAAGCTACGCTACGTAATCTATCATATTAAACCAACAGAAGTTTGAATAATTTTCTCAATTTAGAAGATTTGCGTTGTATTTATAAAAATTAGGTCGTTCAAATTACTTGGTTAAAAATATAAAACAGATCGCCGTTAAATGAAGTAATCAATTTCGGTTGGAGAACAGAATAATGATTTTCGATTTTGTGCTGGTCAATTTACAAAAAAATTTAGAAAATTGTCGAAACTCGCAATTGAAAAATTTATATTGCAACTTGATTTAGAGTTTTCTTTTTATTTAATATTTATAGTACCACGCGGTTAAAGATACACGTTACTGTAAATAAATTTCTAGTTTCTCATTCTTTCAAATTATGAGTTCGAATTCCTTCTTACTTGTATTTTATCGCAAAATTCTGCGAATTATATTAATAAAAATAATTGGCCACATCGTGGAAAAGAAAATGCAGAAGCGATGTAACTTTATTAATCTTTTGTACGATAGACTTCTTAGAAGTTTTCCGAAAAATTGTGATAAGTATAATATTTAATCATTAGACAATGAATCGTACGACGAAGATAAACATGTTGCAAATGTATGTAGTATTGTAAACGGACTATTATATTATTCACAAGCTAACAGAATAATTTCGTGAATGCGTTATTTGTTGCATCGTATCGTTTAATATAGATCGGAGTACATAAATATCAGAATATTTTTCAAATTCCTGAATATAAATATTTGCAACTTTTAATCATTTCTAATAGAATTTTGCATCGTGATCGTATTTCTAATTTACGAATTCAAACAATTTTGCTGGTTAAGCGGTGAGCTAAATCACTAATGCTTCCAGAACTATTATCTAACCACTTAATTCGTTAGAAATGTGTACGTAAGTACCGATCGTCCATCAGGAGATGGCAGTGAACCAGTGGTCGGCAAACTGCGGCTCGCGGGCCACACGCGGCTCTTTGGCTACTGGTTACGTGTTTAAAATAAACGTATTTTATTTCAATTTAATAGTATTTTCAGTTTTATTCAACGTATACGTATATCTAGTTTTAACCGCTTTTAAAAACTGGATTCTTGCGAAGGAATTTGGCTCTCGGAAGAAATCTAAATCGTTGTATGTACCGCTGATATCTTGCTCTTTCGACCAATGAGTTTGCCGACCGCTACGATGAACGATCAGTACACGTTATTCGCAAAATTACCGTAGCAAACGGTATAAAATTGTCGGGAACGAAACAGAAAGCGACTTAATTTCAGCAAATTCGATTGATTTTACAGGAAATATCTTGCAATCGGTTCACGAAAAAGTACTAAGGAATCTCCAGTTTCCAATGCCTGGCCAAAAAGTATCGATCGTTGTACGATCACATCGCGCAATCCAACGAGATCGCTCGTTAACAAATGATTAACCATGTGCCGACGGCTATGCGTACATGCCTTACGAAACAATTGTCAGCGATTTAACGAATGAGATTTAACGAAAGTCAAGGGGGAACTACTTGTGGGAGCACCATTAAAATCGTAGAATTGGTATCGAGCGTGTAGAAACCAACCAGCCGAAAAACAATGTGTACGGGAACCCCGTCAACGATTGTACAGATTCATTATAGTGAAACCAGTTTAATATCCCCCCTCAACTATGCTAATGTCGTAACGGTAACAATCATTTCGTTTGCGTTGCGATACGATTACCGTTGTTCTTCAGAATTACGAAAGGGAGACACGACGACGGAGGACACGTAGATAACTAGTAGAGACCTGTATATTACATCCCGGTGAATTTTCAGTGCTAATCAAGGATAATCTAATAACAGTATGTTACGGACTAGCGACTATTATGTAGCCTGAACTGTGGGTAGCGAATTATCGAATAAACTTGTTCTCTCGTGATAAAAACGTGTCTGGTAATTGTCCACTTCTCGCCTCTTTTCTCCTATCCTGAAATAATATTGAACACGTCACGTCATTTTCTGTTTGATCGAAGACAGGCACCGTGAACAGCGAAACCGTGGATTATTCTATTCGGTAAGTTACACGAAATTTACGAAATTATCATATTTTTAACTCGATAGAAAATTAGTAAATATATCCAAAACGAACAAAAACTTTTCGGAATATACATATTATTGTTGTATAATATATCCGGGATGTACATAATTTTGTGCATTTTTATCTACTTTACTTTACTCCATTCGTTATAATTAACTGTCATTAATTTTTTTAGGTATTCCAGTGATTTTAATCGACTTCTTTTCAATATGCCCATTTTTTCCCCGCAAACAATTTTAATTTGTATCAATCATCAATCTTGAATTGCGTTAAAGAAATGATTCTCCCAGTCGGATTACCATCAGTTTTATGACACGTCTAACTTACCATAACCATACTCCGTGTGCAACGCCCGATATAGTATGTTGCAAAGGATCAGGTGTTCACTTAAGGGATCCCCTGAATCAACTCAGTGATCAAAGGCTATGGCGAACCTATCAGAGAGATTTACTGGATTACTAACATCTAATAGCAATCGAGCGTTGAATTGCATGCGGTGAACAAAGGACAGGATTGATCGCCAGCATGTGCTCCCTGATATATTCGTAATTAGTTTGAAACGCAGCAAGCACAGCCTTGCCAGAATTTTCGATTCAGCAATTCGATCGCACTGTCTTCGACTAGACTTTCCTTTTACAATTGTTGCTAGACTGCAGCACTTTACGCATTTATTAGCAAAATTGAGTAGACGAAATACAAAATTGTTGGAAATTTAAAAAAATCGAAGATGTCGATATATGTATAATTTCTCCTCTATTCAAATCGTTAAGGGAAGAAACAAGATACGCTCACGCGTATTAATGCGAGTGGAACAGAGCAACGCGTGGATACCGACACATTTACTAATGTAAACAATATTTTCAATAATGGCACAGCAATTTTTAGTGGCGCCCCTCTCTCTCTCTCTCTCTCTCTCTCTGTCTCTCAGAGTCACCATTCGAGCGATAAGGCTTAAACAACGCGTGGACCTAGAAACGAAGACATGTTGGTAGCATGCGGCTGCGAGAGGACAGTAGTCTAGGTGGGCCGGTGTGCGCGGAAGAAGGGAAGAAGAAGACCGCATCGAGAGAAACGTCCGTTGGGGGTAGCGGCGGAGCGGAAGGGGTTGTTGGCAATCAATGCTCCTCGTAAGAAAAGCTCGCCCTCTCTTATGGGATCAACCCTCCTCTAAAGTATATACGCGGTGAGGTCTGTATCTACAAAAAGGAGGAGAGGCTCGAGAGGAACGTGTGTCAGGGTGGGGATGCTGGAGACGATAACGGAGAAAAGAGGGGGGAAAGGAAAGGGGTAGAAGGGGAAGACGACGACGTCAAGTGGCGATAAAGAGCGAGGAGTCGGTTGATAAGATGGAGCAAGAGGGAAGAAAGGAAATCTATTTCAGGAAGGGGATGTAACAGAGGAAGATGAAAGAGGATAGAAGGCCAAAGAGGGGAAAATCTGTTTGCAGGGTACAGAGATAGAGGACGAGGGAGCGATAGTAACCAGAATAACGACTCCGTTGGTGGGAGAAAGAGGGATGAAACCGGGTGAAAGAGGGAGAGAGCGACGATACGACGGCGAGGGGGTTGTTCCTGACTCGACCAATCAGAGGCAAGACGCCATTGATCGGCACGTGGCTCCGGGTTGGTTCAACGGTTCCTTCGAGGGTGGTGGGTGCAGCTTCTGCTCTTCTCTCGGCTGATGCCGCCGGTTCCGGTAGAACCTGCTGGAGGAGAGGACGAGGAGAAGCCGGTCTGGTGGGGCGGAGACGCGTTCTGCACACTCCGTTACACTTACCGGTAAACCGTATTAATCAACGACATCATGGTTTATCCCCCATTCCTCCCCCACTCCTCGGAATCCATCTACCTCGACCCACTATCTCTCTGCCACCCCCCCGCAGACTCCATCGCGATCTATAGAGAAACGTACACCGCGACGTAGCCTTACAGCACCCTTACCGTCTCGGACGCTGACGAGGATGCTGGCTGGGTGCTGCGGGGGCGGAGAAAAGAGGGAGACAGGGATGAAAAATAGCGGAAAAGGGTGTGCGAGAGAGGAAAGTGGCGTAAAGACGCGTATGCCAAAGAAATACGGAACGAATGGGGAAGAAAAGTGGAGGAAAGAGGTCTGCGCGGCCGGATTGGAACGGGACGGATTGATTGTGAGAAACGGCGATGGAGGAGAGAGGAAGACTAGGAAGAAACGCGGGTGGAAAATGGGAAAGAAGGCACGGAGAGGGGAGGGGCGCTCGTAAGTAACGATAGAACGAGGAATGATACAATGGAACGAGTTTAAGACGAGACCGAAGGGAAAATACGGGCGGGGGCGGGCAGGTTTACGGGGGTTAAAACGAGTAAAGAAAATTCAAAGATAAATTCGCGAAATACGGCTGGGGAATAAGCGATGGAGAGGAAGAGAACTGACAATGAAGGGAAACGAAAGATCCATAATTCTATTTGACTACGCACGGCTAGCAGAAGAAATTCGTGCTTTCGAAAGAACGCTCACGAGAATCGGGAACCGGTGAAATAAAGAATTCAACGATGGTTTGCGAGTCTACCGTACCGACCAACGAAGTACAGCTTCGTTGTCAGTCTGGGAATTGTATACCTTCGCGTCGAAATAAAAATATACATACGAACAAAGATGTAGCAGATTATTTAATTTTCTTATAAGCCGTGCCTATCTTTGCCAAAGTATTATTCATAGACGACGTGATCTACAAATCCCGAAGTTTTCGAAAGCATTCGTGGTAATCTCATCCTTTGAATCCATCGTTGATAAATGCGGAAGAGGTAAGTACTCGATTGTTACGTTTGATCGGAAAAGGAACAAAAGATCATGTAAAAATGTGGCGCCAAGTCGCTTCGGCGAAGAATGACACGTGCTTAACGATGTCTCTCGATAGCCGTTACGTGGCCAGTTGGGATTCAACCACCCCACGGCTATCGTCGTATACGTACAGTCAACGAAGATTCCGATTGATTCTCTAGCTTCCTCCTCCTGTCGCCGTCCTAAGGGGTCCAACACAGCCGATATCGCCCTGTTTTAACGCTTCAAGCGTAATAGAATGAAGCAGACTGCACACGACTTTGCCATTTAAGCCGAGATAACAATGATTCTCTACATTTTCCATCGCGAACCGAGAAAGAGTAAGAGTTCCGTTAACCCTTGCATGCTCGTCAAAAATAGTTGTAGAAAAATAAAGCTTTACCCATGTTTGCTGTACACTTCGGATCAACAAATTATGTTTCATGTATAACGATACCCGCCGAATAAATGCACCCTACGGTATAAACAGAAAGGAATTAAACGTTTCATAATATCCAAAAAGGATATTGCGCGAATAACTGGCGACGTAACTTAAAAATAATGTCATAAGCATAACAAAAAAATTATTATAGCTATAACTGGACTGTGGATTTTTATGCGTTTACACGGCTTCTGAGAATTTTTGAGAATTTAGTACAATTTTTGTATCGTCTAGATCCGCAAAGGCTACCACCGCTGGAGATAAAATTGTATTCTATTCCACTTTCTGAAAAATACGTCTACAAAAATTGAAAATTGAATTTTCTAAACTCGACCGTAAAGGAACAATTATGTATCGGTTCGCTCGCTCCTCTCGCTACCTCCGCTGATTCCTTGAAATCAGATCAGGGATTCCACGTTATCGGCAATGGTTAGCCCACATACCGGAGTCGCTATTAAAACGCAAGGACGAATCAGAATTGATTCAACGTCGGGGCTGAACGGGGGTCGGTTAACCGAATAATTCATATGAAACATGTATCAGCCCCGAGAATAGATCTGAAAGCGAAAGGGAATTCCACGATTCGGTGTTCCGGAGGATCGACCCTCGACGTGGAATTCCTAAGAAGCGGAGGAGGAAATTTCGCTGCTCGGTGTAACCGTCTCGCAAACTTCAATTTCCCTCGTTACACGCCCCACCCTCGTGATCCGTGTCCCAACCCTAGGTTTCGACGGCGATTATTCCAGGACGACGTTCATATTAATCACGATCCGGGTATACGCGATGAGCTTGCGAATCAGGACATAGTAACTGATTTTAGAGCATCGAGAGGATCCAGGAACGTCGAGGTCGAGAGGTGGCGCGGCACCCTGATGCCGGTAGACAGTGATTAATACGGTAGACGTCGTCTGGCGTCTTCTTCCTCGTTGTAGAGGAGCTGGTTGGTCTCTCTCCCTCTCCCTCCATCCCTCTCTCTCTCTCTCTCTCTCGCTCTCTCTCTCTCTCTCTCTCTCTGCGTGGGTGGGCGGGCCCACGAGAGCGTTTTCAGCTGAGCTCCTCTCGAGCGTACTCCGCGGTAAAAGGTTTTACGAAATTCATTGTCAGGCAATTTGCATGTCAAAGCCGCTCGAGAGCACGCTCTACGACCTGCCAGTTAGACGGGGGAGTCTGTCTCTACTTCTCCTTCGGCCGGGCAGCCACCCCGCTCTCGTTCCTCCGCTACACAGCTGATGGAATTATTGGAAAAATGAGGCCACCGAGCGGCCATCGCGACGCCTTCTTCACCGATACAACTGTTTGTCAACCGGATCGCAGCGTGGTATTTCAACTAATTTCAAGTGGAATCGAGAGGTTGGACGGGCTGACGCGATTCGCGCGCCGGACTCCCCTTCTCCGATCAGCGCGATACGACACCTTCCGTGGCGTCTCCAGTGTCTTCGCTTGCCCGTATGCCGCGCCGCGCCGTACGGCAAACGAACGAGTTACCGGCTTAGACCGTACAGGTTGGTTCGCCACACATCGATACCTCGATTTTCGTAATTATTATTATTCGTAACGAAGAATGTTTACACCGGGTGGCAATTATCAAGCGTTATAGACGAATATCTCCAAAAATATTGATTGTATTTTAGGAAAAATGTTTCGGATGAAAGTCGTTCGGTGCCGAGGGGGACATCGTACGGTGGGCCTTTTATTTTTCCCGGTGGACACTCCAAGGTGATGCGAAGGTTAACTTTCCCGTTTTAAATTCATCGACGGTTCCTTTTGATGTTCCAACGCTCAATTTTTCCTAACGCGTCCCCTAATTTTTGCGAATCGCCGAGTAACATATTATTTTCGAGGAACAATCGCTCGAAGGGTATGGCAACATTATTATTTCATAAATTGGACGTTTAAACGGTTAGATCGTTTCCCCACGAAATCGATCGGTAATTTCTTCTTGAATTATGAATTGCGATTTTGTGTAAAGTGGTATTACAGCTAGAAAGGGAGTGGCGTTGTAATCGAATCACTTTGTGGAGGGAAATGAGGGTACTTTACGGTGGGTTCGCGCTCGACAAAAGAAAACAAGCGGATCCTGCGCCCGAAGAGAATGCAACATTTATTTTGCAGGATAGTTTCCCCGCAAAATTTCCTCGTTTAACAGCAGCGAAATTACGTGCTCCGTTGCGATTAATTGAATTCGCTTAACGATATTTTGCGATAAGATTCGCTGCGATAAAAGGATTGCTGCAGCGTTAATAAATAAACCAGCACCAGCTTCGCATCGGAAAAACAATTTTAAATTATAAACAAATCATCCTCGGGATAAACCATTTTTGTTTGAGATGGAAAAATATTGTATATCCGCGTTACCGAAACAGAACGATATTCGCAAACACATCTGACGTGTACAAAAGCGTATATGCGAATACGTTAAATAATTTGCAGGAATCTTGCTGAAACGTAATTAAACTTTTTGCGAGTACGTATTATCCTCTTCGATATAAGACGATACGAGACAAAACTATTGATTACATCGCTCGCGTCGGTTGACGAAACAAACGATGAAACGCTTTCAGCGTATCTTCGGAGAAAGGGGATAGGGGGTGGTCGCGTGAACTCACAGAATTAGAAAAACGATTTACGGTGTTACGGATCGCGAAGGAATAGGTACGCGATGGAAACTTAGGAACAGCCTGTACACGAGGAACGTCGATCCGATATCCCGATGGAAAGAAGAACGAAGGAGAACAGCCGCGAAGTGGATTTGAAAATTGAAAATCATTGCCGCTCCTGATCCCCTTAGCTCCCTCGGACAACCACGATAAATTCTCTTGCGGCCTAGCGCTCGTACCGGGGCTTTACTCTTTATAAGGCATTATACAGGAGATCCGGCGGTCGTTCCTTCGGCCTCTTTCTACGCCTTCCACGCCCTCGTCCTTTTGTTCGGCGAAACTGCGCCCTTCGCTTTAGCAGAATATACGGTATCGGCCCTCCGAATTACGCGTGTACACGTTGCTTCAATTTGCACCATTTACAGTGCCGGATAGAAAGTACAGCGGAGCGTCAATTTTCTGGTTGCAAGGAAAAACGCCGCATGTCATAATTTCAAAAAATTTGAATTTATGCGCTCAGGATTGCGTCTCCTGCACAGACGATACTCGCGCGTGACTGCGCGCAGTCGCCACGCTACACTCGCGAAGGACAGATTATGAAAAAATGTGTCGAACGAAAGTTGTATCGTCGAGCGAAGCAAATATAATGCTGGATAAAAAATTTTTTTTTGAAATCCGATTTTCGAAATTTCAAAGTTGCGGAACCTTCTTTTAACGATGACCTTGCACTTTATTTGCATATTTTAGGGACGTAGGATCAAAAAAAGTCGAAAGTCGAAAAATAAGGAGCACCCTGGCGTGCAGCGACGCGCGAGTGTCGTCTGTCTGGGAGACGCAGTCCTCGAGGGGTTGGGGCACACGGTAACAGGTGGGGAAAATATAAGATTTTTAATTACGCGTGTACGCGTGTACGCGCAAATAGGCTTCGAATAATCGCATTCGCAACATCGATCGAACATTTCCTGCCGAAACTGTATTCTATATCTGAAACGAATCTCGTCCGAGGGTTCGGATGCTTAATGAAAAAAAGAAAATAAGAAAGGGCGAAAAAGAAGAAGCGAATGGTCGTCGGTGAAATTGCGTTGCTCGCTTCATTTTCTTTTCTTTTTTTCGGCACGTGCCCGCAGCACCCGGTGCACCCTTTATCCCGAGGAAGCGGAAACGGAACTGGATGAAGCCAGCGCCGGCGACTCGAAGGTAACGAGGTTTTCCTCGGTTGGTTAATTTGCCGCGGATTGGATCGCGCGAAAACACGCGCGCTAACGTGGTTTTCAACGAGCTCTCTCAACCCCTCTGGCCTCGCCCGGTCCGGTCCACCCTCCCGTCCATCGACCATCCGTAGCCGCCGGTGTCACCGATATTCTGCACTTTGATCATCGCGAATCGCCGATCGTATACCCGATGCTAAAATGTCGCTCGCGTAACGCGATTACTGCAATCGACTCGACCGGTCTTTTTTTTTTAATACATCCATACGCGAACCCTGCAGGTTCGTTCGCTCGCGAAACCAGGTCCTGTCATCGGTGCTCAGTTCGTTACGTTCCGATGGCCGTTTCGCTGGTGCACAGCGAGCTCGAAAAAGACTCTCTCTCTCTCTCGCTCCACCTCTTTCTTTCTCCCGCTGCGGTTAAGCTTTCAGCGTGCGGTTCGCTTTTTAATCGAGTCTTCCGAGATTCGTTTTCGCGTTTCGATCGGTGAGAGCTTCGACGGCGAAGCCTTCGAAAGATCTATCGGCGCCTATTGTTTCAACGCGATCGACCCTCTCCTATAGATATCGATACACATTACATATTCTAATTTTATCTTCTGTACCGTAGATACATACCGTTGGATGCATCGATAATTAAAGTGTTCGCCAAAGTGCATATTTTCTGTTTGTTGCGCGTATTGCTTTCCAAACATCAAGAATATACTATTGGAGCCGTAAATTATGAGAGCCTCGGTACGAAAAATGGACGATGTCGCCAAAAGTGTACTTACAATTTGTAAACATCGATACTTCCTAAGAAAATGATAAACGCTTCGCGTAACTGGACCTTCGTTGAAAAGTAGATCGTTCGAACGTAAACTAGTTGATTTGCGCAAATGGTTCTAATAATTCGATCACTGGCTGTAATTGAAAAAAAAGAAGAAACTGCAAGTTTGTTCGACTGGTGAAACGCGAATAAAATGACGGAAAATTCAGGATCGCGAGGAGAAAAACGAACAGTCTGAAAAAAAAAATGAAACGCGAGAGCCGAATTTCAAGCATCGCGTGTAATCGCTCGATCATTTTTATTTCATCGTTCGGGTCGGGGCTACCGTGTGCGCGTCGTAACGTTCCGAAAATGGCGGCGGATGAAAAGCGCTGGCGCGTAACGAAATAGAAGTAAAACCTTTCATAAGTTTTGATTTAAACTTTTCCGTATAACTCATTCCGTAAATAACATTTTATAGTTCGCGTATCGTTGCCGTTTTATACGGGCGCGCAGCACTTTGATCAGCGCGAGGTAGCTGATGGAAAAATGCAGGCTGCGTAACTCGGTTATAGTTTGCGTACACGTCAGCGAACGTTTTTGCGCGTACCACCTGCCTCGAAACGTTCTAAACGGTGTTTCGGAACGAACAAAACACGCGAGCTGATTCCACGTTCGATCGCAAGTCGGCCGACTATTAATTCTAGATCCACCAGATCGGAAAATTCGTTTTTTTTTCTTATGAATTCAAAGTCGTTCGTTTAAAACTTTTATAAACGAGTCGATCCGTTGTGTACAGGGTGTCTAAAAATTTCTTCGATATCAAGAAATGGGAGGTTCCCGAGATCGTTCGAAGCAACATTTTCCTTAGCAAAAACGCCGTCCGTGGGTTTGTCGAGGAGTTATTAACGAAAAACACGGACCAATCGGAGCGCGGCCTAGACGCGCGTTGGCACAGTTGGCCCGGCGCGCCAACTATCAATTGCCCATAATTTGCATTACCAACACTTTTATCCGGTGCTTTCGACTACCGAAAAACCTCATCTTTGCATTATCGAGAAATCAGAAGGCGCGTCCCGTACCCTCGCAATCCTGGAAACAAGAGTCTACCCCCTTGAAGCAATGCAATTTCTATCCGATACCATGCACAGCATACAAAATAAATAAAGCGAATTTCCAAAATTAATTCTCTTCGACGTAAAATAAATAACAGAGATCAAATTTAATATTGTCACGTGGTATATGTATACGCTATATTTTATTCTAATTTAAGTAAACTAGTTCTTACGAACGAATCAGCAGTTTTTTATAATCAATTATTGTATTTATAAGTTTTTAACACGACAGACGATATGGAACGCCCATTATATGTATCAAATGTATGAAACTCTGTAGCGAGCAACTATCGTTCTACGTGTCTACCGAAGCAAGATGAATAGTCCAACAGAAAAAAGTTGGCGAAATTTTTTCGACAAATATTGCCGTTCAATTTTGTAATTTGGCTGCGCCGAACGAACGGTCGATTTATGGGACCCGATACCGGATTCGACGTACAACGATAATTCTGTTTCAGCTCACAGAATTCATAAATTGGCGATGTATAAAAAAGAGTACGAAATTTTCCAGCGAACAATTTTCGAACATTCGATCGGTATACTTGTACGCGGTACGAAATTAAACCCTCCTTTCAAGGTTCTCCGACGTTCTTGGGACACCCTGTATATAGATAGCCTTCCACGCGGTACAGTCAAGGTTTAGAGCTTTAATAATTCATGAAATTAAATTATATTTAAATATATAATGTTTCCATTATCACTGACTCAACGTCGCAACTTAAATTATCTTTAGTCGTTTATTTTTAACAGAAGCACGCCTGCTCTTTTAAAATTCGGTCGATTAGAATTCAGATTATCGCAACACTGCTCGCTAGAAAAATTTATTTATCGAATGACATCCTTAGCGGGCATTCGACAAAATTTAAACCATTCGAAAACTTTCGATTGCGAACAGTCGACAGGAAGTATAAAATATTAGACACGGTAACAACTATAGGCTGCGAATCTTTATGCAAAATAAAAATTGTCTGCATCGGTTGCAAGAAATAGAAACTAAACCGAATGTTATTTTTTCCCTGAATGATTTGAATAGAGAAGGAAACATGATATTTTTGTAAAAAATTATATATTTCCATTAACTTCTACCATTTTCGCCGATACCGAATAACATTGTTAACGACAAGACACGATTGTTTAAACTTTCCATTAAGCCCAATATATTCACGAAACGTTCACAATGTTGTTTGGAATAAAGTCTTACTCCCGAGAAGTTGCACGCATCGCGCACCGAGCATTTTTATCCGTGAAAAAATGATCTCGTCGCAGATCGCGCAACGAGTTCGTCCGCGCCCTGTGCATCCAGGATGTCGGGGCGCAGCATCGGCAGGCGCAGCCAAGCGTCCGCCAATTATTCAGCAAATGTTATAATTGGCACATTCCATTACGCGTAATGGATCGCACTTAGCGGCTGCCGGTGTGATTGGGGCTCGAGAGCCGTAGAGGGAGAGTACGAGAGGAGGACGAACAGAGAGGAACGGAGAGGGTGGAAAGCAGCGAGGGAGAAGGAGCGAGGCCAATCTCGATAATACGACCATAGCGAAGGATACAGCCGGATGCGTGCGTGCTGCTCGAAAATATCGAGTATCCGATGCCAGCAAGATGTGTTTAGTCACGGATTAAGATGATTCGATCCCGATCAGTCGGCTACGATACGAATCTCTGCATTCGGAGTCTCGGTGATCCTCGATTGCATCGGTATTTTCACGTTCGACTGCCAGCACTTGTTTCAGCGATAGCCTTCGTTGTCGCAATATTCTATTAAGGCGGTAGACTCGTTTCCAGGATCGCAAGGGTGCGGGATATTCGCGTTCTCGTTTCTCGATATTACAATAATGGGGTTTTTCGGTAATCAAAAAAGCTGGATAAAAGATCGATCTGGGACGCTATCTTTCTCAAAAGGCATATTTTCCCGTTTACGAGGCGTAATTTGCATTGTTCGGCAGCATGCAACGAGACCGATAGAACGTATAAATGAAATTCGGATACTCCTACATATAAAACCTTTCTATAATTGTACTTTTCACCAGGAATACATTTTTAAAAAGCAAAAGAGGAGATAGCGTCATCGATACAGAAACCTGTTCGACGGATGTTGAAAAATTTTTTGTCAAACGAAGCTGCATTTGTACCGAATTATATTTCGCAAAGTGCCACCAGTTCGATAACGCTCTGAAAGAATTTTGTGAACCATTCATTTTTAATTATACTTCCCATCAAACTATTAAACGAATTCGTGTCAAATCTTTACCGATACCTAACGAAAAATATTTATTTCCGATAATCGTTATATGTACATTATAATTGTTATTTGTAAAATCGTAATGAAAGTAAAAGTCATTATCGTAAATGATATATTAATAAGTAATGAAACGATAAAATATTATTGACTACTCGTTTACGAGTTTCTCATTTCGATTGTAACTCATTTTTTAAAATGCGCAATTTCGCAATTTCGCATCGCTAGGACCGCCACGGCGAACGAAAACCGCTTCGAAAACCGCTTCGAAAACTTCGATTGTCAAACGACAAACGAGAAACACATAAAAATGCATCTCAACATGTTTTAAATAAGCTCGTACAACAAATCCCTGAGTTGTTCAATTTCGGGTAGGTAAGTACCAAGGTCGCTACAGACTCAGTGCTGGGAAAAATAGTATTTTAAATAGTAAATAGCAAATAATCCAATTTATTTTAAAGTACGCGTACAACTTTGAAAATAAAATATTTTATATGATGCGGTAATTTTTGAAAATAAGATCATTTATTTGAGGCAGTAATTTTTGAAAATAGTATTTTAATTGAAGAATATTAAAAATATTTCTATTCGTCTTTATTTTCAATTTCAATTTTAAATATTATTGCCAAAATTAATGGTTCGAATTCGATACATTTATGAGCGTAAATCGTTTCTTAACGATAAGATACACTGTACGTTTATACGGTTTCTCAGAGTATCGTCGCAATGCGTGAAGCAAAATATTTTATTTCGCGTTTCAGATTGTTCGAACAGAAATATTTTTTTTTTTGCGGATCAAATTGTCGAAATAAAAATATTTTATTCTCAGGTTCAGATTGTTCGAACGGAAACGTTTTATTTTCGAAGTTGTGTATCTCTTATTTAAAATACTATTTTCTTTGAGCAAAATAAAATCCAAAATTTTCGATGGTATTTGAAATATTTGTTTCGCCAAATAATGCCCACCTTTGTACAGACTCCGTAAAATAAATGTATAAGTACATATTTATCTAGCTATTTCGAGGCTTGTTCAATAATTTGTAATATAAAATTAAAATATTCTATAATGGTCGGAATAGCTTTTGCTCGGTTAAATTGACGATTCGTTGTAACTGTGCAATCCCTAATTCCATAAAAGTAACTGGTAATTCGACTTTCAATGTCTAAATTCGTTTAGGCGGTGGAGCGGAGCGTGCGGCATCTTTCAATCAAGTTAATTCGATAAAAACGACGCATCGCCAGTTTCGATAGGCGAAAAACCGTTCCCCAGCATTTTATTCGGCGCGATTTGAATTTAGAGGGTTGGCCGGTGGCACGTGGCGCGGCGGCGGACGCGCGACAGGGCTGTTGCGGAGGGACCCTAACAGAATTATAAATTCAGTAGCGGCCGACGAGCACACCTGAGTCTATTTCCCCGCATTCGGCTAGATTTCCCTCTTCCACTGGCAATGGGAGCACCATTGTTACGCGCGCGCCGCGCGTCGGAACAGTAATTGCCATCCTAATAATTGTCACAGGCGGCTGCGGCTGTACGGAGAAACTGGCCGCGCCTCTACTACTATCGCGCTCGGCTGTTTCCCCGGTAAACGATGGACCAGCCCGCTATCCAATCTACGTTTATCGAACGAAACCGCACGATGCTCGAAGATTCCTCGCGCATCGATCTCCCTTTGTCTGGGCACAAATCATTCCGGACGCTAAAATTATGGAGCGATTTTATGCGCTGCTCGTGGCAGAAAGTATTCCATCGAACAAACCAACCATCTGCTACTACAGGTTTCGTTCCGATATGAGCCGACGGCGACGGTGTATGTTAAATTGAACGAACTTCTGATACTTTCCATATTTTCATGAATTTTTTTCAGTCGGAGAACTGTTGGCATCGATCGAAGATCGTTTGTATTTTAAAATAGCTTCGAGCGCAAAGAGTTCAATTCGATGATTCTATTTATTTCGTCGTTGTTTCTATAAATAAGCGCAAGGACTTAAGGACTGCGTCTCCCAGACGGACGACGCTACGCTCGCAAACCGTTAGACCACGTATACGTACGCGAGGATTGCAAATGTCCGGGATTCCACTCTTGATTTCTCAATAATGCAAAGACGAGGTTTCTTGGTAGTCAAAGTTGCTAGACGAAAGATCAATCTTGGGGGTTATTTGCTTCGAAAGTCCTACTTTTACGTTTACGCTGCGTAACTTTCATTGTTCGGCGGCATGTCGCGGAGCCGCGAGAAGCAACGGACAGGCGCCGGTGCTGCCGCCTATCGTGGCTGTCGATATGCTGCCGAATAATGAGCATTGCGCGTCGTAAACGTAAAAGTAGGACTTTCGAGGCAAATAACCCCCTAGATTGATCTTTCGTCTAGCGATTTTGACTGCTAAAAAACCCAGTCTTTGGATCATCGAGAAATCTAGCGGTGTGCGAGCGTATTGTGGTGACTGCGCGCAGTCACGCGCGAGTGTCGTCTGTCTAGGAGACGCAGTCCTTAATGTATCACAGGAAATGTTCGTAGAACGCCCCTAAGTATCGATGACACCCTAACGTCCCTTGCGCCTCTGTTACGTTCATCGAATGCTCGCTAACACGTGTCGCTCGATCATTAAGGCTCGATCCTTCCGTGTAACGAAGGAAACGTCTCCATACACCCGGAAAATGATCTCCTTCGGTACTAGAACCGTGTTTCCCATTCTATTTCATTTATTCGATTAATGTTAAACCTATTGCAACAGCGTCGCTGTAACTCGTTGAAAATTTGCAGAGACGAAGCGTTTAATGTAAACTGGTTATATCTGTCGATATAATTATGCATTTACAACATAGCATCGAGTTTACTGGCATAATATGGATTACAAGTGCCACGAGACCGGACGTGAAAGCTTACAATTTGTTACGCGAAATATATATATATACATGCGTATAGTATTAAAATTAAACATTATATTTTATAATCGTGAAAAGATGGTTTTCTGGGAAATTACTGAATAACAAAAACACTGGAAATCGCTCAATTTTAAACATTTACGGTATAACTTTTGAACCATCGATCCTCCAGGATCGAAACTTATTTTCTCGCATCTTCTCGTCCAAATCTGCTGTACAACATAGGAGAAAGGTAAAAATATCTGGTTACGCGAGGAAAAGTTTACCCCGAAAGAGTATCGAACGCTAAGTATTCTTCGCATAAACACCGATAAACAATTGATAAGAAATACTACAAGAAAGAGATTGTAGCCATTATTTCGTAAGATGAAATTAATTGGAACAGGAATGCTGGACAGACAAGATTTATTGGAATTAGGATTTTGGTTACAGGAGGTGGGAAGGAATAAATTCGTTGAAACGTTCGACGCGCGATATCGAAATACAATTTTCTAGAAATTCACACGTGTACTTCTGGCTAGGCTCCGTGGTTTTCAGGCGTCCAGGTATTATCGCCGTACTCTCCTGCCGCGGCATGCCGGGGTCCCTACTCGCTATCCAAGAGCGGCCGTGATCCTTGCCTCGTTCTCTCTCTCTCTCTCTCTCTCTCTCTCTCTCTCTCTCTCGGAGTAGCGAATAGGCCGAGGTTCTCCGCGAACCCTTAATTTATACGCATTCGTTGCTATCCGCGGACGCGAAAATCAACGACCAGGCTGTTAATATTCCTTCGAGAAACTTTTCGAAGCTCGTCGTTTCGCGTCTTCTTCTCGAATTTTCTATACACGCCACGAGATGAATTTTTTAAATATAAAAACAAAGCATAGAGTCACCGTCGAGCACCGAAGAAACGGGATTTCGTTAGGCGATATCCGTGTCCGAACGTCTACCAATTAACGCCGGGCGATCAGCCGTAAGAAATAAAGATTTTCGTATCGACTGGCACCGGTCCTGGTAGGCGGTAACATCGAGGAATGGCCTGTGTGCTGGCTGATGAGGCGGAAGGCACCTAAAGAGATAAAGCGGTGAAACGGAGGGACGAGACATACAGAGGGATGCGGAGGCGTCCAGGAACCGTAGGTGGGGTGGTAAGAGCCGTAGAGCTACGCGAAGAGAAGCGAGAGGGAAGAGAAATCAACTTTTATTTGCCCGGAACGTCGTTAGGGGTAAGTGGAGGACCGAAGGGTGGCCGGACGTAATGGCGCCCTCAACCCAACCTCGGCTCTTGCCTTCCGGTATCTGTAGCATGTCTATCCTGCCTCTTCATCCTTCCCTCTTTTCACCCCGCGCAACCTTTTGCTATCTCCACGATTGTACAGGGCTTTTCAAGAATGCGTCGACCGCCGAAAAGGATACAGCTCGGGACGGACAGCTCAGGGGTGGCATGCCGATCGTTTTCAACGAGTTTTTTACTTCGCGTAAACATCCGGAGTCTAATTACACAGTCGAGTTTGATAACTCGATTCGTCGTCGCAAAAAAAAAATAATAACAAATAAAATGTTTATCTCGCGTTAACGTCCACGCGTGTAACGCGTGTACACGGTAGATTGCAAATTTGATGCATTCGCTTCGACCATGTGAAACTCGCATAAATACAATAAAAAGTTGTGTGTTCCGCGACGAGGTTATTATTTCATTTTCGCTCTGATAAAACTTTCAAGAGCGAACCTTTTACGGAATTTTCATCTCTGCAAACGAATGTATAAAACTTTGTATTTGCTTAATTACAAATCAAAATCTTATCGAATCGGAGTAAACCGCGAAGGATCGATCTGGAAACGGATAAGCGAGAAACCCAATATCTAAATTCACGTCGAATAAGCACGTTGATCGCACGAACACGGATTGCCGATCCTCCACCGAAAGAGATTCGAGAATAATAAATGTATACCGCATTATGGCGGCAAGAGGACAATGGCTTTCAACGAAGAGCACGAGCCAGGAAAGCTAATTCCGGAATGACTACGCGATAAATTCGACCCTGACTATCCGGCAGAGATATTACCATCACAATGGTAGACGTCGAGTGGCGAGTGCTGCGAAAAGAAGCGGGCTGGGCGGGACGTTAAGATTGCGACGTCCGGCGTCCCGACGCACCCAAATGCCGCCATACACTTCCCCTTGCTCCTGCGACGCCCACCCGATTACGCGGCCCTGCGTTCCCCAAACTTAACCGTATCCAAAAGCGGGGCGAACTTTATACGTTCGCGTGTCATTTACTTCGAACTCGTAAAACTTATAACGCTGTTCGACGAATTTCAACTTTTTCGGATTTGTGACTTGGAATAAACATGCAGCGAGCTTCGTAATTACTCTTACACTTTTTCAAAGAGAATAACTTTGTTAAAAGTGAACCAAATTGCAGTATTTCTTTCTAAAAGAAATTCTTTCTAAGAGAAATTTTGACAAAAATTTAGAATTCGTTCGAATCGTGGTGAGAATACGGAAAATTGCTTTTTACAACTCTTTCGTGCGAGCCTGTATCGAGTGTTTAACCCTTGTTCCGTAAAGGAAGGTTATTCGTGTCCGCAGGATTTCGAACAGTTTGTAAAATTCATTTACAGCTAACGTGATTTGAAACGGTACAATAGAGAAATTAGATGAATTTAACGATGCCTGCGCATAGAGACGTATCAAGTTGTAGGAATACAATTAAATATAAAACTATCGAAGAGAGAAATAAATTCTAATTTGGTCCTAACGACAAACTGCAATTTTTATAATCGCGTTTCCTTCTCGTTTCCGCCTTGAAATCCGTAAAATAGGGTGCAAACGATCAAAGATTCCATCAGAATAAGTATGAAAAGTATGAAAGGATCGCGAGGCGAATATCCATTCGCGCGTAATGACAAAACGAAGCAGGCGAGAGTCTCGTTAAAAATAGTCATCTCCGTCGGTGGAGCAACCCCTTAATGTCGTTCCACTGTCTTTACGTTCGACAAAGAGCCTCGAAGTGTCGTAAGCTTCTGTTAATTTATAACGTCGGAAGTTGAGGGTTGGAGCTGCTCGTCGCAGTATCGCCCCGCCCATCCCTTTCTTGCGCTGATCACCGGCTTCCCTTTTCCTTCCTACTCGCTTCCGGTCGATGGAAGCGTTCTGTTTTATATACAAAAGACGTAATAGCGGTAAACGTTCAGGGGGGGCTTTCGGTAATGTCGCGACTGCCATTGAACCGTGTACACACGCGTGGCAAGCGGCACGTGGCCACCGGCAGAAAGAATAAAGCGTAAAGATGAAATGTTTCTGATACAACCCCCGTGTAAACGAATATCGGCCCTCTGATCGGGGGTGTTTCACGGGATAGGGTAAAAAGGTATTATCGAAACAATGTTCCATATTATATGTAGAGTCGATGCACTCGAATGTACGCTACTGCCCGTGAAAGTATGGACACTTGAAGATTAAGAGAAAAAATAAGAAGAAAAATTGTTACAGAAATTACGGTAACATCGTTTCTAAATACATATGCATGTACATGCATGTACATGCATGTACATATGTATACGATACACACAGTAATTATACAGATACAGTTAACGTTGACAAAACTTACTTGTTAAAGAAATCTTCAATTTTTTTTTAACCATCCGGAGGACTGTCTTTTCAAGAACTCTCGTTCACTGGTTCGGATAACTGAGGTTCGGATAATCGAGATTCTATAGTAATTCCTAATATCAGATCCAGTTTGTCTATTCGTCAAACTTATTATTTCAGAACGAAAATTGTCTGCATCGATTGCAAGAAATAGAAACTAAATTGAACGTTGTTTCTTCCTTCAACGATTTTAATCGAGGAGAATCTTATATCGTCGTATCGAATTTTTAAAATTTTCCAACAGTTTTGAATTTCATCTACCCAATTTTACTATAAATGCATATAGATCCGCGGTGTACGTATTACCGTGTAATATATAAGTATGCGATATAAATTACCATATAAAATTGAATTCAACAAAATTGTGTTCTCTCCTACAACCTATCGCGCAAGACCTGTCGCGACAAGAACTACCGAGGATCCCCTATCTGGAAACAATAACACGGTAACTATTAAGTAGCTTCGAGGTTAGGTCCTAATTATTTAATAATATGCAACTGGTAAGGCTTAAACTCCATTGCATGCTTTCTACAACAAAATTTACAGAAGTGATTATGTATTTACCATTTTGGATTTTAGTATACGCACGGTTAGTTGCGAAGCAAAACTTCATCGCTGTACTGCAGAAAATAAAATTACACAGAGTTTATTATGGGACGATTGTTTATTTATTTCAGATCTACGAAGACCACTGAAAATAACATTTTACGTGATTCCACTTTTTCCAATTGCTCGCAAAACATCAGGTCGTTTGGTACAATTATAAAAAAGTTATACTTTTTTAAAATGCATCCAAATACTTTCGTGGTTCACCGTGGCAATATCTAAACGGTGCCTCAGAGTCTCGCCGCTCGAGTGCTAACACTCGTAACGATAAACTAACGATGATCAAAAAACTGGGCCACCACTGACCGCCTTACCTCGCGCATCAAACCCGATGAGCAAGATAAAATTGACTTTACAAAAACACCGTTGCACAAACCCACGCACCTCATCCCTTATCACTGGGATTGCCTATCAAACGAAACCTGGCATCCGCCGTGCGAGGAGAAAGTAAAAATCCCATCGGAGCGTGTTAAAAGAAAGCGTGGCGTATTCCCTGGGGCCGCGTCCGAGAGAAAAGCAAACGATAAAAATTTCCGGGCAACCCTTACGCATTGAAAAAAAACCGCGTAGACACGTAGACAGGAATGAAGAAGACACGGGAAAGAGTAAAGTCACGGACAGACGTTCCACCTCCCCTTCCCCACAAAGAGGAGGTTGTTAAAGAGGGGGTGGGTCTTTGACGGTGTGCCACGTGGTCCGGGGAGGGGAGGCGGAGATTCAACGATCCGTGATCGCGGATGGAAGTTCAAACACGGAACCGCGATCTCGTTATCCGGACCAAAGAAAGGAGCGAACTTAAAAACGATCCAGGAGGATGGGGGGCTGCGGTGGCCGACGGGGAACGATTACTTATCGAGCAAGGGTGAGATTTTGAATGGCGGCCGCACGCGAGAATCCGCGGTGATATAACCTCGTCAGGAACGGTAGCTACTGCGGTTAGGTAATAATAAAGCTACTTTAAGGGCAGAAAAGGGAAAGGGGGCCGGGGAACACACGCGGGCCCGTGTATGGACAGAGACTCTTAGGCCGACGGTTAGAAAGGAGCCCTAGGACCGACGCGGCGCGGCTTGGGAGACGGGTAGGACGGGTAGGACGGGTAGGACGGGTACAGCGGGTAGGGGCGACATGATACAGAACGACGAGGAGAGCGAGAAGCCCGGAGGTCGGGCTATCATAATATAGATTAGCTCATATGGCTCTCCCTTATGTTAGCTCGGATCTGGCTCATAGCCTCGAGTGCTCCGGGATTCACTATTCATACACGCGACAATTAGATAGGCATTACTCTGTACACGTGTGTGCGGGGCCACCTCCGCCTAGCCCGCACCCTCGTCCCTACCCTCTCTTCGGCACAGTGTGTACGTGTGTGTCTGCTGGGGTGGCACGGATCGGAGTTGGCTGAAACCAAGGACTAGGAGGGGCGGCTTGAGTCAACCCCTAAGCCAGTGTAAACACGTTTTAATAGAGATTCGCTCGAGCGGTTATAATAGCTTTGCGGATGTAGCGGCCCGTCCGCCTTTCGCGAGCCCCGACTCACCCCTCCCGGACACCCTTATCACCGACGTCTGTTCTCTCTCGTTTCCTCCGTAGACCCCCGATCGTTATTCTCAGACGGAAATATCAGAAATTTTGAGACACGCCGCGCCGCGCCGCACCGCACCGCACCGCACGGTGGTCCGGATTGGAAAGTCGAGTGACATTTTGTCGAAAAATCAACTTTCTTATATCGACGCGATTGAGGTAGAACTGAGAACGCACGTAATTTACATTTTTATCGTGTACAAATTTTCTCCGTACGTCTATAGAAAAATTTAATAAAACTGTCAGGACATGAAATCGAATTTTTATATCGATGCCTCGAACGTGTAAAAAGGAAAGGAAACGTATGCAATGTTGTTACTATTCGCGCTTTATTAATCTGACGAAAATTTATACATGCTGTTAACGCACGAAGTTCCACAGTCTACCGATTAGAGTGTCGCACCGTGCTGAAATACATTCGAAAATAGATACTGTAAAGCGTATTTTGAAATATTTGGTCACCGCAACCCCATGCGATTATTTAGGGCTGAACCTCCTGTGAACGCTGTGGGGCGCATATGTTTCCTGGCTTATTAATGCATTTGCTGCAGAAGTTCTGCGCTTAATCAACATTACGGTAGTAATACTTTTAAATTCTCCATGTTTCTTCGTGTTAAAGGTAACCGCAAACTTGTACCACCATTTATTAACCGATTCTCTTGACTAAATTGTCAAAAAAATCGTAATACAAACAATTATGAAAAATTATGAAACGATACGCGAAAGAGATTTTCCAAACATTATAATTTACAAGGTTACATGCAAAAATGATAAAGGTATTTTTTAAAACATTTTTATTTGAGCCCTTAGCGAAAATTTAAAATATATAATTTGCAAAACACTTCGTGTCAATAATAAAGATACACGAGATATCTCGTCCACGGTAGCGAAAGGGTGTTTAACCCCGCGTTTAGCACCGTCCAGCAAAGATAAACACGTAAAAAACTACATGTAGTTTGAGATGCGTAACACTCTACGATTACCGGTGTCATCGAAGCCAGAGTATCGTGAAACCTGCGATCTCAAGGACGACGGGTCTGGTAATGTCGATCTTTGACGCGATTTCAGCGTAAGCATGAGAAAATCTCGAATACCGGTTAGTTACCACAAACTTTATCGACTTACAAGAAGTTTTCGCCGTGGAACGGCAGCATAAAAGTGAGGCATCAACGTGCAAGGAACTTTAATAAAACCGAGCTTCCTCGCCCGGAGTTCTCTCTCTCTCTCTCCCTCTCTTCCCTCCTTCCGTTTCTCCCTCTTTCTAACGGTCTCCCTCTCTATTGCACCGTACCACCTCTTTCTATCTCCCTCTCCGTCTATGACACAAAAAGGATGAGTTTCGCGATATCACAGTGCAATTATCTCCGAGGAAATGAGCTTTGCATAGGCACCAGGAACGTGTGCAATACCGGCGAACTTATATATGAAAGAGGTCGCGCTGGCTAAAGCTTCGTATTTATACGTTCCACGAGGTAAAACGACGTCTTAGGGCCGTTCAAGCATTTATGGTGCACGTTCCAGTTTTGAAAAGGACGCGGGAATGCTCGGGTAAATCGCCCGGCTCTGGCCATGATTTTAAAATCCCCGGGAAATTAGTTGACAGACACGGCCAGCCGGCTGAAAAACCCTGGCGAAAAATCTCTTCGTTAGATTTAATAGGGATGCGACCTTCGTCCACGTCCCTCTTGATGGGCCGTGCATTTTTCATGGTATTTATGCGACGCCCGCGGGATCGCCGCGATCACCGAACGATTCCACGAAACGGGATCAAATTGCGAAACCAGGCGTCCGAATCGGCTACGGTAGAACCTCGCTCGTTGCACAAAACGGGGCCGTAAAATGCGTGCCAAACTCGAGGATCGAAAGATCCAATCGCCGCTGTTTTTCCACTTTCTCGCTCCGTAGTTCCCCGCTTGTCCAGCTGCTCGGAATATTAGGGTAACCGTACCGATTAGCGCGGTATCGTCATGGAACGAACTTTTGTACGTTCTCGCGCCGTTGGTGCCTTTGGTGATCGATATTGAAGAAAAATTGTCTCATCTTCGCAAAGTCGTAGTAAAATTATCACTTTTATTGCTCCGTACAGCTAACGCTAAGGGGGACTTCTCGTGTACGATTAAGAATTTCTTTTAGGACGAGTGTTTATCTTTTAGATAAATTCTTATTGTTATAATGTATCGTATTATCGATACGATCATTTATAATTTAATATACATATCATTTATTTCATTTATCTTATTCTTATTTCTATCGATCAGAGAATTTACGTTCTAGGTAACTAAAGTGTTACGCGTGAAAATAAATTGGTATTCAATTTATAAATTGATACGATCGATCGATGGATCATCTTGTATCGCAACGTCAAAATGATCCAATCACCATTTTATTCCTTCGGGTGTAGACGGCACCGAGTAAAACATTTCAAAGTGCTCTACCGAAGCAACAATCCAGTCCCTAACAGTCTCCAAAAGTTTTACAACCCAGGGAACTTCTTTTTTATAAAAGCTGCTTACTTTGTCCTTGAAGATGGTCCGATGTCTATGAGAATCTTGCGCGAACTTCTATTTACGATCATTCGATAGAAATAATGTATACCAACTCTTAGCACTCGAGTGGTGACACAGAGTCACCGCTAACAGCTTAGTTGTTGTATCGGTATTCAAACATTTAAGTATCGTACGAGGTATTATATCAATTTCATATCCATAAAATGAAAAAAAATCGTATAGAATGGAATTATTCTAGGTCGGAAGAAATGTTTAGTTTTCGAGTTAAAATAGCTCCGAGTGCGAAGGGCTAAAGAAGCAGCAATGAATTTACTATGAACAAATATAGGAGCACATTTTGAATCCGCTAAACGAAAAGACCAATTTTAGGCAGCTGGATCGAGAAAATACCTCCTCGCCGTGTGTCGTCGTCGCACAGACGGATTCAACAGCGACGCGGGCGAGTCTCCAGCTCGAGCGTCGCGGCAGATTACTCCCAAGCGTCCTGCGCTGGACAAATAAAGAAAAAACAGTTTTTGATAGCGATTAAGCAGGGTGGAGCGATACAGTGGCGGGCGTAGAGGGTTAAAAGTGGCGGTGAGCGAGGGTGGAGAACGCAGAAACGCAGCGAGTCGGAGGAGGTCGGGTCTCCGTGTACAGGTCTAGGGGATGTTTGCGCGCCTGTATGTATCCCGGGCTGCAGTAAGAGCCTGTTGGCATACGTACACGGTCAGGTAGCGTAGGTACCGTGAAATGTGTACGTGTAGCCCCATACAAACGACAGGCAACGGAGCCAAGCAGCTATCCATCAGGGTGCTTTTGTCGCCCTAATGAGAGCCTGAATTATTCAGCTTACGGAACACCCCTCTCGCTCTCTCTTTCTCTCCCTTTCTCTCGCTCTTCCTCCGCGAACATCCCCCTCTCCTCCCCCTCCTCCTCCTTCGCCCCTCTATCGCTCCTCTCCGGGGAACCAGCTTGCACTCGTTGCAAAACATAAGAGTCGGTCGGCCATTCCGGTGCGTAGGTTAACGTCGCGTTCCCGATTACCGATTTCGTGAGGCTTGCGCGAAGTTTATGGTCAAACGACGATAACATGGCTGCGCCATTCGTAGCAGAATTAGTATGATTCTCTGTAAATCCACCTATGCTTGGCCTATACGATGATCCTGTTTGCAAACGGTTTACGGTGGTCGCAAAGATCCGTAAGATCTCTAAGTTTGTTAAATCGGATGCTTTTCCATCCACTACAAATTGCGATATAAAAGATTTATACAACTGTCCGATCCTGACATCTCCGGTAAACACAGAATGATTACGGTTGGCCATGCAAGCTGGATACCTCAAACACCTTCGACCGTCTCCGTTACAATAAGATTCGTTTAAAAATATGTACCAGTCTTTGTATCAAGGGAGTATCTCGTATATCATCTAAACGCGAGAAAAATGTTTCGTCTGTTTTGGACAAAATTAAAAATTTCAACTTTTAGCCAGCTTCTCGGAGCAAACGATCGCTGTGGCGTCGTTCCCGAAGGGTTACCGAATAAATGAAAAATTCTAATTGTTCGGCATCTTCTCGAAAATTACCTTGGATCGACACGGAGGTTCCTGCGTTCGCCAAAAAATCGTGAAAACAAGGGAGGACCGCGTAGCCGTTGGTGTTCGGCGACAAAAGCTACAGTCGGCATAAACTCGTGGGAACGACAACCGTTTTGCAAGCCGCAACGAACGATCCGGGCAGGCAGCAGTCCCGCTAAATAATCATAACTCAGAGAGACATTTGTAACGCCAGCCTCTCGCTCGTATTTATCGCTGTTGTTGGACGGTTTGTTGCAGCAATAACGGTAATGGGCCGGCCCGCCTGGCCACTCCACCCCCTCGCGCCACACCGACGACCCTCGAATCCGCCGCCACCGGCGGCTACCCCTTGCCAAGCGATTTATCCTCGGGTAATTAGCACCGGTAATAATTAATGCCGCCGCGCATTGTGCTAATTATCACCGGAGAACCTTTTAAGAAATGAAAGAACATTCGAAATAGAACAAAGAGGGCCGACCGTAGGAGCGCGAAGACCGGACACGAGCAAACGACCGACGAGGAGAGTTTCAGAGATAAATAGGATGATAGAAAGATATTTACAAACCCAAGAACAAGACTCCGCGCTAATAGGTAATAATAAGATAGGATAAAGTGAGACGAACGTCTATGAGCGCGTAGGCGATCGTAATTGAACATTCAAATTGTTTCTTTGTCTCGAGGAGCTTTCGGAAGTTGAGTCTGCGATCAAACCGGTGAGGATTCGAGAAATTTTTTAAATGGAAAACCAAGGACCAAAAGTATATGTAACAATCATCTTCAAATTTTCTACCGTGAAACTCATTGATAAAATGTTAATTATTATTGAAATTTAAGATCATCGACACAAAATATTTAAAAAGAAAATCGAAGAAAAATATTATTAAAAAATATCGATTTTTTAACTTTCTAGTTATAAATGACAATTATTGGTGTCCAAAAATATTGATCCTACTCGATAACTCTTCTCGACGAAGAAAAACTATGTCTTATATAAAACTTATATCAAACAGTTAATACTCATTTTCCCACAACACAATTACATGCTGGTGTAATTATTATTGCATCAACAGTTCCAATCTTTACTGTATTCTTCGTAATATACAATTATACCAATATTACTGTTAATATAGCGAACACACGCATATGAGTATCAATCAAAAGCAAAATGATGTATTTACAAATATTATTGGTTGCATCTTCTGAAGGATCTCTACTGGTAATAATTAATCTACATCCACGTAACTCAAATTTGATTGTTTATGTCCAGTATTTTACTGCGTTGCTTATAAATAGTGAAAATATCATAAAATGTGCATCGTCATCGATACAAACTGTCGTCGTTATTTGTTTACGATACAAAGAAAGAAAATGTTATTTCCAAATCTAAACTTTTTACGAGTCACTTTTTTCACATTTTATAAATAATAAGATCAAGTCTATTTAAAACTCATGTGTGTTTGTATATTGAGTAATAAATCTACAGACCAAATAAATCGCACTACAGATATTAATATAATAAGTTAATTAAATTAATACGGTAAGTGCAATTATGTATTTTTTATTTACGATACTAGTAAGTACAATATTAGTTAATCTCAAATAGTTCTACAACAAATTCTACATAAATGCTAACACATCGTTGCGCCGTCATCTAGCCACGACATGCAGAACCACACAATCATCGCATGATAATTTACCGACATCCAGATTGCCGACACAGCCTCCGAACTCCGAACCCCTGAAAAACGAGTCGTGTATTATTGTGTATTATGGCACACCGCGTGGGGTTGAACGTAGTAACGTGCACCGTGATCGTCGCGCATGTACCAGAAATCTTTCACAATATCTCACCAGAGAGGATAGGAGAGTGCTCACGCCCGGGTATAAGTTGCCACCACTTTCTGGCACGCTCACGCTTAGCACAGAACAGATCCCACACCCACGGTAGAGCCACTTTTCCGACGAGACAGAGGCTACACCATCCAGCAGCATGTTTTAGCATGAAACAGAACCTTTACTAGTTCGTGGAAATCTAAAATCTTAAAATCCGAGGGGGAAATCCGCTCTACGCGAGTGAGGGATCTGATCCGGGTTAAAAGTGGGAGGGGAAAATCCGCTCTACCGTGGGTGTGGGATCCGATCCAGGCTAGAATTCCTTGTAGGGGGCAGCGCTATACCGGTGGCATCGAAAACCCGGGCGTGTGTACTCTCCTGTCACAATAGAAAAAATGTTTCTAGACAGATTTCAAAATTTGTTGACGTGTGCTAGGAGACATCCTAATAAAGAAACAAGCAGCATTCATAGATCTCACCACTGACTCATACGATATGAATCGTATGAATCGTATGAGTCATATCCTCTATGTTATTATCTTACATTGATTAGAGTGTAGAGTGTATATAAATGGGTGTGCTTGTGTACCTTGAATCATGTCATCCGCTAACCTCTCAGCAACCTGCTAACGGTGATCTATAATAAATATAATATTGAAACAATGGAAAAATACGTGAAACCATTAACGGATCCCAATGATGATTCCGAAGTTAATGGCGTATTCTTTGTCGTAATAGGAGTTCTCGCATCGCTAGGTACTGTACACAATTTTATAGGTTACACTCATCTTATCTTATCTTTCATACGTTCTATTACAATAAATGATGATCATTAACAAAAAATTACATAAAATAGAACGACAATTTGATGTTTTTTCAAGAACTGTATATCGTATAGGTAACATTGCAATTTCTTTTCGTAGTTCATCAAATTATGCGTCAAATTATATCTGTGGTTGCGAGAAAAAAACGCTGCATGTCACAATTTCAAAAAATCTGAGTTTATGCATTAATTGAGCTTTATAGTATTGGATTTACGTATTTACCACAGAAAAAAAATCATAAAAACAAATTCTCTCGAAAGTGAAAGTATGCGACACGCAGCGTTCTTCCTGACAACCTCAGATATACAGGGTGAGGCACTAACTATTGCTACTTCCAATAAATCCGAAAGTACGATAGTAACAGAAAAGTTTTCGAAATAAAAGTTGCATCGAACGACAGGGGCTGTATCGTAGAGTTAATCTTTTGTTGCTAGGTGGAGTCGTTTCAAAAATGTGAGTCACCTTTGTTTTTTAAAATAGAATGCTATATTTTGCTACCTGTTTTCTGATAGTGGCCATTGAGACGAATCCAACGAGGTGCAACACGAAGGTCGTTGTCCGATGCAACTTTTATTTCGAAAACTTTTATACTACTATCGTACTTTCACCCTGTATACATAGAATCTAAATTATACGTTCGATATGTACATATTATGTAAAATTCAAAAACTTTATTCGAACCAACATATATTGTACAGTCTCATTTCATTATCTTCATGATTTTGATGTGGTCTTTTCATGTCATTTATTAACCCCTAGCTCTACGATTTCTTTTACGGTTTCAGCGATTGTAGTTTGTAATCTCTTAAAAAGGTGAAAATTGATATCTATCGTATGCTTGCGTGTTCTCCGATAACTATACATTAACGAAACTAAAATAGAACATTTTAGTTTAAAGAAAATGAATAACATACATAATCGCTGGACTCTGTTCAGAATCTTCGTCACGAGTCTGACACGATATTGTAGGGCAAGGGGTTAAGTCCTACGAATATAACATAAATAATAAGTATGAAGGAGTATAACGATACATGCAAGGGCTACAAAGAACAAAATTTCATAACTCTATGCGTATCTAGAAGAGAAATAAGTATATTTTTAAGAGCATTTACTTTGTCCAGCGTTTTTTGCCTTGTGGCGCAGAAGGGTCTATCTGTACATATAGAGATATAGAAGGTTTATATTCCGATAGACCTTCGGTTTTATAAGTTTCCATCGGCTACTTGTAACTGGTCTAAGCGCTGCCGGTAAAATGTTGATGATTGCCCATTTATTGCATTCCAAATTTGTTAATACTTACGTATCTACAGAAGAAAATGAAGATTTTATAATGAACAAGGTAAGTAGATTTAACAAGTAACGTTTGAAAAGATACGTATCAAGATATAATCCTGTTATTATTTGTACATTTAGCATACCTTTAAACTGGTTGATATTCCTGGACACGAGCGTCTGCGCTGTAGATACTCCAATCAGTTTAAGTTATCTGCAAAAGGATTTGCCTACGCGATTGATTCGATTACCTGCCAAAAAGATGTTCGTGATGCTGCGGAGTAAGTTAATACAGGGGATGACGCATTATATTCTGTAATAAAAATAATTTGAAAAATTGTTCGCTTTTAGGTACCTGTATAATATACATATTATATGACCCTGCGACATAAAATAAGTCTGCGCTTTTAACGAATAGCAAGACCAACTTGTGGCAAAGCGTTGTTCTGTTGTAAAAATTTTATTAGAGAGAGAGAGAGATAGAGAGAAATGTATTTATACCGTGTACGACAAAAACACGTCGGCTGGAAGCTGTAGATGCATCTTCCACAAATATGTTCCTTGGCAAAGAAGGGAAAGATTTCGAATATTCCCTGTCGAATACATGTACAGATTTTGTAGAATGCAGCGCATTCAATGACATTGAAGAACCGAATACTTGATTAAGAAAGATTGTATAAAATTTTATACTTGTTATCTGAATTAAAAATTGTTTCTTTTTAATTTTCTAAACTTTTCATTATTTTTCTACTGTAAATAAAATTTAATAACTCACCGTGTCAAATATATTTAGTTCAGAGAGAGTCCATGACCTTTATCGAATGTCTGTGGGGAAAAAACGTGCCAATGGATCACACGCAGCATACTATTAGCTTAACGATCTGCGAACCAGGTGAATAAAAGTCTCGCATTCTCATATTTTTTATTTTTTAATTATTGAAATTATAAAGATGCTTCCATCAGAAATTATTGAATAAATTTCTTTATTTAATCACGTATTATTATAAAAATTGTGAAAAATCTAAATAAGTTCAGTCTTGTAATTTTTATATAACGATGTATGTATATCCAACACATTTTGTAGCCGGTACGGTTAGTGTTAAATCTTTTCACAGTGTAAAACGGCATATAAAATAAAAATAGTCTTTTCTACCGACATTTTAATGCAACTTAGTTACTTTATTTTATGACCTACACGTCTCGTAAACATTACACTTGTTATTGTAGTAATAAGCGGTAGGAGAAAGAACGAAAGATTCTAAGATCATTTTTATTGCATATTTATATGTCTCAATTGCAATAATTCCGGTGTAGTAGACGCGTTTCTCTGTTTCCTCTGTAAATCAAGTTTTATGAATGGATACGAATAAACCTACAATGTCCTGATTAATATCAGTTATGTAAACGTGCAAGCCTTGCAGAAAACAAAAAATGTCAAGCATGAGCGAGACCGATTCACAATATTTGTATGTAATAGTTTGTATAATTTCCGACATCTTATGATACTGCGCGCCATCTTCCGCCGGGGAGGAACGAAATTACTGATAACCTCCAGTTTCCAGTTTCACAAAGCTAGTTCACACCAGTTCACACTTCGCACACCGACAAACATATCTATTCTCAGCGTGTCGCGTGTTTCCTCGAGTTTTCACCAGTAACATTCACACTTTCTCAACTGCTAGACTACTGAGTCAGCTGTTTCTTTGCGAAAGCAGTGCCGAGTACGGTTCAGTACAGTTGTCATGTCGTCTACGAGGCCGGTCGCTCAGAATACAAACTTCAATATTGATATCGGAGGTAACTTTATCACTGAGAAATAATAAATATTAAGGTCGAACAATCGTTGCACATCGATAACTGTCAAATTTGTTGCGTTTAAGTGATCCGTTCAAATTCTTCTTTTTCTGAATAAACGTTGTTCCGACTGCATATGAGTTGTCATAGCTCACGAGGGTGCGCACGAATATTGGCGTCAAACGAGCAGTCACATGTAGTAATGGCGTGCAAAATTACTAACCGTGATTTATCAATTATCGCAGAATCACGATCACGGTCGTGATTTGAACTTCTTTCATGCCATGATCATGATTTTTTAAATCTAGAGTGAATTTCCTCGCTGTCATCCTAATTCTTCATCTCGATTGAATTAATTCTTTTTTTAAAAACATCAATTAACTTGCATGAAAATATCTGCATTCTTTCTGTCTTTCTCAATTCTTCTTCCTTCTTATTTCTCAAAATGTCCATTCTTTCTTTCTACCTTGTTTCTCATCGCAGTTGCAAGCAAGTCACACTGATTCCCAGCAGTGATGCCAGAATCGTGGATCCACACTCTGACGTACCGTTGTCGCGTGTAGCACGCGCGCAATAGGGTGGTCCTTAGCTATAGGAGCTAAAAATTTATTTAAAAATTTTTTTGGTCTTACCTCCCCAAACTATGACACTTGGTGAAAAAATGATATGTGCAGAATTTCAGCTCGATCGGACAATGGGAACCCGTGCCGCAGAGCACTTGAAAATAGTTTATTTTTGAAACTTGATTTTCTCCATTATAGTACATCGTAAATATACATTTCTATATATCGTTGAATTTGTCTTTCCATGCTCTATAACTATATGCAAATAAAGTACAAGGTTATCGTAAGAAAAAGATCGCGCAACTTTGAAATTTTGAAAATTGGATTTAAAAAATAATTTTTTTTTAGCATTATTATTTACCTCGTCTAACGATATACAGGAATGAATAAACAATTTTCTCAATCATGTTTATTTACATCTAACAGGAATACGAATTAAATATAAGGATAAAAGTGAAACATTTACCGAGGATCAACTAGCGAGCAAAGAGCCTATCGGACAGTTCAAAGCATGGTTCGAAGAAGCCTTTAAAACGCCGCAGATTTTTGAACCGAATGCCATGTTCCTTGCCACGGCTACGACGTAATGCCCAAATAATTGTCTTCTGTAGTTATCAATATGGTTTGTGAAAATATTGATGTGATTTTTACAGAAATGGCATGCCATCTGTACGAGCTGTGTTGCTGAAAGGTTTAAGCGCAGACGGATTCAAATTTTATACAAACTATGAAAGCAGAAAGGGTCGCGAACTGGTAAGTGCACATTTTAGCGTAAGTGGAAGAGACGCTATGAATTCTCAAAATCAGAAATCAATCAACCAGGAAGAATTATCACGGAGTTATCGCAGTGTCGCCGGATGAGGGAAGGGAGCACGAATTGAGGGGAAAAAGTAACCCTCCCTTTGCTAGTACTGGACACACGCATAACAGCGTACTCTATTTACTACTTTAAATTCTATTAATTTTACCCAGCTCTGCGAACAATAAATATCGTCTAATCATAATCAAATAGTACACAAATTTCAACGATAAGTGTCCACATACTATCGAGTGGAGGTGTATACGTATAACGTTCTTTAAAGCTTGAGAATGTTCATCGTATCTCTACAATAGATTAACTATAGATTGGTAGTTCAAAAAATTGATCGATCTTTGTTCCCAGGCTGAGAATCCAAACGCAGCTTTGTCCTTTTACTGGGAACCGTTAAAGCGGGTGGTAAGAAAATACGAATTACAGTAGTCCCCGCTTAGTAGTCACAGATAGGGGACCACATCGCGAATATTAATGAGGGAGGCAGGAAAACAGTGGTACTCCCCTTTTGCTAACCCAGACCAACTATACATCTCTGCGCAATAATTAAAACTGATACTTGCATAAGTTCCTGCCGTTTACTAATAGTATTTGTATGGAATTTTAGATGGCGTAGTATATACGTTCTTACTTACTTCAGTTCTTACGAAAATATCAAAGAAATTACTTGATTACTTTACACGAATCGAATTTCTTCTATTGTGGAATCCACTTATTATGTGAAAAATACCTTTAATAAGATATTCTCTATTCATCTGTGCAAATAAAGGACTTTTATTAGCCAAAAAACGGCAGAAAGTTATTAAAGTATCTAGTATTATTTTATAATCATTTTAAAACTGCATAGGTTCGCGTTGAAGGCCGAGTTGAGAAAACATCCGCCGAGGATTCGGATCATTACTTTCAAAGTCGGCCGTATTCGAACCAAATAGGATCAATCGCTAGCAAACAGAGTGCTGTAATTGCAAGTAGACAAACACTGGTAGTGAGAGAAAGGGAGCTGTTGGCTCAATTTCCAGAAGGACATGTGAAAAGACCGGCTTGCTGGTATTTAACTTTGTAAAATTAGTTCCAGAAGAGTCGCCAGATGAGGGAAGGGAGCGCGAATTGAAGGGAAAAAGTTACTCTCTCGGGCAATACCTGGCACATGCTCGACAGAGACGAAACGCTTCACGCGACCGCGTAGCGGCGGAAGTGTGGAGAATAGCGTCGTAGAAGGGGAAAATAGATTGGGAACACAAGTGTTAATCTGGCGACTCTGGTTTCATATAATTGTGTATCTCTTGATAATTACAGGTCCCGCATTTCAAACACATTATATGCATACATAACATAACTTGTTTTCCAGGGGTGGATACGTTGTTATACCACACTCCGTGGAGTTTTGGCAAGGTCAAAGCGATCGCTTGCACGATAGGATACGTTTCAGACGACCTAAACCGAACGAAAGGATCGATAACGTTCTCGTTTGTCAAGGGGACGACGGATGGGTTTATGAAAGACTATCACCATAGTTAACGACAATGGGATGATAAAATTATATACTCGGTACAAATGTTCAGATTGTTATAAGTTAATACTTGATAAGCTAAAATAGAAGCGGTTATGGGTTAGGCTTACGAACGTTGATTCCTCAAGATTTTTGGAGGTACTCTTGGTCATGTTCTGAATTGCACACAAGGTGTCCCGAAAAGTATCGCGAACTCTGACGTCTGGTCTCCGCCAATCAGAAACGATCACGAAAATCAGGAATCACTGTGAAAAATCACCGTGTCCTACGAGTTAGAGAATATACACAAATACACATGTTACACATTCATTTTTGACAATCAAGCCGTAACAGTTTTTAAAAATTTTTCACGGTGATCGAGGTACCCTATTTCATTCGCAATCTTACTTTACCGAGGCTAATGTCGTCGCGCATGCGCGAGAAAACCAGGCCAATATCTCATCGCTGCTACTACGTAACTGGAGTACTCTAAACGGGGTTTTCATACCAGTACAGTACCGTCATTCCAGCAAACAATCCAGTCAAATAACTGGATTGGCACTGTCCACTTAAATCCCGCTATCAAAAAAACAATATACCAGCGTTTAAGGAATCATCTGGACGCCGATATCCATTGCTGGTTAAAGCATAATATAATATGTACATGTGTTCGTATTTTGAATGAAGAATGGTGAAAAAATTAAACGAAGATCAAACTTTTAAGTTTGTTACTCTGTACAGAGAACACGAGTGCTTATGGGACATCACATCTCAAAATTATAAGAACAAGTTAATGCGAGAATCTGCGTTGAAAAAGTTTTGCGAAGATATGCAAATTGAAGGTTTCACAGTGGAAGATGTAAAACATAAAATAAAGTCTATTCGATCGACTTATTACTTAGAGTTGGATAAAATTGAAAGGTCAATTATATGCTGTGGCAGCAACAATGTATATAACCCTAAAATAAAATGGTTTACGAAGCTGGATTCGTTTATAAAAAATGTGATGATCAAAAGAAAAACACACGTAAGTCAATTATTAATTGTCTGCACGTTTATTATTATTATCGTGTTGTTTCAAGATCATTTTTTGAACGAGATGCATAATCGTATACTCAGCAGTGCTAAGCCATTGGCCAAGATTTCCCGTACATGCGCGACAAAGTTTAGCATCGGTAAAGTAAAATTGTCGACACGATAGGGTACCTTGGTCACCTTGTAAAATTTCTAAAAATTGCCATGATTTGAATGTGAAAAATGAATGTATAACATGTGTATTTGTGTATATTCTGCAAGTCGTAGAACACTCGTCTCGTCTTAATTCGTTTCGCGTCTCTCGTCCTGGAGTCTCTTTGTTCGGAACAGTTTGTTTCGGTACTTTCCCGCCAATATCACTACCCCACTATCTTTTCGTCGCAACATAGATACGTTACTGTTTTGGACGCGCACGCGCAAGAAAACAGCAGAGTCGCCGACTTGTGTCTCCACTCTACCTTCCCCTTCTACGACACTATTCCTTGTACAGTTGTGTACGAATGGCACGTTTCGGCTCTCCAAACTGCAGTTTTGTTAACTAACACACAGTTTTGTATAAATATACGCATGCTGAAAATTTCATCAAAATCGATTAACATACCGAAGAGCTACGAGTGGTTAAATCTGATGAAAATCATAGTCTTTCGCGACTTTTGGTTAGTTTCTGCTTAAAATCTACAGATTCTTACATCTTAAAATTATCATTTTATTTCAAGGACATAGATGACAGTACCCAGTCCGAATCAGAAAATAATGCTACCGCAGTCCCAACTAGTACATGTTCTGAAATAGAATCATCTAAACCGAAACCAAAAAAGAGTAAAATATCACAGCTACCTTCGGTAGTCAATAGTGTGAAATCGCTCCAAAATGATATATGCAAGGTAGAAGAAGACGAATTCGATGCTTTCGGAAAGCACGTTGCACAACAATTACGAAAACTTTCGACTGAACAAGGTATCGTAGCTCAAGAAGAAATTCAAGGCGTGATAACGAAGTGCCGATTAAACGACCTAAGCTATCAAAAAACAAAGTTTACTTTGCCAGGCACTAGCTGCCCAAGCATCGACTTCAAAAGTTCAAAGCATCGACCGTGATAACCAGAAGCAGTGAAAATTCATTGGCATTCGACGATTTGAATTGTGAAATAAATCATAGAGACAACATAAATTATTTTAAGAAGATTAGAAGCTAGGAAAATATTGTAAACGCTAATTTCAATTATGAATAAAAAACAAATGAAATTAACTTTAACAGTGTCTTGTAATGCCGTACCAGGCTTGGGCATTATCGAAATAAGTTATTTAAAAAGTGATCGTTAAGATAATATATTAACTTATTTGGCTATATGTCAGTTGACATAATCATACGTTAGTTTATTTGACTAGCTCCCTACATATCATTTTTTTAAAATTATGTCATATATTTGAACCTCAAATGATATTGAAATAATTTTTCATTTCATCTTTCATTCGATCAAATAATTTTGAAAAAACAATTTTGAAGGCGAATGCAGAAAAACTTGAATCGTTGTACCACAAACATTCGCATACCTAAATTTAATCATTAAATTAGTTACTTTAATAGCCTCTTATGTTACACCATTTATTTAAACATTGGAAATATTAATTGCTGCCAAGATCCCAGTGTTTTTCACTTGTGTGCATCGATAGGAAGATTCTCCAAAATTCGTGATGAATATTTTTTGTATATTTTATTCTATTTTTCTTAATATAATTTACAAACTTGCTTAACTCTCGTATATATCTAAAAATATAGATGCTCGTGCGAGACGTAAACTGATAACGTAGAAAATAACAGGACACTTAAGGTGTCCGCGAATTCTCAGTTCATTCTGCGGACAGTATTCATTGTACATAGTATATTGTACATTTCCGTATATCGCTATACATTAGATACGTTTAAAAATAGTACAAAATAATTTTAATCCTCTTCTCCACTTTCGTTACATTTCGCTTTTTCTCTCGCGTACACACACGCGCGAGCGCGCGCGCGCATGCCGCACACATACACACAAACGCAAACACAGGGAATTTCATTCCTACATTATCGTATGTATAGCTGCTAATAAAAATTACAAGATTGCGACAGCACTATTGTTATCGGTCAGATTTCTTCGTTCGATCTCGAAGCAACGTAGCTCAGAAGTAAAGTTTCCTTCGATATTGTTGTACCCCGGACGAGGTTTAATAATGTTTTTGGACTTGGATTCCGGACAGCCTTGTTTCAAGATAGGAGTACCAGGATAGGGCTAATATTGTATTTACGCCGCGAATATACCTATCGATCTTTATTAAACTTGTCTCGATTTCTCTGCTCGGCTCGGGGTGATGCCCCGGGTTTTTATACTGTCTCGGCACAATACGAGTTGCTGATTCTAACTTTATCTCGGTTAAATAAAAAAAATTATTTTGAATAGATCAATAAGAATGTTTAAAAAAATGAAGAATTTCATAAACATCCGCAGTCTAGTCATAATGATTAGACAACGGATTTTATGGATTTATGGCAAAAATTAATGGTTGAAAATTAAAACGGTAACAATATTCGAAAGATTTCAAGATACCGTTATATTATTTCCAACCTATTAAACATATTAAGAAAGGAAATAAATTTTCATTGCACTCTGACTTGTTGTAAAATTTGTTAGAATATTGTTGCCAGGAGCGTACACATAATTCTCGCAAATTAATAAACAGTATCACCGAAAGATTCAGAAAACTGTTACCCTCCGAAGATCACGATTCCACTGGTCGATCGAGTGGTGTAAAATCGAAGAAGGAGCGATTCGAACGAGCTCCATAGTCCTCTTTCTCTCTCTCTCTCTCTCACTCTCTATCTATCTCTATCTCTATCTCTCTTTCTTCCCCACTACTCTCGAAATCCATTTGAGAGGATACGCGTTTCGGCCGATAGTAAAACCGAGGGGATCAGCGTTGCGGTTAAGAGGCGGTTCGTGGGTCACAAAAGAGGATCCGGTAATGATTGTCTGGCCGGAGAATGGAAGAAGAAAAAAAAGAAAGAGGGTCGCTCGTCTAGGGTCTGAAGAATATTTATAGAAGCGAGCAGGTACACTACCAAAACCGAGTAGCAACGACACCCCTTTGCACCTGTCAACCGTTGCAGCGACGCGACGGTGCAGGTTGCTCCTGCGGCCACAAAATCTGCATTTGCTCCCTACTGGAAACATTCTGGACAAAGAATGGCGTTCCATGAACCGTTCTTTTCATTTGCCGCGCACCTCCCCACCCCAGTCGTAGGGAGCTCCTAGAAAGTCGATTTTCTGGTAGGAACCTCCCGTATCGTCCTGAATTTATTCTCCTCGTCGGTACCACCGAACTGCGAATCCTTGTACGGAATAAAAGTTCTCCGAGTCCAATACAGTGCGTATCAGAAGTTTGGACGCACCCTATTATTTTAATAGTATTTTTTTGAACATTATTAGGTGGACGTAATAGAAAACCTTTAACGTAGATGCACTATTTATTCTTAACAAATCGTATTCGTTATTCAACGTACGTTGCCATTTTAAACTACGAAAACCATAGAAAGTGAATTTTCGATTTTCTATGTTAGAATTGTTGATAAAATAAGTTTGGCTGGCTGTATTCAATATTTTGTTTCATGAAAATTTACTTCTTCAATTATTAAAAGTGGCTTTTTAATTGAAATGGTTGAACTTCTTGTTAACTACAGTTACAATTATAGAACTTGTTTACTTTCGAAACCAAATATAATGAAAATTTTTAAAATTTTGAACAAATAAATAATTTTCAGTACGAAGGAATTCTGGTATTAATACGATAAAGAACGATCAGGATACGACTTGCATATTTCGAATTTGTTAATAAACAAACGTATTGCTTGTCGATTGATCTAATAAATTTAGTAATGGTACGAATCTCTTTTTGGTGTATAATAGTCAACGAAATTGTATTATCTTTGTTAACCAGGCAACGATTTCATACATTTCCGTCATCCGTGGTGCATGCGATCTGTGAATAAATCTAGCGAGACGCTTAATTCCTTTTTATGCATTTCTGTATTGCCACTGGGACACTCCAGCGTAAACTGAAATTTAAAAATATACTTCTTCAGATTTTCCAAACTGTGGAAAATCAAAATGGCCACGCTGGCGGCTATCGATACGGAAATTCGATATTCCGGTATGAACTGAATTTCAACATTTCTTTCGTATATACAAAAATATCATCTTAAGGCGCTAATACATTTTCATCGTTGTCGATGCTCGCAACTATCTATATTGTACTCTTCCAACCTGCTTTTCCCCGCTCTACTTTTCCCATGGACGTTACGCGCAAAATCATCGATTGCTTCTATACGAATAAAATTACATCACGGAACGGTACAAATAACGACAGAAATTGTTATCAACGAAACACGAACAACGTAACGTAGCTCACTTTTAATTTTTGCGATTTTAATTAAAACATCCATCGGTAGACAGCGAATTTTATACGTTTATCACAAAAATGAGTAGGTGCGATTTGAAAAAAGTAATACCATTGGAAAAATTTAAAAATTCTGTCACATTATTTTCAACGTATCAAACGTACCAAGGAAGAAAATAAACTTTCGCTTCACTCCAGTTTGTTGCAACTCGGGTACAACGTTTTTATTTCGCATGAAGATTCGCTGTCTATCTATGAGCGACAAGAGTAAAACGGCATCCGTGAGAAGGTAACATTGTTCTATGTGTAGTTGTATAAGAAATTAGAATAGGAATAGAATAAGAAATCAAAATTTGAATTTTTATGCAAAAGTATCGTAGAGCTTCGAACTGCAGGATGTGGAGCGCGGCAAACCATCGAATCGTATGTTGCGTTTAGTGTCGCCAGATTAAGACTTGTCTCCCCCCACTCTACCTTCCCCTTCTACGACGCTATTCCCCCATTTTTCCGACGGTGAGCATCCCCCCCGTCACAGACCGGTCACGCGACGCGACGCGTGCACCGAATTCGCGTTGCGTTCGCGTCCGCGTCGTGACTAACTCGGTAATGTTAGAGAGAAAGGGTAAGCGTATTCCCCTCAATTTTCTCTGTCCGGCGACACTGGTTGTACGCAGCCTTGCCAAACGCTGCCATTTTGCTTCTTCTATTTATGAATATTTTGTTATTCAACTTTTGCAATAATATTTCTACCACGCCGTGATGTTTCTTATCGCATAATACTCTCTGATCGATCAATGGTATAACAAGACATTAAAAATTTGAATAAAGTAAATCCGTTTAGGGATCTGACAGTACGATCGTCGTAAATCAATATTATTCGTCAACAATTTCAATCTCATTATAAAATTATAACCGTGCAACATTAAACTAAGACGAATAACTTAATATAGAAGAACCGATAACAACGATAAAAAATGTGGTTGGTATCGAAATGTCTATGGATTTTGTCGAAAAGTTTGAAATTTCAAAAATCGACCAAAAATATGAGATCGACATTCTTTTTAAAATTATGAAAATTGTAAAAATGTACTACCAAGTAAGTCGAACATGTCGATATAAAACAAACGAAACTTATTTATAACTTAACCCGGTACAAATTCGATGTACGATCAATAAATCCATGACAGATTTCGTTGAAGTACGATATTATCACCACAAATTTCTGTCCATTTTCACATCTACGCAAACACTTTCTCTCGTCATATTTTTCACAAATTATTTAACCAGATATCGGCCCAAAAATAGCATATTTTGAATCCAGATAGGTGGGTGAATTATTCGAGAAGCCGAATAATAATTTCGTCTTCGATAAACGAGTGTTCGTTTTAAAATGTACAAGTATAGTATAAAAATACAAAAACTATAATAACTCTATACTTCTGCCGATTGCTCGTACATGTACGTTCCATACTTTCGATAAACAAGATTCTCATACTCTTGGTCAAGGTGAACCCTAATTGCACCATGAAAAATGGAGACGCGGATTTACGCTATTCGAATCTCGTCCGTCTACAAATACTTCCGAATGATCAGGCTCCCTATCGTCTCTATCCGATATAAAAATAGTCATCGTCAAAACCATCAGTTCGGTGACCCAAACGACGTCCATGACACGTTTCATTCGAAAAACAAGTTCCACTCGGCCCGATTTCACAGCAGACGACCATTTGGTATTCTCCTACGATGTTCCTCTGTCCCCTCTACCGACGCATGATATCGGCTATGGTGAATCCTTGTCTAACAGGAGCTGGCCTGGGCGGGGGTAGTGGCTGGGGTGTGGGTGCCCTGGGGGGACGCGACACCTCTTCCTCTCGCTCTCTGTCGCGTTCCCTTTCCCTAGTTTGTTCGATTTCCCGTTCCCTTACCCTCTCGCGTTCCTGTAGCTCCAGAAGCACCCTCGATGGACCCGGTGACCCGATTCTTCGTCTGTACGAGGTCAAAATCAACGGCGGCGGAGGTGGATGGGCTGGCGGTGGGTTCTGGGCGACCGAGTGGCCGCTGATGCTCGCACTTGTCACCGTGGACGGTTTCGTTGCGGGCAACAAGTCTCTTCTAATTTGAAGCTGAGGTCTCTGGGGAAGAGAGGACGAGGATGCTGGGGACGGTTGCGGCGGACCCGAGGACCCTTGAGATGGGTAAGAAGTCGTCGAAGCTGATGGCAAAGAGGGATTCGAGGAGCCCGATGACGACGCCGATGGTCCTGCTTCGGGGCAATCCTCCTCGGGACTGTCGTCGTCCCTCAGGGCTTCTTCCAAGGCCTCCGGCGGCACGTCGCCCACCGCGTGGGTCAACGCGTGCCTCCTGAGGTCGCAGTTCCTACGGAATACCTTGCCGCAGGAGGTGCACTCGTACGGCTTGTGGTCCGTGTGAGTGAGGAGGTGAGTTTTCAAATTGCTCCGCTGATTGAAACTCCGGGCGCAGACCGGACACTTATGCGGGGACTCCTCCATGTGCAGGATCTTGTGCACCGCGAGGGTGCGGCTCTGGCAGAAGCCCTTGCCGCACTCGCCGCATTTAAAAGGCTTCTCTTTGCTATGGATGTACCTGGAACATTGGAATCGGACGATACAAATGCGTCCATCCGATTGAAATTTTCAGCAAGGGTCGTGTCGCGTTTTGCTCAGAATTCGGGGTTAGACTTTAAAGACTGATCTCGATGTTATTGCTTCTTTTCAATTTTTTTTCACATGTCGAATCGATCGACACCCTCGGTCGACCCAACAGTTGTGAAATTAATAACGATCGCCCCAAGGCTGTTCTATCTTATTCGTTCTACGCGTGTCTTTGGAAAGCTACATCCGTATTTACGCGTTACACGATGTTTACTTCGATTTTGATTTTAAAGCGAATTTTGAAAAACAACGTATATTATTTCATCCTCGTGTTTCTCCGCTTTCTGTTGTACGGTGTCGATCGACGCGACAAGCGAACGGCTCTGATCGACGCTTTGGGTCCCTGGTCGAAATACCGAAACAAAAAAGAAAGAAGGAAAAAGTACCTGTGATCCCTGAGGTGATCCTGCCTCCTGAAGGCTTTGCCGCAAATGTCGCAGGAGTACGGCCGCTCGTCCGTGTGCGTTCTCTCGTGTATCAGCAGATTGTAGGATTTGGTAAACTGTCGGTTGCAGAACTTGCAGATGAACTGTTTCTTGGGTCTGGAGGCTCTGCCAGGTGCTCTGAGCAGTCTTCTGTCTAGATGCTGATGAGCCAAGGGACCACCGGGCGGGTACAGCGCCGATCCAGCGGGGAAGGGTCCGGCGAAGACGGGGTATCCAGGGGGTGGTTCTAGAAGAGGTGGCGGAGGAAGGAGAAGAGCTCTGGCTGCCAGCTCCTTCCTCTTATCTGCCATCATAGCCATGATCTCGTAGCTGGACGAGGACTTTCTGGCGACAGAGGGCTCTGCGCCGACTTCGTGATCCGAGCTGGTCGTCGAGGACGACGACGGGGGTGGCCCGGTTAAGTGAGGGTGCATGTCGCCCGGGTAGGGCGCCAAATGCAACCTCGAAGGCACCACTGGCACGAACGCGGACGATTCACGGTGATGAGGGTGACCCAGACCCGCCACCAGGCCATGTCGATGGTGATGATAAGCAGCCAGGGCGCTAGACGGGTCGAAACCTCTGGAGGTCGACTGCGCCGCGGACCCTGAAGACGATGCACCTGCCGAAGAGGAACCTGACCTTGACGAGGATCCAAGGCTCGGGTCCCGACCTCTGCTCGTCTCCTCCGAGACGGTCACCGAGGCCGAGGCCGACGACGCCACTATGTCCGTCGGCATACCGATCAAACCTATAAGCCAAAGCAACCCCTATGATAATCGATTAATCACAGCATTCTCCGTTAAGGTGGTAGTCTCTCGTTTCCAGGATCGCAAGGCTGCGCGACCGACGCCCTTCTCGTTTCTCGATAGCGCAAAGATTGGCTTTTTTCAGTAGTCGAGAGCGCTGTTTCTCAGCTTAAATGTCCTATTTTTACGTTTACCAGGCGTAATTTGCACGATTCGGAAGCGCAAAGCTGCGACAGCCACGCCGCGCTGCCGAACGATGCAAGTTACATTCGTAAACGTAAAAATACGATTACGGCCTAGATCGATCTCGTTATCGCGAAACGAACGCGGTAAATCGCTTTTGTTCGTAAAAAAGACGAGTTTTTTTTCAATTTTCTTCTGATTTCGGTTGTGCGGATCGTTGAAAATTTGAAACCTTTGTACGATTCGAAACGCCCTTACAACGAAGAAAATACTGGTAAGTTGAAATTTCTTTTGGGTTTTTATAGAAATTATGTTTGCTCGCTTGGTCGAGACATAATATCTGGAACCTTACGACCGATTTGCTGCCAATTTTAAACGAATGTTCTACGCACGGTGCTCTAAAATGTAGCGTGCGATCGTTTTGACATCTCAAATATTTATTGTGTTATTAAACTTCATTTTTTTTTTAACTTTGATTTTCCTGAAATTCGTTAAGCTTAAGAAATATTTAACCGTGGCACGAACAAATGCGTCCAACTTCGTTCTCTCTTGTTCGCGAACTGTTCCGAATCGGGTGAAACATCTGAATTTTGAAATAAAACGTCGACGCCAAAAAATTTGAAAATAAACAAAAGTATCGGTTGATGGTTGCACGCGTGACATATGTAAATTCAATAATAATTTTGTTGATTGCGTGGGGTATAAATACGCGAGAGGACCACGTTTGCAATGGTCGCAAACGAAATTCAACAGGAGGCTGCGACAACGTTTCGTATCGGCAAGATACGCTTAGCTTCAAAATGACTTTCACGCTGTTGCAAACTGGCAGCGCGTACTTCGATTGCGAAATGCTTTAGAAACGCGTTTCAAGGACTTCGGCAGCAATTCCAACGCGGCTGAATTCCTGCCGAGCTTGTCTTTCCGTTAAAAATCAAGGAATAATCATCGAAGCGTTCGCGTCTGCCAATAACAACGACAGCGTACGCGGACGCTGTCACCTTCGATTATTCTGCCGATACGAAAAGGTCCACGTGACAAGGTTAAGAGTAAAGCACGTTAAATATATCCGCCATCTTGCTATATTCCGTGTCTCTTACTGAATTTCAATCGCGTTGTTTTCGCGAGCCAGGAACAACGGCATCGTCGACGGCGCGTTGTGCCACCGTTGCGCAAACTCTCGAACACGGACGATACTCTCCTCGATCTACGACAAAGCATTCGGATACGAGAGATAGCTGCGAGACGAGTGCGATCGTGTGCAGCGTCCGAGCGTTTCGAAGGAAAGCTGGTAGCCGGAGAGCTTCTCTCGTGAAAGATCAGTTTACAAAACGATCAAGTAAGAAACTAAATTGATTCGAATAACGTTGAGATATTCGACGAGGAAAAAAAAACTATCGGGAATAGGAACGAACGCGTGCGTCATGGTAAAAAAAAGAAAAAAATAAGTGGTCCGATCGATCGGAGGATCGGGACGCTCATCGCGTACGGTTTCTCGGCCGAAACCCCAATAATACATGGAAGCCCCGTTCCCGTTTGTCAGCCGCGTGCGTTCCACGAACGTGAACTGGTTATCTCGAGCCGAGCACACCTGCCAACATGGCTTCCGCGGACCCAGCGGTCACGGCTAGTCCCAGCGGCCATGTTGGAATCGCGAATGCCCGGAGGAATGCAACAAACGTGGACCCGATCGATCGTCGGGGTCCGAGGATCCTGGGGAACACCGTCGTGGAACCCCGGGGGGATCGGGGGATCGGGATGAGATTGCTCACCAGGTGCACGTCGGCCGAGAACGCTTCCGGAACAGGCGTCTACTCTGCGCCGATGGTCCTGAGTCGCATCTCCGGCCGAGGTTCCCGATCTTGAGCAGCGATCGTTGTCGGAAGCATCCGTCGCTGTATCAGAATCGGCTACATCGAGTTGCCGACCTCGACAAACATTCGAACCAGCCTCGCCGTTGATCGTCGATCGTCGATCGTCGATCGTGAATCCAACCGCGAGCACCCACGTAAGCACACATACACGGATCCACACTAGCGACACTGCGATCCGAACGCACTACTCTGCTCGATCACACGATTTTCGGAGTACTCGATCGCGAGCACCGTCCGCCGCGCACTTTGCCGATTTTTTTCGCGGTTTCCCGAAAACTGCGGGGAACGAGAAGCGAGCGCGGGGTCGCGGGGACGCGGGGACGCGGCCCGAAGAAGAAGAAAACCCGCGGGATCGCAGAGAGAAGGGACGTGTGCGCCTTCTTTCCGGATCGTGGATACGAAAGAGCGCGCGGTTTACTGCGTGTTGGACGCCGCCAGGTAGGCTACCTCGACGCACACCCACGCAACCCAGGTACACGCATGGTCCACACGCATGCGGTCACACAGGTAACCGGCCACGACTTGCCTGGGAGTCTTTCCGTTCGGCTGCCGCTAGTAGCGCTGCTGCTGGATGCTGTGCGCCGACTGCCTCGCTCCTGCTGCCAGCCGGTGCGACAAAGTCCGACGGAACCGGCCAATGGGAGTCCAACCGAGACGCAGGAGAACCTGGAGCAGGGTCTACGGATGGGACCGACACTCCCGCGTTCCCTCCGTCTCGGCGAACAAACACGCTTCGTTGTTTTGTAGGGTGCGTCGCGCCTTCGATACGCGAAGCAACCCCAGCTGTTTATCGTCCGGCGCAATTTCATCTCGGCAATCAAAATTTTCCATATTTTTCTTCCGTGTCGTCTCACGGTTCCGGTATTCCTTCTTCGAACGCGTCTCGAATCTTTTAATTTGGATAAAAGATTTTATTTGAAAAAATTCAACGTTCGTTGGACGGCCTTTCGTCTTTATTTCTTTTTCGTGGTACCGACCGCTGTTGTCGCGAAACAAGATCGTTTGGCAGTCGTACGTTCCGCAGAGTCGAACCCATCGCTAACAAAGACGTAGAGCAAAGGGGACCAGGAACGAGGGAGGGAGATCCACGGGTATTCTATCTACCAGTACCTACGATGCGATGCCGCGCAGGTTGAACGCAGGAGGTTTAGGTAGGGACGCGGTACGAGGAACAGGTGCGTAATACCAAGGTTCGGTGCCCTTTTCTGGTTTACAAACACAGATCTTTCCGAATATATTTGCTCTCGGACCGCTTCGATCCTCCGGTGCATCTCGTTTCGTGTACCTGTCCGACAGAGTGTTCCACTTTCCGCGGGTTCCGAGTAAAATTTCTCGTAAAGAACATTTCGCTGAGATATTTACACACCTGGTCGGCCCATTCGGAAGATCGACGGTGCTCGAAGCGATCGGTTGTCGGCGAATAGGGTGAATTTTCGAGGTGGTCGGCGATCGGTGGATTATTTATCGAGAAGAGGCACATCCTCGGGAAGTTGGTCCGCGTCGCGCTCGAAACGCGACGTTCGGGAACGAGGGAGAAAAAGGTGGGAAGGTAAAAAATCGTGGGGCAGGTTGCTAAGTCCACCTGTAGGAAACTCGTGCGGCGCCGGCACTGAAGAAGGAGATCGGTTGTTGGTGGGCGGGAAGGGGAGAGGCCAGGCCAGCGGCCAGAGGCACTCTCGGAGAGATCGAGCCTCGATCTTTCTCTCCTCGATCTTTCTTCCCCTTTCGCGTTTCACCCTCTCCGTTTCTCCGTTGACCAGTCCATGCTCGTCGTCCCTCCTCTCTCGGCCAGGCGGTTTCTTTTTCTTTCTTTCCGTCTCTTTCCGCTGGCCAACAGCCGCCGACGCCCAGCCGGTTTTACACCGGCGAATCGATTCAATCGAGTGTCTCGGAAGAACCGGGCTGGTTCTAGTTCATGGGTCGAAGAATTTCGCTCCACTTGCCTAGAATAACCGGCGTAATTGTTCGTCTGGTCCAGAGGGACTCGTTCTCGCGCGCCGACGACGATACGCCTCCTGCCACGCTGCCGAGCCGAGCCGAGCCGAGCCGAGCCGAGCCGAGCCGAGCCGAGCCGAGCCGCTCCGCGCCGATCCAATCGGACCTTCGACGCAGGAATAGATCCCGCTCGATCGCGAAAGCGAAACACAAACCCAGCTGGAAAACGTACGCGCGTTCCTTCCACGTTTCCATCGAAGCTTCGAAACTTCGATTCTAATCACCTTCGAAATGCGTCGTTAGCCTTCGTCGAAGGAGAACGTTCGATGGAAACGATACCGACGCGCGACGGTGTTCTTCGCCGTCATCGAGTTTTCCTTTTCACCGTGCTTTCTATTCGACTGAAAAATCACCCTGGAAATCGGTTCACCGACGAGCATTCGTAAACGTCAACGAACGGACTCCGAGCCGTGATCGATGGATCGTCCGGCGAGTCGACCTCCTGACATGAATATTTAAAGGAAATTTTTCGAATATCGATCCCGTGAAATCGCTTCGACGAGCTCGCAGCGTGCTCGAGCTATTTTCTCCGCCGCGCTCGTTGGAAGAAACCACCCATCGATCTTCTATCGGCGTTCATCAACTATTTTAATGTACCGTGAATTTCTGTTCCGCGTCGCGAGAAAGTACAAAACACTCTTGCCCTCGGTAAACACCGGCGAATATTCTCGTACAGCTAGCTCGTGATCGCGGTATCGAGACGCGACTCACCGATGCCTCTTTATTTTCAGCGAACGCGCTAGACGAGACTCGGTGAATTTCTTTTTATCGCGGACTTTCGCTACGGCCGCGTTCACGTTTACCAAACAGATCCTCCCTGTTGACTTTACGCGATAGATGGGTACGGTAGGACTCCCGTAACTGTCGTCGAGTCTGCCGAGCGACAGTTCTAGCGGAAGCGCTACATTCTTTGTACACGGTGCGCCGAACGAGAAGGATAGCGATCGAAAAAGACAGAGGGACCGAGGTTCGACGTTTCGACCAGTGTTCCTTCTCAAGAATTCTTTCTCGAGAATTTCTCGAGAAATTTAATGATTGGTTGTTTCTAGAAATTACGGTGTGTCTCGAGAAATTTAAATCTAGGAAAATTCTTACGAATCTCGTTTATTTTATAACATATTTTCGGAAATGAATTTTTAGTTAACTCAACTTGCATATTACCGATCGTGTTACGCGTAAGTGTAAGCATATCTACGAGCAGCGTATCGATGCCTACGTATGCATGTTTGCAACGCCGAAATTTTATTAGACTCCGGAATTCCAGATTTTTGAGTTCACTGGAAAAAGGACACCCACCGATTATGCTACAAAAAAAATAAATAGATCGTCTGATTCTACGTTAGACCCGTTATGCTACGTAAGAAGTCGTTTCGAAACGAAAGCATAATCTTTCGTTTCATAAAAGTTTGGTTTTAAATAAATATATTTATCGGTTATATTTAGCGTCTATTTTTTCCTTGTTTTTAAAGTTGCGCGCACATCGAACAGAAATAAACATCGAGTTAAAGTTTATTGCGCTTTCGATAAATATTATCAACGATCTTCCAAATATCATAAGTTTTCCAATATTTTTTTATCCTATTAAAAATTGTAGAGAATTCTCGAGAAATACAGTCTTATTTCTCGTTTCTCGAGAAATGAAAAATGTTGAGCAATCGGGATACGCTGGTTTCGACACTCTGCTCTCTGTCTTTTCCGTTCTCTATCCTCTTTCATGCCCTAAACTTTAATCGGTCGTTACTCGTTATTAGACTTCGTTCTACAATTTATGTACGCGAGGCTAGGGTTTCGTTGTGCACACGAGGATTGTATTTCATTGTCACGGGGAAAAGAAACGAGGGAACGCTTCGGCAACTGTTTAACGGTAGCGGCGAGAATATTTATTGCGACGATAAAGAACGGAGGGGGTCGGGATCGTCGATGGTGGGCGTTCCGAGGTGCGAATGACCATGGATTTTTCCGTGGTTTGCGCATAAGTGCATTCGTAGGTCAACGTTTACCTGCAGGTGCATTTGTATTCACGAGCCGGCGACACGCAGTCGGGTGCAGGCAGCGTCGTGTAAACGCTGCAGGTATATACCTGCCAATGCGGATGAATCAGCTGCCGAGGAACGTTTTTATGCACCATCTCCGAGAGATAATGTGGTCGTTCTTTTCACTGGTCTCCTTATTGCTCGATGCGCTGCCGAAGAGGCTGCTCGAACGCGTTCGACAAGCACCTCGCACGCTTCTACCTACTTACCGCTACAGCCACAATGGAATTGTCACTGAAAATAGTTGGCGAAGCGGCACACAGTGGGCTGGATCGAAGATTTTAGCGTCATTTTAGTATAACTTTTGAACCGTTCAAGATATCAGAGTGCAGGTTGCACAGAAAAATATTACAAATTTTTTTATTTACCATTAGATTTGCTCCTTAAAATAGTGTAACTTTGTTCGGAGAAATTTTTTCATAAGGGCGTAAGTACAGAAGATACGCAGGTGTTGTCATTTATACGGTCCATCCTGTACATATACATATGCAAACAAAAACGATGTACAACTAAATTTTAAATTGTACGATATACAAGGTACCTAATATATAAACTCTCGGTGACTATTTATTAAATTCGATTACATTGTTTAAACTTGGCACTGTTTGGCTATCGATAAAAAGATGCTCGTAACTGTATTGCACACCTAAAATACACCTGCTGACCTGTCTACGATGACTACTTTGGACGTTGCATTTAATCTGAATTTGTCTTCGAAACGTTGTATCTCGGCACAGAATAATCTGAAACGAATAATAATTTGGATTTGAACGCTTCGAAGGGTTCTTACTACGTTACAAAAAACTTTTTTCAATATCATAATCTCGAAAAGTTGACTTTTGGCCTCGGAAAGCGGGTTTCCGGACAATGGTGCGCCGGGCCGATTCTGTGCTAACACGCGTCTAGGTCGCGCTCCGATTGGTCCGTGTTTTTCGTTGATAACTCCTTAACGAAGCCGCGGACGCCATTTCTGCAAAGGAAAATGTTGCTTCGAACGATCTTGAAGGAATTTTAAGACACCCTGTACACGCATAGACATACGATAACCGTAAAATAAATCGTGTTGCATAGGGTTTAAAGAGTTTTTAGTCATCGGAGGTTCGGATAATCGAGGTCGTGCTGTATTTTTCTTTAAATAAAATAGGATACGCGCTTGAAACGTCCATAGACACCTGTGAAAAATCTTAATGCAAAAAGTTGAATAGTTCCGCTGAAAGAAATTCCTGAGGATTGATAAGAAACGAATGGTATTAAAAATCAGAATACACCCTTAACAAATTATTGTGTCTGCAGGGACTGTGGGCGAGGCGTACGATAGTAGTGGATCCGTTGAAAACAACGATTCGAACAAGTCCGTCGCGTCGCGTCGCGTCGTCTCGATGCGTGCAGGATGTTTGTAGTTTCGGGGGGTCAAAGAGGAGTCAGTCCCGTACAAGCTTTTACGCCAAGCGACAGCAGCGAGGCGTTGCTACAGCGTGCAACTGTCTCTCGCGTCGTTTTGTTCACTGAACTAGTTTCCTCTCCTCTTCCCTCCCCAATCCATTCCAGCCACTACCACCGACGCCATCTCGCTAGCACCACTGGTCCGGCCGTTATCAAGATCACCACTGTGCTGGAAGCCGGAGGAACATGGAACAAGAAACAGAAAGAGACAGCCAGAGAAAGAGTACGAGAGAGGGCGAGGGCGAGGGAGAGGGAGAGAGAGAGAGAGAGAGAGAGAGAGAAAGAACGAGGGAGAAGTCGAGGAGAAGGCACAGATCGAGTCCGGCAGAACTGTCTGACTTTTAGCGAAGATTCTTCCGAATTTAGTTCGACTACAAGGAATTCCTCTTCGGGAAATGATGTCCATCGGAAACCCGGCAGACGAATCGGGAGGAGACACGCTACACTGGCTACACGGTGTGCAAAAAACGCTGTTTGAAAAATGCCCAAAGGCTGGGCAAAGTACAATTTTTCGATACAAAGAATTTTGTTCATCCGACTGGTGATGTAATTAAGTAATAGGTCAAGCTACAAGGACCTATCGAAATTAGCTTCGTCGAGCAGATGGAATTCAAAATTGATGGAAAATTTAAAAAATTTTAAACGTCAATGTACAGGGTGTTCGACGACGGGTGAGAGAAAATTTAAGGGGTGGCGTTCTCGACGATAATATAAGACAAAAGTGAAGAATAAAAAAATTGCGAGTTCGGCTTCGTTATTTTCTGATTAAGAATTAAAAATCCGCCTAAAACGCGGCAACACGTTTAACAAAAGTGTACGTTGCGTGCGTCGTAGAGGCGCGCGACAGTCACGTATCAAGTAACGGATGCACGCGTACCAGGGTGGAGCTTATTTTTCGGCTAACGAATTTTTTTCACGACAACCCTTAAAATTGTGCCACCGGACGAAAAAATAATCTGTGAGAAATTTGAAATTGATCGAATAACGGAAAATACTGCCGCATCGACTTTGAATATTTTTTAATTTTGTAACTCGTTTTTTCTCCACCGCGGTATATTATCGGTATATATGTTTATATATCGTTGAATTTGTCTTTTTACGCGCTACGACGATATAGAAACAAAATGTAACATTGATTTCAAAAAGAAAATTCGTGACGTTGAAATCTCAAAAATTGACATTTACAAAATTTCTTTTTCTTTTGCATTTTATTTAACTTATTAAACGGTACAACTTTTGTCTAAGAAATTTTTGTATATTTTTATAAGTAGCAAAGATATATGTGCATATACTTGTACGTAATACGGTACATCGTACCAAATACTATTAAAAGTGTTTCCATAGCGATAAAAAAAGATTCCTTTACAAAATTTCGTTGATACACTCTCGTGTTTAATAAATAATTTCAAAACTGGTTGATTATCCGAACCATCTCGGTCCCCATTTGTTCGGTTCATTAACGCCCTACCGTATGCTAATTCTACGTCTGTAATTTGTTGCGTGAACTACGTTATACCTGATTCTGCAATTCGATGCGAGTAATCCTTTAGGCAAATGACACGGAACTTCGAGAAAGATATTCAAAGGAAGCAACATCGACTGAGAAATAGCCCAAAAGGAGGAGAGAAGCAAGAAAAAGATACGCGAACATGAAAAAAGTCGATATCTTCTTCTTGACGAATGGATGCTCCCGTACGTAATGCTTTATTAAGTTTAGTTCCGAGATTGTCCAAGCAGAAAGCGATAAAGATGAAAGTTAAGAATATAGAACCGAGGACAAGCGCGGAAACCGTAATTAAGGAAGCGATATCGTAAAATTCAAGTATAGCTTTAATAATTAGCACGACCGTACTTATGCTTTCCCTCGAATGAATTATGCGGTAGAGGAAAAAAGGACAAATTACTAGAAATTAAGATGAAGCATCAAGAAGACACGATTAAAATCGCCTGTAAGTTCGATTAAAGTTTCACGAGTGATCCGTTACTTTGCGGCGACGCGATAAGAAGACTCGACGAAGAATGACTTGACGACTAATAGAAAAAAATCATAGAACTTTCATCGAACATTTTGATCACGCTTCGTTACAAATAGGTTAACATGATAAGGAAATGGGTTCTATGTACAATTATGGCGTACAGAAATAATACATGAAACGCCGAACGGAGAAAACGTGTTGTAACAGTTACGTGATATTATTTGGATACTTTTCTGTATTTTGATAATCATCGCGAGTTAAAAAATATATTCCTGCTATCGCGTAGACTATTATTTCCTAAGTTTACCTTCTAATTTTTAAAAATTGGACAATTAAATGTGTAAACGTTATTATAACGGAGGTAGTTTATACCTAAATGAAGCGTGATTCGAGAAATATTTTGGAAACCGAGATGTCCCGATCAGAAAATGTTCTAAACTACGGTATCGACGAATTGTAGAATAACTGAAGATTATTAAGCGAGGAAAATATGTAGAAATAATAAAAGTTGTGCCATCGGAGTAAAAGATGATATTGAAAGAAGATAATCGAGCAGATGCATCGGACGCGGAACACAGTTATCGCGAAGAGAGGAGAATAGAAGTCGGTTCGGGCAAGAGTATCGAAGCAGCAGAATTTTGACGGTCACGATACTTCGTCGAATAAGAAAACAACAATATCTGCGGATCTTGAGCTCCTCTGAATGGTTCTTCGAGAAAAAGAAGAGACGGGAATGCAGAACCAGAAGAAGAAATGGACAGGGTCGCAAGAGTAAAAGGAACTGAGCGGATTAAAAAGAGCAGCGGAAGGCTTCTCACGAAACTTAAAGATAAATACGTACACCGTTTAAAGGAATCTCAAAGGGACAAACAAAAAGACCGAATTCAAAACGAAAAGAACGAATTTAAAGAGACGGTCGAAAACCTGGAAGTCGATGAAACGCTTCCGAAAATTCGTGAACCGACCGCGTTGTCTTCCTCTTCGCTGGCTTTTACCGGGACTCCGATAAAACAGAAGTAAAAAGTTAACCCATAATTATAAAGACGGAGAAAGAAAATGCATAACGAAGATGAATGCGGTATAAACGTAATTTCAAACATATAAAAGATGACCAAATGAAAGAGTCTTTGCTATTTATCGAAGAAGGGGTTGGTAAATGGCTTGTTCCACACATCAATTATTTAACGTGTAACTATTAATAATATCGGTATTCGTGAATTTAGATAAAATTTTACCGTCTCGCCAGGTTTCTATTTGCCATTTCCATGGAGATGAATATTTAAATAAAAAATATAACGTTAATTATAATTGAATTAAATGATTGGATTTTGAAAGTATAAATTTAAAGGGATCGATAATAATGTTTACGCGTATATTAAATTAGTTTTCGTTTCGAACCGCCGACAATTCTGCAGTTCGAATACTTTTGTTGCTCACTGTACCCGCACGGTTTAAAGGAACTTCAAAGGAATATGGATGGAAGCCGAATTAAATATGAAAGGAAGAATCGGAGGAGGTGGTAGAAGAGCTGGAACCGGTGGAGCTCCCTAAAGTTCATGCAACGCATCTTCTCTTCTCCGCCTTCGTTTCATTCCGCAACTTATCCGATAAAAGGATTCTAATTAAAATTAATGGGAAAGAAGACGCGGAATAAACGTTAGGATAAAGCAAAGAACGTGGTCAATTTATTATCTTTATTTGAAACGACTCGCGACGGGTACACTGCTCTCGCACACTTTGGATATCGTGGTAAGCCAATTTTTCGTGAAACTTGTCGTTAGGTATCGTATCTTCAATTCGAACCGTGAAAAGTGTCTGGTGTGCGTAGTATTATAAAAATAACAAGATTAGATTTATTTATATTTTGTGCGATTTTTACCATGATACAAGTATGTAGATAAAATAAGAAGATATGGCAAAAGTTAAATCGAAATCGAGGTCCTACCGTATTCGAGAAACGGATGTTCGGGTGCGAAAGGTCCTATTTCCGAGGAACAAGAGAGGATGCGAAGATGAGGAGTTGAACTGGACGAAGTATGCGGCCGATGTGAACGGAGCTTGAATTTCGTTCCAAGGAGCTCGGAGAAGGACAAAGAAGTCAGGAAGAAGAAGATGAAGGGAGACCACAGGGACAGAATACGAGGAGAAGAGAAGGAAAAGAAGAAGAAACGTGGTCTCGCCGCCGCATACCTTACACGACGCGTAATGAGAACATACCAGCGTCGTTCGGCCTGCTATCTGCTATCAAACGGATACCACCGGTTCAACCTCGGATAAACCGTGTACCGGGCCCCAAGCAAATTCGAATTTCATTTCACATCATGTTTATAGACTTTCCGCAACACGCTCCCGCATTTCGTTCAATGCATTTCGCTGGTCGACTTACTGGAAGAATTTTTGAACTGTTCTGTCTCTGCATTTCCCGGAAACTTGTTCTGCACTGTTTCTTTGTACTTCAAATACTATCGAATACTTTAGATTTTATTTTGCTCGAAGAAAATAGTATTCTAAATAAGATATACAATTTCGAAAAGAAAATATTTCTATTCGAACAATCTGAACCTGAAAAGAAAATATTTCTATTCGAACAATCTGATACACGAAATAAAATATTTTACTTTTTGCATTATTATAATACTCCGAGAAACCGTAAAAAACGTACACCGTATCTTATCGTTAAGAAACGATTTACACTCATAAATGTATCGAATTCGAACCATTAATTTCAGCAATAATATTTAAAATTGAAATTGAAAATAAAGACGAAATACAAATATTTTCAATATTCTTCGAATAAAATACTATTTTCAAAAATTACTGCCTCGAATAAATGATCTTATTTTCAAAAATTACCGCATCAAATAAAATATTTTATTTTCAAAGTTGTACGCATACTTTAAAATAAATAGGATTATTTACTATTTACTATTTGAAATACTATTTTCCTCGGCACTGTACCGAACGCATGTGAAACAACAGGACATTACTTACTTTAAACGGTAATAACTCGGAAAGATGGACGAAAGTGGACACGAATTTTATACATTATGTAAAGGAAAGTATCGTAAACACGTTACGGTCGGTCCCAAGCGTGTGTTCCCTTGGGTGTCAAAAGATATTCCTGGTTAATTATAAACATTTTGACATTTTTTTTGTTCTATATTCGACATTACATATTAAATACGTTGCGTATAATAAATGTAACCGCAATTATAATTTCTTAATGTAGAATAATGCTGTTTACCGTAGAAAAAAATGGGGATGACAGATTAAACAGGATCGTCAAAATATCGCGAAAAAGAAAGAACATTTTCCGGGTGTCGATCGCAGATTCTAAAATGTTCAATTTGATATGTTCGGTACAACTACAATTTGCATTTAGTTTTATTAATTCTTTCATTTTTGAGGTCAGTGGATATTCGAAAGACAATACCATATGATCGGACATCGATATAAGAAAGTCCATTGCTTGGTAAATTGTCACTAAAATCTTCGATCCAGCCCACTGTGCGTTGTGTCGATTCACGATTACGCATCAAGATCGGAAAGCAACGAAGAATCCGCAGAATACGCGTCGAATTCCATTGCCAAATTATATGTTTCCGACTCGAGAGTCTATTTCACGAATACTCGGAAACACTCGGCAGACAATTATTATCGATCCAAAACCATGGGAACGGTTGTGAAAGTCTGTTTCTACTAATATACCTATCTTGGACTGTAGAAAAATGACGATGCTGGCCTTGGTAGAGAATAAATTCAAACAACCAGCCAGCATCCTTCGAACCGGCTGAAAGGGTGACGGGTAAATAATTGACGCGATTCATTCTAAATTGTATTAAACCTGCTATTTTATTATCTGTGCTTTTTGAGCGGTCCGTCGTGAAATGTTTCGCGGGTTTTCCTTATTTGCGTCGTTTCGTTCATCCGCGATCACGTTCGATCGCGTGTTTTCTCGTTTCGTGCTTTGTTATGTTGTTTCATCCGTTCACGGACACAGTTTCGTTCGATTCTCGATCGCAATCGTTTCGAAAAATCGCGTTCATTCGTTGCGGCTCGGTTTTCTCGTCTACCTGTGCGTTTCTTTCGTTCGTCGGATCTTCCCGGGCACGGCTTCTCCATTATCGATACAAATATTAGCGATAAGAATAGCGATATAATTGTGATAATTCCATATACACGTCGGCACGTGGCGCGTGTGCGTTTGTGCTGGATATTTTGAACACGAGTAACGATCTCGTGGCCAGTGACGGGCAGCGTCGAATGCTTTTGTAATTGAAATATGTACGTGTAAAATATCGACTACTTCTATCGGATACAGAAATCGGTTGGCGAATTCCCTTGGCATTTTGTATTTAACTCTTTGGCATACCTTTAACCTGGAAGATTTTTATTCTACAGGGCGAGGCAATAACTATGACCACTTTGAATATTGCCGTTATTTGTAACAATATGAAACTTACACGGTACAGAGGGGAGCATGTTGTGACACAAACATTTTCTGCGTGGGTGGATGCGTAGAGGAGATTTCAAGGTCACCTTTATTTATTTTCGATTTAAATCGAAAGACCTACCTTCTGTATCGCGAATCCATAGATTATCGAATTCCGAGTAAAAATGTATTGACCTCTTCGTATGCCCTAAATCTAATAGTTAACGAGATATTATCGAAAGAAGAATGAAAATAATTTCGACGATATCTCGTTAACTATTAGATTTAGGACGTACGGAGATCAATACATTTTTACTCAGAATTCGATATTCTGTCGATTCGTGACACAGAAAGTAGATCTTTCCATTTAAAAAACTCAAGGTGACCTTGAAATCTCCTCTATGCCTCCATCCACGCAGAAAATGTTTGTGTCGCGATATGCCCCCCTCTGTGCCGTGTAAGTTTCGTATACAACATTTATTCATATTCTTACAAATAACGGCAATATTCAAAGCGGTCACAGTTATTGCCTCACCTTGTATACGCGGTAAAGTCCCATTCCACGTAATTTCTCGGTTCTGTGCTGTGACATAGATCGGGACCGGATCTGTACACCTTGTACCTAATACATATACGTAAAAGTACTTATTTTTTCGAAAACAAAAATGTTATCCATATTACCAGCTCTCTCGTGTGTTTCTCTTTTCCCAAACAAGAATATTATGAATTTTCTTTGATAAAAAGAACGACCATAAAAACGCATTGCAACGAAGAAACGACCTCGAGCACCTATGTGATTTTCTTTCAACTATTCTCTGTCAATTATGCTGTGAAACGGTCACCTTGAAATTCGTGGACCGTTCGAAATTCGTTTCACCGCCTTAAAGCTAAGTCGAGTCCTATGTCTGTAAGTGAACGTGGGAATCCTTCTAATTGATACAAGACACATTTGGTGAATAAACGATCCCCATTCTCGCTTTTGATGTTCGACGCTCGTTAAAATACGAATAAGACTCCAATTCCTGCGTATCAATAAGATAATGCGATGTTGATACACGTATTGTATAAAGACCGAATCCAAAAGTCGAATCGCTTTACAAATCGTACTAAATATGGCGAGCATGTGTTCAGAATTTCAGCGAGAAGCGTTAACACTTTCGCGGACGATGACGTATTTGTACTACGTTTCTTTCTTCTCTTTCGGGTCTTTTCAATATTACAAATGACGACGTTGCACCCAGTCTACGCGGTTTTAGCAATTACAATTTCCTTTCGATATAAGACAACTTGGACGACGATGTTTCTTTCGCAACAAGAAAATCTCTAGAGCCCTTCGGCTGCTCTTTACTTTACCGGACTCGAAGCTTTTGTCTTTCTTCTATAAATTATTATGTATTAAGGTACGTGATCCAGTAGATTTGTACCCGGAGATCCTACAGGATCGTGACTTCGATCTGCGATTTTCGTCTTATATCAGCCGAAAACTGTACATATATCTGTGAGGCGACAGACACATTTACCGATAAAAGTAACTAACAATAAGTAATTAACGCTCGACTCTGTAATTATTAGACTGCGGATCTTTATGCAACTTTTGAAAATTTTCCAAAAAGGCTAGGATATAAAATACGACAGTATTTAGTACGGTTTTAATTTATTTCATGTCTAAAAACGCCGCTACCACGGAAAATAAGATTTTATTTGATTCGAGTTTCTTAAAATTCGTCTAAAAAATATTGCAAATTGCATAAACATCTGCAGTCTAGTAATTATACTTATAAAATTTGCGTACATGTGTGTGTAGGAATTTATACTGTTTACTTCTCAAAAACACAAAGAGATGTGAAAATCGGTGTACATTGAACACGTATAAAAGCGACTGACAAGTATGCTGTATAGAAAAATGATTCTGTGCTTTTATTTTATCGGTAACTATGGAGTCGATTTTTTTCCGAATTAGAAACGATTAGGCGCCACGATATTTTCTTTGTTCATGTTTGTTTCAACGGTATATGTATCGAGATTCGAATGATGGCTCCTAGGTTCTGACGCGTTCAAGGATTATCGGCTGCAAAAGTTGTAACAATCGTGACCGACGTATTATCGATAGTAACTACTCGAAGCAGCGTTTCTCAAACATGGACGGTTGATAAGGAAAAAGCGGTGAAGGAATTATCATTTCCATGTTGCGTTCAGTTCGTTTATTAATTATGTATAATAACGACGAGCACACTTACAATTAGCGACAACGTAATTTTAATAAAATAATAACCTCTTCGGGGGGAACAAAGGACGATGCAAATGGTACAGATTGTGCGTGTACATGTTATGTAAAGATCCAGGGGGAAGTCAGTCACAGAAGTCAATCAATAAATAAACAACGAGTAAACAAACAACGAAACTACTCGAATGAAAAAATAACGTTAACGTAGTATTTACTTAAAAGAATAATGACAATGTAATAAGAAACGAGCCACAAATTTAACGATTACCTTAAAATCTAAATCTTTCAGGGCAGAAGTCGTATTTTTGAAATAGCATAAAATTTTTAGAAACAAGGATCAACACGTTCGACAGCCAACGAATATACGTAGTTGATAAAGTGAAATTGTAATTTTTTGTTTCTCAATATAATTCAAGTAATTTATTTTGTTCGTGTAAAATGTCAGAGTGTAAGAGAAAGTAGAAAAGTTAAAAATATAGTTAAAAACAACTACATGTTCGTCGTCGAAACAAGAAATTACATATTGCTTCGTTAGGGTTGATTTACGAATCTACATCGGTCCAGTTACTCGTGGTACACGTTTTTCTATTCTAAATTCTATGCTTCGTTTCTCTCGGCTCACCCTATATACATGTATATACACAATTCACTTTCGATGTAACAAATGACGTTGATAAATTAAAATTAAGTTACTTAAGCTAAATTAAATTAAAATAAATTAATCGTGCGTGAGATGTCGTTGAAGGATTTCATGAGAAGTCAAAGATAGAAAAGAAAACCAGATGGTTGGTAGGTACGTCTTGGGATTCGATGGAGAAGGTGTGTTACCAAACATTTAACGGACATTCGATACGACAGACATTTTCAAAACTTCACAAATGTCAGCGAGCGATCTGCAGTTGTTTTGTGCATTATTTGTGCAGAATTACATAAAGTAACGAAACGGGTACTTTTACGCTACTTACAAACAAACCTTCGATAATCCACATTGAAATTCTCGTAAGATCGTAACGTTAACATCTAGAAAGAAATTGTAATTTTGAGAAACGTTGCTTGAAGCGTTAATTGTATATTATTTACTTAATCACGCAAAGGAACGCTTCGCGAGGAGATCAATTTAGCAAGAAATTGTTTATGTTGGTAAAAACTAAAAGCTCATCGTATTTACGTGGGCGTTGGTGTTCAGCTGTTGATGGTTTATATTCGCATTAGTCGATCGTGTCTCTTCGGTCAGATCGTTTGTTATACCGTTTCGAAGCGCGTTCGAATACTTTTGCGGTTAACTGTAGTTTCCTTTGAAAAAAGAATTCCCGGCGTTGGAAATGATTTCTTGCTGAATTCGCTCCCGAAGCGAAAACGTTTCATCGTCGGATAAATACAATAACGCTACGAAGAACCATGAATTATTATAAAATATCATTCACCGACGCTAAGACTGACAAAATGTATGTAGACCGGGGTCTGCGATCGTGCGTGTAACAATAAGATCGTCTAACTCGAATAGAATCGGAAATATCCAGACCTACGTAAAAAGATGAAGATGCGGGAGCACGGAGGAGGAGATCTCGTTGACGAAATTTTTGTAGAAAACTTTAAGCAAACGCGTACCTTGGTATTGTTCTCGAGGCAAAAGTTAGCGACTTGTAATTTCGGGCGTTATCGGTGCCGACGGATTCGATTGTTATTAAACGACAACGATCGTTTGGATGTGGTCTCTCGAAACTTTGTGCAATCAATTTTGGCAAAACTCGATGGTACGAGCTAGTTACGGTTCTAGTTCACGCGTTCCGGAAACAGCGTATGAAAAAGATCGGTGTCCCTGGCGATTTCCGTGAGAATCTTTACGCAGAGACGAATGTCGATTGCGCGTCGATGTCAATAATAATGCTTGGACTTATGAAGAATCGCGAATTTCACGAGTATTCGCGAGACGATCCACGCGATGAATTTCCGCGCGACAATCGAGACGACGATGACGACGGTGGTGGGCGAGTTCGTGATCTGCGACAATGTTCGTTAGGAACCGGAAACGGGAAGGGTCGACGGACACCGCAACGTGTCCTCGCTGCTTCGACTTCTTTGCTTCCTTATGCGGTGAATCGGCCTGTGTCAACCAATCTTTATCCATCGATCGATCGAGTATTGGAGGGCGGCGAGCCATCTGCAAACCAAACAGATTTCTTATCAGAACCCACTCGATTAACCCTCGGAATCCTGCGAGTTCTACAGGGTGTTTCGTTCGTCCGGTGACGGAAATATCTCGCGACGCACCGAAGGTACGAAAAAAATTTGTTTACAAGAACTGTTCGGTACGAAGGTAACGATCGTATGGTATAATTTTTTCAGGATTCGTATTTCTTTGGAAACACGCGAACGGTGTGTCGTTACCGCGCGAGAGAAGCATACGTACTTTCGTTTCTCGAATTTATCAATGAAAAAATGGCTACAACGAATACGCGAATGTGCCCACAATTATGAAAGTAGTCTTAGTCGTATACGTATGTATCCCTGGCGTATAATTGTCCCTGGGCAGACCCGTGTCGGGGACAATTATCGATAAAATACTGTATTTATTGTTTCGAGATATTGAAATGTTGAAATTTTAATGTTTCACCGTTTCTTGTCCATATCGGATTCAGTGGCAAAGATGTAGCTCCTCTGTGTCGGGTCCGGCGGTTGCAGTGCGAAAGTATGCCTCCTGCCGCCGGAAGTCGGCGCGTTACCGTGCACCCTGAAGCCGTGAAGACAGGCGACGCCGAAAGCTTTCTCGGCGTTCGCGTCGTCGTAGAAGTAGATCGCGGCGTTTTTCAGCACGCAGTATCGCCTGGACCAGCCGGTCGGCGAGGATGTCTTTCTGGCGTGCTCTTGCTGCTTGCTCAGGTATCCCAAGCAATCTGGTCTCTGAATGGCGCACGGCGCCATTTCACGCATTCTCAGCGATGCTTCGAGCCAGGTGTCGACCTGCAAATAACGCCAGGAACGTTCAACGAAACCGTAGAATGTGCCCGAGGTATCTCGACTGGGTAATTAACGCGTTCCGTGCCAAGCCGTTTTTGCTCGACTTTTCGTTCAGGCCATTTCATGTTTTGACCAAAGATCGATGTATTGTCGCACAATATTTCGATACCTCGTCGAGCCACGAGTAATCAGCTTGCACAGAGTAGTTGTCGCAACGTTTACCATCAGGATGGACCTTATTTTTTGATCAACGAATAGAAAGCACGCTACCCTCCAATATTGTTCGTTTAGGAGAGAAAAAAATTTGTGCAAAGTTTGAGATCGATCGGATAAAAGGATCACGCGGCGAAATTAAATTGAAAATTTTGAGAATTTTTAAATTCACCTTAACCATGGAACATCGCGTATCGTTGGTGGCGCTGCATCAATTTTAACTTTTCAACAAAAGAAAGAATAGGTAAATATACGGAGATAACGTGAGCGTGAAATTGATTTGCAAAAGGGACGAATTTGGAGTGCAAAACCTGTACGATAAAAAGTTTGTTGTAAAATCTATGACTCGGTCATGCGATTTTGTGGAACCGCTTAACTGTCGAAGCAAATCAGGACGTTGAGCAGCTCGCGCAACCAACTATATCGGCGAACTCCGGGGGAATTTCAAAGAAATCTTATTTTCTGAAATCGGCGGAAACAAGGGCAAGTTTCCGCATTTCGTTACATCCACGGGTATTCGCGTGCGAATGCCGGATCCGGGGAGCCTCAAAATTTATCGCAACTTTGCCAGTTCCTATTATGGAGTCAACAAAAGAGTCGACATGCGGGAACTCCCACCAGTTTCCCGGTTGAAAGAAACTCTCTCTATCTCTCTCTCTCTCCCCCCCCCCCCCCCATCCTAACTTCTCTTTGGCTTCTTTGATCGATATCTTGAATGTTGAGAGTTCGGCTACAGTCGCTAAAAGTAACGCTTCTCTATCATGCGATTTTGAGCTGCTCAAGCAGATTCGGATGTCGAACGGTTCGCGTGACTATACCTCCGATCTGCAGGGTCTTAAAATGCAAGGGCTACGTTTACAAGCTAATAAAAGTGAGATAACGTACAGAAACTCCGGACCCTCCAGCATTCGGTACCGATTCTTTCACCGATCCCATTATCGAGCACAGTCTGGAAGGACGGTCAGATAGTTCTCGAGATGCTTATAGCACGTACCTGGTCGTTTCTTTCTATGGCTTCCTTAACGACAGTCGTCCATCGGGTTGCGGCCTCCTCGGTGTCGGCAGCGAGTCGAAGCGTCGGTGCACCCTTTTTCTTTATCGCGAAACTGTGTAACCTCAGTTCGGGCGTTTGCTCCACATCGTACTTTATCAGCATTACTGCCCCCAGTAGCTGTGCATCCTGCGAATAAAATTGCACCCTCGTGAACCATTCGTCGTACAAACGATCGTAGTATGTGGACACTTGTCGTTTCGATGGATCTGTAGAAGGGCGCCGAAGCGAACCGGGATTCCTTCCTGCGAACCGTGGTTGCCAGTTTTTCCTTCGGTAAGAAATTCTACGCCTCGCGACAAAACTAAAGGGTGTCCGAACAAAAGCGGAAAATTTAAATTTAGCACCACTTCTGCTGCTGTGCTTTGAGAGTCAAACCATTATCTAGCTGGAACTGTGATTTACGAGATACCCGAGTACTCGGGTAAGCCACGAGATATCCGGGTAAACGAAAATCACCCGAGTACCCGGGAATCTCGTGAGATAGTCGGCTACCCGAGTACTCGGTACCAAGGATTGAAAACCGTTACGATATCGGTTCCGTTTCTCGAAACATTTATGGAGAACCCTCACCGCTAGAACGAACGATCGTCGCGCCGTATCCCGTCGAAAGACCGCGCTAGTGGAAAAGCACCACTGGCGGCAACTCGTGACGAGCGAAGATATTTTGCTTTCTGGATCGAAAAAAAACGTCGACGTTGGAAATTTGAAAACATGGTTTCTCAAGATGAAAGTCTGCTCTATCGCGTGGTACAGTTCGATTTTCCGCTGGACCCTTATTTTTTTATATAAATTGAAAAATATCCTCAAAAAATGGGTGCAAAGTCTCTCCGTCTTTAATCATTGTTTAAACATTTTTAAACAATCATAATGTATTAATATCGAATATCATTGTATGCGGGAAAGTCTACAGAATCTTTTGCCGTAAGGAACAATTCGATATCTTATATAATAGCATCACAATATTTGTTTAAACTTGAAAAACAGGTTTTTTTTCAAAGTCATGTTTCTCAAAAACTGTGCGCGTAGGGAAGAAATTAGGGACAGATTCGGAATCAGCGCAAAATACTCTATAAGCAACACTCGACAATTATAGCGAAACATAAAAAAAGTTGAAATTTCTTGGACAGCGTTATTGGTTGGAAAGTGAACTAAACTGACATTTTACGGTTATGAAACTTTAATTGCAAATATCTCGAAAACTATCGAGTGTTTGCCCCTATAATGAGGTATTTTCGTAACGAGGGGAACGAGATCGATAACTCTGTAAAGTCTCGAATAAATCCGTGAGGGACAGGCTGTGCGGTCTCTTTGTCGGTCATAAAAAAATAGTGTCCCTACACGATATTTCTCCGTGCAGAACACAGCACGGAGAAGTCGCAATACGACAGTTACGGAGATTTTTATTACCGTAGATCGACGCGCAATGGGTGCCAAAAGCATGGAAGAGGAGGGGGGGGGGGGGGGGGGATTTGTCTTGCCGAAACAGGCCGCTGCGCGGTCTAACGAAGAAACGATCGTATGCATGTTACTCACCGTGTCAGTCTTGTAGTAGTAGAGGCAATTGTCACGGCGCAGAGCAAACCACCTTCGAACCCATTTGTCCGTGTTCGAGGAGGTCGTGGATTTCCTCCAGAGGTAACCGGAACAGATCGGTGGCTCGTCAGCTCCTTCCTTGGCTCCTGGCCTGGCGATCCTCGGTGCCAGCACGTTGCAGGTTCTTATGACTTCGAGTTCAAGGACATCGGTGCCAGAGTGCGCGAGCCTGAGGACCTCCGAGTGCGTCGCGTCCATGACACTTTTACCATTCACTGACAATATAATGTCACCAACTTCAAGACCGGAGGTCTCCGCTGGTGTATCGGGCTCGATACCGGAAACCACCACCGGTTTCGAGCCATGAATACGCAAACCGAACTCTCCGCCGGCCTCGCGTTTCACTATAACCCTCTTGTCGGTCTCTGCAATTAATACCACCTTCGTTAGTTGCCTGTATTATGCACCGGGAATAGCGGGAAGTTTCATTCAGGCTCTGTTCGAGGGAAATTGTGCCGACCTATCTGATCGTGATAATCGTTGAATCGGATTGCTGTCTATACCAGAGCTTGTTCCCTTAATGATCTTAAGTGGAAGTTAGGACAATTCGGTCGAGTGTTTACGTACACGCTGCGAAAACTGATTTCCCGATAGCGTGTTTTTTGTGGTAACGTGCTGCTACTCTTTACGCGTCGACTTATTTCATCGCGATGGCTCATTAAACTGTTGCGAACGTGCGAACGAGACGTTGAAGGATATCTCATCGTATTCGGATAAAACGGACGCTCCGTATTAAATTCGATCAAATTTGTTAATTTCCACGTGAAACTTTTCTTCGATTCGACGATTTAACGTCAATTGTTCTCGCGTACAACTCGAGCAGTTTGTAGTTATCTCATGGACAGATGAATGTCAAAGAATTGCCGTAACGAAGAACAAGCTGGTCATGTCAAAATCCTCATATTTTTGTCGACCAACCACTCCTTCGTTTGTCTCGATATCTTTCATACTTTTCGAGATATTCTGCTGGATAGTTTTCAAATGAACACCGGATTAAATAGCGTAGACATGATTTTACTTCAAAATGATACAAATTTAAAGGTCTGTAAAACTGTTGGAAATTTTATTCGCGGCGCGGTCTGCCGTAAATTTAAATATTGAAGCTTTCTAACAACACCGGCAAAATTGCTCCGTGATTTTTTCGACCGTTTCATCGAACTTTGAATAAAAAGTGTACCATGAGGGCTTCGTAGTACCGAACACACTCGACGTTTCTGTTCCATAAAATACTCCCAAAAAATCCGTAGATCAAGTTTTGTAGATTCGTTGTAAAAGAGAAACTTCAATTTTTAAATCGGTGGTAGATCGAGCCAGGAATAAAATTTTTTTAACGTTTTTACAGCCAGATTAGCGAAGCAGTCTTCGAGCTTAAAAATGAATCTGTCCTATTGCTGTATTACTTTCTCGATCAAATTTAAAATAAGTTTAAATATCGACGATCGAAACGCTCGGCACCGTTGCAATTTTAACGAAACAGCTTCTCGTACCGCCACTTGCTATTTGTACTACCATCGCGGACAAAGAAATTGGCAGCTCCGGAGATTTTCCGGCAACTTCTCCGCCGTTGCATTTTGTTACATAACGACACGGCCGAGACACCGCTACCAGACGTTCTGATTCATTCGAAGAAATTTGTACGAACGCTGGTCAAGCAGATGATATCTTTTTGAGTCTGAACTCCGGAACGTTGCACTCGCGAGACGCTGCCAAAAATTTTAGGATGTTGCAGTGACCCCTGTCACGCGTATGCACGTATCGAATCAAAATAAAAACAGGTCGATTCAAACATTAAACGTTGAGATGGAAGGTCTAAAAATAATTTATAATTTTCAGCAATAATAAATAAATATATTATACCAACCGCACAATAATTATGTATTGCTAGGGTAGATCAAATAATTACCGAGTCTCCACAAAACGTTGCTGTACCGTTATTCAAAATATTGTTTACGTCGTTAAATATTTTGATATCTAACCAATTTTACTGATCGTTTCAATTTTGTATCCATAAAATGTTTAATTTTCCAATTAAAATAGCTTCGAGTGCAAAGGGCAAAGGGTTAGGTTAAGTTACCTCGAAAATGGTAACAAGCAATAGAACGGATCGGAGAATATCTTACCGAATAAATCTCTGAATAAATATCTAAATTTGATCGTTGGATTTCAATTTAAAAATGTATCCATGTACTTTCGTTGCAACCCAACGATACAAAATATAGGAGATTCGATTGATACAGCGTAAGAGGAAGTTCAAATTGAATGCATCTTCGCCAAAACCGGGGATATAGTTTAATATTTAATATTCCATTAGAACTGTCGAACAAAGAGCTAAAAGTTGGAACAGTTAATTCCGGATTAAGTAGATATTTTGTGAAATTTATGCAACGTCGGCACGTTGAATCGTGCTGAAAAAGCTTCCCACTTTGAATTTAATATCTTTGCGAATCGATATCGTGCTTCGATGAAGTTCGGTAGCTCGCGAGAAGGAAAGAGAGCGAAAAAAAGGGAATAACAAAAGTTGGCGACATTTTTGCAAGAGCGAACGAACGAACGAACGGTGAATCAATCGGAAGGGTTTCGATCGTTCCGTTACAAACAGGAAGTTCCCGTAGTTTGCAACGTTTGCCGTGTGGATTCGAAGAGATATACATATGTACACCGTAAACCAAGTGCACAAATAGAAAGGAATACTAACATGAGTAAAAATAAAATGAAAGCGGGACACTGAGCGTCGCTGTGGCTACATAAATAAATGCGCATCGAGTTCATTACTTCCTGCACCTCTTTTTTTCTCTGTCGACGACCACTCCTAACTCGAGATACGTAAAACTATTTCAATTAGCGAGACACCGCGATTCGGATTGGGAAAATTTTACATAGAGTAAACTGTACCGTAATATATATTATATATTATATATTATACAGGGTGTTCATTTGAAAACTTTCCAGCCGACTATCTCGAAAAGTATGAAAGGCATTAGAAAAGTGTAAAACACGTGTCCAATATATATATATATATATATGGAGTAAATGTTTCGGTGCATTTAGAAATGTTTTCTTAGAACAGAGAAGTTAAAAGTAAAAAAATAACTGTTATACCAGAACTAATTGAAAATTTCAACAGTTTCCTTCGAGCCCCGCTTTCTTCGTCGCAGTTGAGATCAATAGCAATTTGTGAAAAAATTGTTTACACGTCACCCTGTAAACTAATCCTTCTCGCGTCTCGACGAACGAACAAAGGCTGAAGCCGTTTGTTCGAATTTGAAAAAAGTTATTCGTTTTTGAAAGGTGTCCGCCTACTTTGTACACCGACCGTACAGTTGACAGCACTTAATTTTCGTGTAACGGGGCGCGAATGAATTAAATGGAAAACGGGGAACAACGAATGTAATGGAATAGCCATGAGCGATCGAAAGCGTTGCGATGTAGGAAACGATCGGAACGCGAGCGAAAATGGGGTCAAAATGCAGGCAAAATAAGAACAAGTCGAGCCGAAGTTATTCAGACACGCATCACGCCATAAAAATAAGCGAGTCCTTGCGTCACCCGGCGCGGCGCGGCGTCGAACGTAATCGACTGTGCACATGCTTAGCGTTTTGTCTCGTTATCGTTGTCCCTCGGAGGGCCTCTTTTGTTCCCGCGATAAAGAAGGCATGCGCGTGCTCGTCAACCCCTTTCGCAGCTCAAGTCAGAAATAGCGAAAATTACTTTATCGTCCTTTTTCCTGCCGGCGGAAATTCTTTCGCGTGCGTCACAAGCAGTTCAAGGCTCTCGCGTTTCATTGGTAACAGTCATTGTAATTACAGTGACTCGGATTAATATTCGGACGCTCTAAAAAATACGATAACTCTTTTAATATCGTACTAAACGACGACTCGAACTTTTTTGGGAAGCTAGAGCTAATTATAATTATTTGGAAAATCTTTTCTGCATTTTATTTCGTAAACCGATGCTTCCAATTGATTATAAAAAATCAGGTCGTTTGGTATAATTATAATATAAAAAAAGTTATTCTATTTCAAAGGGCGTACGAATACATTTTACACTCGCTACTATGTAGCTCCGAGTGCAAAGGATTAACTCGTGTACCGGAACAGTCGAGTTCGCTATTGTTTTTCAGTGATTTTACGATTCAACCAATAATCTCTTCGTTTTATCGTGCGACAGTTTTATATTCTGAAAAAAAGTGATAGCTCGAGAAGGTAGGCAATCGATGGGCGAGATGGTAGCAACGATTGGATCGAGAAAAAAAGTGTTCGCTGGTCGAACAGCGCTAAACGCGCTATAATTTCTCAGAAAGAAGAGAAGGAAGCACTTTGCGACCTGTTTCGCGAGGAGAAAAGTCCTGCTAAACTATTGAAAGTGCAATTAACGGGGTTGAAAAATGCATTCTGGGTAATGGAAGTATTCCGTCTGGGAAATAAAAGTCAGCTCCCTTTCAAGAAAAAACACAGCTAACACGAGGAGTTAATATGCGCCATTGTGTTGGTTATAAAAAGCAGGAGAACGCTCCCTCTCTTTCGCGTTCTTGTTCGCGCGTATCGACCGTTTACAAGAAAACACCGGCCAACAACGTAAATATATTATTTACCGACATCGTTCGAGCCAAAACTTGCAAACGTGGTCCAGACAAATCGCGGAAAAGGCGAGTTACCATTTTCATACGCCTCGTAATAAAACGCAGAAAGGTAGGAAAAATTTATGGCGTTGGTTAAAGGACTCGTTGCAAACAAAAATTATAATAACGGTTATACCGATCTTTGCGAAAGATTATAGAATTTTTTAATCGTTAATAATAATCTGTCGCACGGGAACGATTAGCGGTGCCAATGTAATATCGATTGCGTTAGTCGCGTACCAAAAGATTGGACACGCTAAATTTATTAAAGGTAAGCCAAAACCACCGTGCGCGATAGAATCTAATTTTATTGCTATTAAATTGGTACACGCCACGGACAAATTTGGATGAAACAGCCGCACTCGTGCCCGTCTCGTTCAATGTCGCACTAATTTCGATAAATTGACTACAAGTCTACGTCGTACCTCGGTTCCAAAAGAAGATATTTTCGTACGAATTCTTCAGGGTTAAGTAGAAAATAATTCTTGATATTGACCATGACTTCGTTTTCCAACGAATGCCCGGACAAATTAGAATTTTCGATCTCGTAAAACTATTTGAAAATTAAACGTGAACTAGTTTTGTTTGCTTAATCTTTATAAGAGAGCGGTACACGTCGGTAAACACGCGTCGAGCATTATCACGCGGTACAACGAACTTAATTAAGTAACCAGCGCGTTTTAAAGTGATACAACCTCGATAAGATATTCATCGAACACGCTGGTAGCTTGATATAATAGCTAGGTGTGCTAACGACCTAAGCAGCCGTTGCGACCAGAAATAACCTACTTCGAAGACAAACATCGAATGCATCGGTAAAAGTCAAGAGCCTTCGTTGTTTAAATATTAATTCGTTCGTTGCACGATATTTGTGCCAAATTTAAGCCCTTTCGAATGAAATTATATCAAGTTCGCATGCAAGTATGCTACGACGACGCTACGATATCGCTTTTAGTAACGAAAATGTCGTTTCAACCAATTTAAATATTCGAGGATTTCGTAAGGTACGGTTTAATAAGACAGTTTATACGGTTTCCGATATACAATAAAAACCGATATACGGACGACAATTTTATAATTGCGTCTCCGGATCAGAAAAGTTTTCGATAACATTGTTACGTTGAGTTTCGGAAGTAAAAAGTTAACCGCGTCGGGATATATTTCACTCGACAAACTCTAATGCCACGTGGGATTTCATGACCCGGCAAACATTGGCGATGGTAATACAATTTTTTACTTACAAAACTCTTTATCCTTTGACGCAGCCCACCACCGTTGGTAAAACTTCGATATTTACGTTCGTCTTTTACAGAAATTTTCTCAAATTCGTTTAACGAAAGTTAACGACATTTCGATTACATATTACGCATGGTCAAACGTGTTTCACATTTCCGAAATAGAATTATACGTATATCGGCGCGGTAAATGTACCTATTTCTGCGGGTTCGACGTTCGACTGCAGTATTTTTTCTCGATGAGATTAAAATACGAAAAGATAAATATTTTTCCTCGAGTAAATTAGTACGGTTCGACGAGGATACGTTCTCGTCGGCGCGGCGAGGCAAACAAAATTGTTAATCGTTCTCACGTTTTCACAATCTCTGGTTCTTTTTCGTATCGATGCACGTACATATCCGTAGCTCAACGAGGGGAAGTAGGAGCTAAAACAAGAGTGTACCGAGCTGCATCGAACGCGCCATTCTTTAATTTCTGAATATTACAGGGTGGTGAACACCGGAAGACTGCTACCAAATAAGGAAGGTTCACTTTTCTTCGATACTTCCGAGAAGTATAAGAGCTCAAACAAGAGTGCCCGTAAACGCTATCGGATGAAATATTAATATTCTAAAGAATGATCTCTTTGCGTGGCGATTGCATAAACATCCGCGGACTACCGGCAAACAAGAAACAACGCGAATAAGAGCAACGTTTACCGTGCGTCGACGCGCCAAGCCTGGTGAGGGCTTGTCCTTCTCTGCACCAAACTCTGAGCATGCACTTCATCAGCTCCTCCAAGGCGCTCTTCAAGGACACATCTGTTCCTAGTTCGGTGGAACACTCGGAGGCCACGAAATCGCACACCATCGCGTCAAGGACCGACGACGACGCGCGACGCGACGATCTCACCGAGAAAGTTACGCGTTCCGGGCCTCTTCGTCGAGGCGAGTCGAGGCGAGTCGAGGCGAGTCGAGGCGCGGCGCGATCAGCCGCGAGAAGACGAAGAACCCGTGGTCTTCCGGTTTTGGCGCGTGCACGGGCCGAGAGACGGGAAAAAGATCTCGGAACCACTGGTTTCTTTTCGGGACACGACACGGACTCGATGGTAGGCTTCGCGGGACGCGGGTGTCGGAGGAAAGCTCGATTTCCCGAAGAGGATGCCTACGGTCGGCTAGTGGAATGCGACTCGGCGCCCTGACCCACTGACTGCCAGCCAAAAGCTTCTTCTTCCACTCGCCACCCTCCGTCCTTCCGCGCCGCACACCTCCCGCACGGCTGGCTCTCCTCTTCTACTCTTCGGGCCTGACTTCTGTCGAGATTCGAGATATTCGGACGGCCGCGAATCAAGCGTTTCCACTAGAGGTGGGTCGGAGCACGTTCACGCTCAAGAACGCTGATCTCGACAGCAGACGACTGCTTTCTACAGAGACTTTGTTTCACTCGCGTTCTATATTATTCTACGGGGTGTCTAAAAATTCCTTCGACATCCCGAAATGAGAGGTTCCCGACATCGTTCGAAGCAGCATTTTCCTTTGCGAAAATGACGTCCGCGGCTTCGTTGAGGAGTTATCAACGAAAAACACGGACCAATCGGAGCGCGACCTAGACGCGTGTTGGCACAGTCGGCCTGGCGCCACGGTGGTCCAAAACGCGAAATTTCGTGACATTTTGCCCAAAAACCAACGGTCTCGCGTACAATAGATATCTGAATATTTATATTATTATTTAGATTATAAAAAATTAATAAAATTTAATAAAAAACCATTACCGTAACGAACAGTTAAAGTCGAAAGTTTCGAAGACAGCCTTCCTCGTGGAAAAAATTACTTTTCTTCTTCGAGATGCCCTGACGATCCTTTTCAATATTTTCCTTCCAATTTTTAAAAAAAATGAAAGATTTATCTTCGAGCCATAAATTACCATCGTCGAATGAAAATTAGTATTCGTAATGTATTAAAAATGTTACGTTAAATGTAATGAAAAAAATTTGCAAAATTATCGATACCTCGCAAGGAGTATCTTTCGAGTCGCAAGAGGTCATAGAATTTGACAAAATGGAATATTTTCAGGATACTTTCCTCTATGTAATCGTGGAAAAATCATTTTCTATCTCGTCCTACGTCGAACGTTATTATTGTTTAAAGCCGTCCGTGCGGCTACGGGTATCAGTTCTCGCGTTCGTCGTCGGGATTTCGTGAAGACTGAGAAACACTTTGCGTCTACACAGGCTCGGTTTGTACTATCGGTACCTGGGAACCGCTAGAGGAAGCTTTTATTGCGTTCATCGAAGGACCGGACGAACCGAACGTAATTACGATGAATAAACATGAGAAACGTTAACGGGTCTTTGCCCTTTCGTTTGAGTCGAACCACTCGGGTTAGAACAACGTCCCTTACAAACGATGTCTATCTCGGGACCAAAATTCAATCGCGCCCCACCCACTCGTCTCTTCGCTTCGATAACAGTTTTACGGATATTTTGTTGTCGTTGTCGCGTGTGGTTGGAAGTTGGTTCAACTTTACTCGTAATTGCAACATTTCCGAAACCGGTCTGGCGATATAAATGGCAGTTTCAGCCAGGGCTCGAACGAGACTGTAAAGTTTTATGTGAAAAAAGTCGTTCGGCAAACATTTCACTTTTAAATTATTTCTTGTCTTTGCTGCGCGTAACGTTACCCGTAGAAACGAAAAATACTTTCTACCGTTTCGTACCAACTTTCAAGCTAATTATATAAAACTGACAGAAATCTTGAACTATACTTGAAATTGAAAATACCAAGAAAGTCGTACCGGATGTTACTTATTTTAGCAACGAAGGTTAAGAACTCTCGGAAAGTTCATTTAACTTATTTCGTTTCAGAGACCGTTCGAGGCAAATGAATTTCTCAGCGACTCGTTCGCTATTTCTGAAATGTGCTCGATGTTTATGGGATTCAGAAAAGTGGAAGACGCGTAAAGGAGGAAACGCTTTGGGAGTAATTAAATATCGATTAGCTTCGACGACGAACACAAAGTTTCAGCGCTTTAACGCTAGGATCACAGAATCCAGGAAACAAAATAACCGTTATCGTTGAACTAGAACTTTTTTCCGTTCCCGAAAAAAATTCTCTTCCGATACGAACATTCGCGAAACAGAGGTTCCCGTCGATACATATTATTTTACAACTGTTTTCTCAGAGCAGAAAAGTTAACGGTCGTCGAATTACCGTTATATCGGAACCGATTAAACATTTTAACAGTTTCGTTCAACCTCTTTTAACGCTGTAAGTATCGAACGGTTCTGGTCCGAATATTAACCAGAGCCAGTGCGAATAGAATGATGTGAAAACCATACTTTTTCGAGGCACGGTATCGCGATCAAGCAACGACCTATTCGTCACGCGTGCCCGGTAGACGAGGACCGTGTCGTAGAAGCGTCGGTACCAGCCGCGACGCTTGGCGTCTTTCTCTCAGCTGCGCCGTTTCGATTATATTTAGCCGGAGTATTACGCGGTGCTTATTTAAAGAAACGGGAAGAACGACTCCCCCCTTTTTTCCCTCTGTCTCTCTTTCTCTCTCCTTCTCTCTCTTTCTCTCTCTCTCCGGTTCTATCTCGATCCTCTCTGTTCGCTCGTCTTTCTTCCGTTCTACCTATCGGCGCGTATTCCACCTTCGTCACGGACGCGTGCTCCCTTTCTGCTTTCTCTTTTCGTCGTGGGTCCCGCGGAATCGGAGCGATTTCTTTGTCGGCCGGTCGGTGTTCGCGTTCGCGTTCGCGGCATTCTTCGGCGATGCGTTGCTTCGCGGTGAAGTAAATTTTAGTACCAGAGCAATCTCTTCCTCTCTCTCTCCCTCTCCCTGTCTCTCTCTCTCTCTCTCTCTCTCTCTCGCAGGGATGGAATTCGCACGAGCCGGCGCGCGCCATGCGCTTACCCTTTGTGCTTTCACGATTCTGATTTCGATCCTCTACGCACCGGCCGACATTCCACGTTCCGCGGGACCCTATGGAACGGTCACGATTGTCCTTTTCGGGAACTACGCGTGCGGACTGTTTAATCGATCCCAGAGCGAGCTTGCGAAGCCGTAAATGCATCCGGTTGCACCGGAATGCAGTTCTCCATCGTCGAAAATCATTTTGCTCCCATTTCCATGCTATTATATAATATTTTCGAGACGGTACCCGTAGTTGCTGTACGGTGCCCGAAATTTCTATAAAGCCACTCGATTTTTTGGTGAAATCTTATAATTCTGTCATAGCAACGAGAAGCTGATGCGCGATAGCATTTTAGGATCGATAAAAGAAATCATTTACACGATTACGTTCAAAGATATATTATTTGTTTGCAGGAAAACGTAAAGTTATATAGTTTAACGAGAAACGAACCGCGAAATTTCCATAAAGCCACACGTTTTTTTAAGTAGATAACATCAAGATTAACGAAAATTTCTTCTATATTTATAGATCAACGCGTAGTATAATTGTCATTTCTTCGAATAACGTCAAAAAATTCGATTAGGCATCGATGAAGTCAAAGTACGAAGAGTTTTTGCTTCGATGGATGTTTCCACGCTTCGTTCACCGGAATCCATAATTCGGAAACAGTGTTGTACCGTTTACAATTGCTGTATATTTTTCTTGCAAGTATTCCCCAAAGGATCTCAAGTGGGTTTACATTTGCCAAACGAGCTGGCCATGTTATTACCAACATTATTCCCTTTCTCTGTTACGTATTCTTAAATTTCAAAATATTCTTCATTTGTTTCAATAAAAAAATTGTTCACAGACGCAATTCTAGTAACCGTTGAAGACGATCTAAATGTAGATCGAAACGTCGGAATTACTCTGGTAATTCTCAAAGTGCCTTTGTAAATTAGTAACGAATGATCGAACCCTTGCGCCGAAAGCATTAACAATTTTATTAACTGTCATTTGTAACGAAAAAGTTTAAAAACCGATATTTTTTAATCATTTTGTTCATTCCTCTTTTTTATATTGCGTGCCGATTATCTTAAATTTCAACGATAATCAACTTTTTATGAACGATCTTTATCGTAGTACCCTTATCGTTTAAAATTTATTTCAGCAAAAAAATAATAGCGAAGCGATAAAGCAATAATCAATCTTTTAGACTTTATTTTCTGCGTTACAATGGACCTATTCTCGCCCGAGTAGTAGATTCCTGTTTATTTCGAGAATTCTTGGAAAATCACGATTATTCGCGGTCTCTCGATGGCGAACCTTCCATTGTAATATGTAAAAATGCTTTTAACCGCGTCTGGTGCGGTAATCGTTGTAGGGAAAATGAGAAGAACGCGCAAGTATTCGTCTTAATTAAATTCCTCGCACGTCCAGTTACGCGGGGATCGCTCAGTTTCATCTTACTCGATAAATGTCGAATTATTGGAGTAACGTATCGCGCGCAATTCCTCTTTTTCGTCACAACTATGTACCTCGGATGGCGTGTCTACGCGCAACACGTAATACGTGACACGTAACATCTTCGGGGATTGTGAATGCCCGAAAGAAGCTCCATGGTCTCTGAGCACAAATTTAGTGGCAGCTTTAACGTGTTATATATCGCTGGACGAATTTAGCGAATATTTATGCAAACACAAAGTTTACATTCCCGCTGCGACGTGTCAAGTGCGTCGTGAGAAATTGTATACAGACTATCCAGAGGAGACCCAGAGGTGGGTATTATTTGGCGAAATAAATATTTCAAATACCATTGAATATTTTAGATTTTATTTTGCTCGAAGAAAATAGTATTTTAAATAAGATATACAATTTCGAAAATAAAATATTTCTATTTGGACAATCTGAACCTGAAAATGAAATATTTCTATTTGAACAATTTGATCCACAAAATAAAATATTTCTATTTAAACGATCTGAAACACGAAATCAAATATTATACTTTTTGCATTGTTACAATACTCCGAGAAACCGTATAAACGTACAGTGTGTCTCAGCGTTAAGAAACGATATACACTCGTAAATGTATTGAAAATAAAGACGAAATATAAATATTTTCAATATTCTTCAAATAAAATCTTATTTTCAAAAATTACTGCCTCAAATAAATTATCTTATTTTCAAAAATTACTGCATCGTGTACAATATTTTATGTTCAAAGTTGTACGCATACTTATAAATAAATAGGATTATTTACTATTTACTATTTACTATTTAAAATACTATTTTCCCCAGCACTGGGGAGACCGGGGCTAGTTCAACTAATGGGGTTAGTCGACTAATCCATTCTAATTGTAATACTATAAAGTAGATGATGCTGCTTTCCGCGATATCGAAACATAAGAATCGCTAGATCTGTAATAAGCATAAAAAATCTAAAAACATCGGCGGTAAGTAAATATCGTATTCGGTTGGCAAGAACGTAATTTCGGTGTTTTAAGGTAAAATAATACCGAATTTTTTTATTCGAGCAAAGAACTGTAATCGATAAAATATTTTCCATCGCGTTCGACGATCTTTCGCCGTCTTTCCGATAGCTTCGTAATTCCGCGCTCGTAAAACTTCTGGTTCTTATCGGCAAAAAACTGATGCAAGTGCGATTTCAGGTCATCGTCACGAGCGAACGTTTTACCATTGTGTTTTGCCACGCGCATCTTTGATAACACGTAAAAAATTATTGGAGCTCGATATGGGGGAAGCGATGTCGCATCCACCGTATAGCCCGCGCATCGCACCGTCGGATCACCATTTATTCCGAAGTTTACAAAACTCTTTGAACGGTAAAGCATTCGCTGACGATGTCGACTCGAAATCGCGCTTGCATCGGTTTCTTGCCGATAAGGACCAGAAGTTTTATGAGCGCGGAATTATTAAGCTACCAGGAAGATGGCAGAAGATCGTCGAACAAAATGGACAAATATTTTGTCGATTAAAGTTCATTGCTCGAATAATAAAATTGGCTTTTATTTCACCGTAAAATACCGAAATTACTTTCTTGCCGACCCAATGGTTTCGTCAATTTATCTATTATTGTCCATTAGGTACCGCTTGATATTTTTTCATGATTAGTTTATGGAAGTACGATGGATCGACTATAATTTCAGGTATTTTATTTTATCCGGTGCATCGAGGTTATGCGCGCCGCGTGGCCCTCGCAACGATAAATATGTCGAACGGGAGCTACTCGACGTCCCAAGCGGATAGAAAAAGGGGAAGAGGAAAATGATAGCGTTGGTTCCGATTGACTTACCGAAACTCTTGGTTTGCAGCCTTTTGTATATTTCCCCGCTGCACTTTCGATGAACCATCCTGATCGCCGCCGCCTGGTATTTCTTCCAAAAGTTTCTTTCGCTTTCTGTCGATTCCTGAGAGCTCCTCCTTTCTTTAACGATACTTTCCGGGACCTCGTCGTCGTCGTCCCTGCTGTCTGGCCTTCTCCACACATGGCTTTCCTCGAGGTCACCGATGTAAATCCATTCGCTGCTCGTGTACGGCTCCACATAGCTGTCCTCGTCTTCTCGACCTGTTATTTTCAATGCAGAAGCGGGACGTCAGGCGTGAAAGGTTTAGACGCGATCTTCTGCTAAATTTGACAGACCGAACGCTGCTTGCAAAATGTGGGATCAGCGTATTTAAAGAACGAAACCGTTTATACGGGGACCGTGTACGTGTACGCTCTCCGAATGGATGGGCTGCACTTAACCGAAACGAATCAATTAAACTGTCCAACAAATTCAATCTTTTTTTCTACAAATTCGTCAACAAGCCGATGCTCGTGAAGCTGCTCGCCCGAAATACGTTCGAAATACGTTCGAAATACGAACTACAGCGTTGCTGGTTCGGAACATAGACGGAACCAAGAAATGTCCGCGAGAGAGGATGAAAAGCAACGGAAACGCGAGTATAACTTTTCTAAGCGACAGCAGGTCGCTGCACTCAATTTTTCAATCCTGCCTTGTTACGTAACTTTTTACAAGAGCGACGCTTCCCCACCTTTATTATACTCGTTCCGCGATACTTCGTACATCCATTTCACCGTATAACGTGCTCCCTGCTAGATATGAAACCAGTTAACGAAGTATATATGCGGCAGAACTTCTTAAACGGACTTTTTATGACGCACGGCATACAAGTCCTTATTAGAATGTGTTTTATGCGAGTTGCGGGAAACCGAGGAAATACTTCTTCGCGAAACTTTCCGAGCAAAGATCCGCTAAGTAAATTTTCTTGGAAAGTTTATTATCGCCATCGAGGAATAATGTGACTCGGCGGGTTCGGAATATTGCACCTGTAAACCTTTCTACAACGGAATTATAATTCAACGGTACCTCGATTATCCGAACTAATTGGAATCGAGGTGGCTCGGAAAACGCAACAGTTTTCAAATCACTCGTTCGATACGAAAGTACTACCGCTGCAATTAAAAATGTCAACTTATTGGGTCGGAAAGAAAGTTCGTAGCGTTTTCAAATTAAGAATCGAAGATAAAATTAAGGTATTTATTCGTACATGTTTATTCGATAACGCGAGAAGTTACCTCGAGAATAGCAAAAAAGTAAGATGAATAAGAATCTATCTTTTGAGAAAGATAGAGCCCTAGATCGATCTTGTACCTAGCGTTCTTGACTATCGAGCAACCCCGTGATCTTCGTATTATGAAAAAATGAGAACGCGAATCCTGGAAACGAGCAGACCGGCTGGATTCGGGCCCAGGGCGCGCGCAGCGGCCCGTCCAAAATCGAGCACGCGCGTTTACCGGGTAGGTAGGAAAGAGAAAGGTACTAGCCGGTCGTGGACTAGCCGGTGTCTGTTTCACCATCGGGTCGCCGCTAGATAAGGAAGAAAGGGGTAGTCGTGGACTAACCGGTTGTCCGTTTCACCACCGGATCGCCACTAGATAGGAAATCGTGAACTAGCCGGTGTCTCTTTCACCACCGGGCGTCGTAGGATTTCGGTAAGGGTAAGGTGTTAGGAAGGTCGGCTCTCGTAACTCTTTAACGAATTCTAGATAAACCTCGAACGGTAAAGATTTATCGAAGCGGGAGAATTGCTAGCTACCGGAGTTCTAAATGGATATGGAAAATGAGATTAAAGACTCGCGGATGTCTTATATCAAAAAGTACAATATATTCGAAAGTAGGTTTCAATGGGATTCGCTTGTCGTTGCATCGCTAATTCCCGAGCTCTCGGTTTCGACGCACCGAGAAGTGCGGGGGTAGCGTAACCGACTTGCCTTTAAGTACCGCGTTTTGAAACTTCTCACGGAATACGATCGAAAGGGAACGAGGCCCTATCTCGCGAGACGCGTACAGGTTCGTATCCGAGCCCTTTATACACAGGAAAACTGTTTATAAAAACGGTAGCGGGGGTAAACGAAAAATCTGGTAGTCGTTGCCAAATTTCCAGCCGCACGCGCTTTACCGTAGGGGAAAACTGTTTATTTAGGCGTACCAGCCGGACCTTCTACGTGGACACTTGGTTTCAAGAAGGGAGCAAAAAGTCACGTGGACGAAACCTCCGTACGTAACAGTCTACTTTTGTACCTCGTCCGTGCTCGTACCTGGTCGCGATGTTCTACGATAAAACTGACCTGTAAGGATTTCCAAACTGACGTCCGTGCTCCTCGCGTGAAGCCTCTTTCTGCCCATGGCACTTTCATCGATGGATCCCCTGCTTCCGTGTCTCGTAGCAGCCCTTTCCTCGGATTTCGCTCTGACGTCCGATCTGCCGGCGCTGCTGCGCCGATGCCTTCTGTCGCCTCTGTCCTCCGATCGGTACCTTTTGTCGAACTTCTTGTAGAGCCTGTGCCCGGCCACGTACTTCGGTGCGGTCCTGTGCCCTTCCGGGGAGTCCGCGAAACCTGCCGGCGGTCGAACGATCTCTTCCGAGACCTCGGGGTGGAGCAACATGACGGCACGCACGATAGAGAAAAGAGGTAGATAGACCGACAGATAGAGAGACAGATCGATCTCAACTCCAGGCATTTTCTTTCTTTAACCCTCGGACAATGAACGATTTTTGTAGCTGTACAATTGGCGATGCTTAGGACCGTTCACGGCTCTAACGAATCATTTTTCAAAATTTACTTCCGACGATATCTCGCGTAGGCACATCGGTCTTTCCGGTATCCTCGACGAGACAGCTATTCGGTTAGATCGATTGCCACGCATTCGGTACTTAAACGACAATTTGGATGTTCCCGGTCAAAAAGGTCAAAAATAACTCCGGCACGGCAGTCGGAGGGTTAAAGGTCTACTAGGATTCTAGTTGCGATATTTCGTCCAGAATTTAGTTACTCTGCTATCCGTATCGTGCGAGACGATCGCACAAGTTCGTGCTCGATTTGAGAATAAAAATTCGATGGTTAAATTCGAAAGAATACAACTTCTAGGTGTGCGCTCGGACAGGGAACAACGTCGAGCAGGCACTTGATAAATTCTGGGTAGACGGTCGCCGAGAAATGACGCGACTTTACCGTAGGTTGATAAACAATGGAAACAGGAAGAGAAGAAGAAATTCGAGGCTGAAGCAACTAACTACGCTAGAAGCTACGCGATCTGTTAGTTCGATAGAACTACGAGACCTCCAATTAATCGTATAATTTCGAAGATACGAGTTGGATGTACGATCGATATTGGTACTACCAGCCAGCGCTCCAAATGCTTCGCTATTATATCTTCGCTCTGTTTCGCTCACAATTTCAAGCATTTTTAAGTAAATTCTTCCCCTCGAGTGAAAGAATTGAATCGATAATAAATTATGTACCTCTCTGCCGCACTGATGGCACTGTGGTGTCGCGTGGGCGCTGGCAGCGATTTGATCCGCGCTCTCACTGTAAAAGACGCTGTCGCTGCCAGGACTGACAGACCTCAAAGACTCCGCTGATACAGCCTTTAATCTCGCGTCTGGGCTCTGCGCCTCGACAACCATGGCTCGTTGTCCGTTGTGCCCTGGACTGTGTTGATAACGGCCTGGACTCAACCTCGAACACATTATATCGTCCGCCGCGCGTGATCTTCTGCGTGGCAGACTGCCTGTTACGGCTGCATCCTTGTCCTAAATGGAATCGAGAAAAAGCGTTCTCGTATACCGAGAGCCACGCGCACCCTTCCTCGCGCCGGATCGAGAAAGTATTTGTCCGACCGATTTTCCAGAGATCTTACCGCTTCCGAAATATCGTTGCTCGAAATATTATTTTAGTTTATAATTGCTTTCGTGCCTGTGATCAAATCTGGGCTTGAACATTTTCAAAAGGCATAATTGCGTAAAGATCCGCAGTCTAATTATAAGTTTGTCGAAAGAAATAATCCTGAAAATAATATGCAACCGAGGGTGTCGGTACGAACTGAACTCGAACCTGATAATCTGGTTGGTCGATAGAATTTCGAAGAACGATTTTACAATTATCCGAAATAATTATTTCAAATGATTGTGAGAAAAATAACATGTTGTTTCGCGTGATATTTCGTGTAACGTTGTCTCGAAAGTGATCGCAGGCATGGAAGTAATTTATCAAATAAAATAACATGTTATTCGATATAATGTTTCAAAGGTATCTCCGAAAAATTGAATCTCCGAGATACTTTCTCGATTGACAATTGTTTAACTCGCCAACCACGATTTGTACGATGATATTAGTATCACGGATACAGTGTTCTGTAAAAATACGTATTCGAAACTCTTTGGTACTCGAGCGACGACTACGAAGTCCCGCTCCGTATTACTATGCAAATTCGAAACAATTTCCTCGTTCTCCCTCCTAGCGTAGCAACGATGTTCTACAGAAGGTTCCATCAAAAAGAGATCACCTAATTATCTTCTCTAGCTGTGACGGCACGAGAAATGTTTCTTCTGCAATTTAAATGGATTCAGGAGGAATTCAAATAAATGGAAATGTTTCCATGAATGTCACTTTATAATGTTTCTCTAAGATTATTCGCGATGTCTTACAATTTGCAGATAATTTGATCCGTTGCGCGTTGCATATAAAAATATTATTCGTTCGTGTATACATCGAACAGTCTCCGACAATATCATTTTTTAATTATTTTACCGTGTAACTCAAAATTTTAATTACAATTTTTTAACCACTCTGAAATTTTTAGAAATATTTCTTGTATCGTTATAACTGGCGAAGACGTTCGAGCGACCTGTTGCAGAATTGTTTGTTAAATGTTTGTTAAAATTACTCCGAGTGCAAAGGGTTAATAAAGTGTCTGAAATTATTCTTTTTTTTTGTAAATCAATAAATTCGAGTTATGGAATAGGGAAAATTGAATGTCTCGGGCATAACCATTTTATTTATTATTTAGTTCGGTGATACGTGGATCGTGAAATTGATGAAGCGATCGTTAAACGTGGTTCGAGAAATCAATATTTAACATTGATATTTGAAAAATCAATTTGGAAGCTACTTTTCGTATCGCCTTTTGGTTAGGATCGCTGCGTGGAAATTGAATAGGTTCTCTGGTTGGTCACTGTAATTTACGTCCGACGGATACAAACATTTTGGAACGGTGGCAACTAAGTAAATATGTATGTACGTACGTATCTCTTTCAGAACAAAAGTTAGCGCACAGCTGTAACTCAGTTATCGACTGACCCTTGCGTGTAATTGCATTGTCTTCAGTTTGCCGAATTAGAAAATCCAATTTAATCGTTACACGATGCGCCAAATGAACCGTCTTTGCAATCGGCACCATAGATTTTGATTAAATGGAAATATAATATAACGTGCTAACTCGGGCAGAAAACATTCGATTGAAATCCTGACGAAACGCGATCGTCGAAATTATTACCCGAGCGTTCGTTAAAAATGGAAAATAGTATTATCTGCAGCGACACCCGTTAATATTTGGACACTTAAAAAGACGATAACTTTTGTTATATTGGAACGTACGACTTCGATTTTTATGAAAAGTTAGAAGAATCAGATTAGTACAGGAAGCGAAAGAAAGTTTGTTGACAACGCTTATTTCGATTGGACGCGGAATGGGACGTTACCGTAACGTAATAGGCGTGTGGTAGCTAAAGTGTTCGTTAGGGTGGACCTTATTTTTCGACCAACGAATCGTTTTCACGACACCCCCTAATATTGTGCCACTGGACGAAAAAATAATCTGTGCGAAATTTGAAATTGATCGATGACGAATTGATTGATTGACGAACAAGCTCGTTTTTCTCCACCGCGGTATATCGTTAGTATATACGATTATATATCGTTGAATTTGTCTTTTTACGCGTTACAACGATACAGAAACAAAATGTAATATTGATTTCAAGAAAAAAATTCGTATCCTCGAGATCTCAAAAATTGACATTTAAAAAATTTCTTTTTCATTTGCATTATATTTAATTTATTAAACGGTACAACTTCTGTCGAAGAAATTTTTTTACATTTTTATGAGTAGCAAAGATAGACAGATTATTTGTTCGTCCGGTGGCACAATTCTAGAAGGTGTCGCGAAAGCAAATCTGCGAAATAATTTTTGCCAAGTATAACTAGAAGGTCCACCCCGGTGTTCGTTCACTGACCTCGTTGCTTCTTCTCCTAGCAGAGATGTAGCCGCCAACCTTCTTCCTGGGACTCTCCCTTGTTCTCCTGTGTCTTCCTCCATCAGCAGTTTCCCGATGCATATGATGATGATGGTGATGATACATGTGGTAATGATGGCTGCAACTGGAGTCGTCCGACGTCTGAGCATGTCCGGGGTCTTCGGCTGATTCGACCCGCCAATCCTCTTTCGGTGGACTCCTAGGAAGCTGTTGTTGGGGCTGTTGTTGCGTTTGGCTCGGTGGCGCCGTTTCGCGTTTCCTATTGTTCCGGTGAGGGCTTTTAGTACTCGTAGACTTGGCCTTCGGTCTGTGACGATGACTCGGCGTCGGACTAACTTCGACGCTCTCCGGGTATGGCTCTATGTCGTGCTCGGTGTCCGGGGTGAAATCCAGGGTGAAATTTTTCCGTCGCCTGCGACGTTCCTCTTCGTTCCATGTGCGCGAGTCTGGAGGAGACTCGGCGTAACCGCCCGAGGAGGAATGGTGACCTTCCTAAAAAGGCAAGGGGAAGGAAGAGTCATGCCGGATCGCTTTGGATGTCGGCATCTGGGATGTTTTCAAAATAAAATATGCATTGCGCAACACTTGAAGTTTCCCGAACTATAGCTCGTTGTAAAGAAATATTTCAAACAAACCCCATCCTATTTTGGGGAGACACCTCACGATGGCTACAAATATGTTCTCTCGACGATTTCAACGCGAGCTCTGTTTTTAACCGTTAGCGCTCGAGCGGTGACTCTGACTCGCCACTAAAAATTCCTGTACCATTATTCGGAGTATTCTTTACATCGTCATGTACGTTGCTATCTAATCGATCACTAAACATTCAGCTATCGTTTAAGGTATTATATCAATTTCGTATGCGTACAAAGAAAATAATTAATATACGTAGAATGGAATTATTCTATGTCGGAAAGAAATATTTAATTTTCGATTTAAGATGGTACGAGCTATTAAATATATTTAAATATGTTGCTAATTTAAGAGAACCTTATCGCGTTCCACTGTGAACCGTCAAGGTGTCTAATCCCTTCAAGTGCAAACTGCGACTAGGAGCGAACAACAAATTCCAGACGTCTATTATAAATTATCGTTGCTGCAAGGAAACTGGTACTTTACCAGACCTCGTTAATTTGCTAACAAGGTAGGTTCATCTTAAATTTACAGAAAGTTCGTCATTTGCGAAAAACCAACCAAATAAATCACTGAACTCTCTTCGTGGTGTGGCTCTGAGAGAGTTGAAGTACACTCGAGCAACGAAGGTACGAAAGTAACTACGGAAACTCTTGACGCTAGAACCAGTCTAGTCTAGAACTAGCGCTAGAAGTAGTTTTTATGTAGTCGCCAATGTCTAGCGAGTTGACGCGACTGTAAATAAATAAATAATAAATAAATGGAAAAAATACCGAGACTGTCCATCAGGAGATGGCGGTGAGAAACTTGTTGGGACCACGCGATATCTCTACTCCGCGCTGCGCGTCTTCCGCTATTGGCCTAATCGCAAAACGTAAGAGTGGCCTGTCGAATTCACCGCCATCTCCCGATGGACGATCGGTACATCCATTTCCTGAGTTACACAAAAGTGAAAGAGGATTGGAACCTTATCTCTTTCAAGAATTAATTAGCATTACATGTCGAATCGACTTTTTACAACTAAATAATTTAGTAATATCGCATGCATAAGCACATCAAGTTCAGGATCGCAAATCTATTCAACTATCGATGCAAGGGACCAACGTGAGCGATTAAGTTGAACTACTTTAAGCTTGACATTGATTTACATTTTATACAATTCGTTGATTCAAAGTTTATACAATTTTACAAATCTTAACAAAAATCATCCACAAAGAGAAGACATTTAATTATAGTCACAACGAAAGTACCTTTTATACATTGTTAACTGAGCGGCTAACTCAAAATTAATTTAAACGAATGGTAACCGATAACTGTATCAACTTATTTACGTTCCCTGTCTATTTTGTAATCGTAAAGATAATCGATTGATCGTAATAGTAAATAAAATCCAATGTATCGCAACACAGGAAATAAATTAGTTTATTCGAGCATCCGCTACGATTCAACGATCCACCATTTTTTAATAAAAATTGATTCAGTTTGCAAGGAAATCGAGGACGTATATTGACTCGTTAATATGCATCGACACGTACGATGGCATTAATATGCATGACTATTTTCCAATATTTTACACCATTTTTGCATGGTGGACGTGTGGACGATGCACTTAATTGAAGCTATATTGCCACATAATGAAAGATAGTAGTGAATAACTCGATAAAAAAAATTGGTAACTTTGGGAACTTCGAAGAGGTGGCCTTACGCAATATCATTTTATATTTATTATTTAAGCCTGTTAAAATTACATAAAGTATTATTCGTCTATCGTTACAGCTAGAAAAGACACTTAAATAATCCGTTACAAGCGTGACAACTATTACGTGTACATTTATTATTATTTTACTTACAACGATACAAACGAGGTACGATAATAAATAAAATACCAACTTGCATTTATAACTTTACGCGAAGGAGCATCGTATTTATAAACTATGTTGGTTGCAATAAATATTAAAAAGCCGTGCAGCATTTATGAAAGATGTAAACAATTGCAACAAATAGAAGATCCCTCTGACCGATGATATATTTCATTTGACGTTACGAACGAGCACGAATATCGAGCTAACATTGAAAAAGCAACAATGGTACCAAATAAATATCCAGATACGAAACACTGACATCGAACAGAATATTTTCAGAAAAAACAAATAAGAAAATGTTTTATCGTTTGTACGAATTAAAGCACCCGTGGCCATAAAATTACATTTAAAATGTATTTAAAAAATTATTGTTTGTAACAATTATATTACAGCAACAACATGAAATACTCCTGTCGCGTCAGCGGTGTCGACTCGAGCGACTTGTTAGCTTTATCATGTTGCTTCGTATCAAGATATTATACCATATTTGGCAACTATTTACATACAAGTGTCCCACGTAACTGTCTCCACGATCGAGCACTTCCGGTAGTTAGGTAAAAAAATGTTTGAAACAAAATTACCTAATTTCTACTCGGCTAAGAATTGCAATAGAAACAAATTCAAAAAAGAAAATTGTTCGTGGAAAGTGAAGGTCGCCTCGAGTTGTCGATATTGGTCAAGAACTCAAGATCGACGACTCAAGCCTGCCTTACGGTTAAGACTTTACCGTTAAGGTCGTGTCATCGTAAGGTCATTTATTTACTTTTTACAAAAGAATTTGAAACTTCCTTCATTTATCTCTCCGTTGCATCAACTGTTTATCGAGCTGTCTATCAAGAAACAAATTCAGCTGGGAAAACGTGCTACGGAGGGTTAATTATGACGAGTTCTCGTTACGTAAGCACCGGCACATTTAGCAGACTGGAAACAAGCTCTTTGTTCGATAGCTCTCCCACGATAACAATCGTAATTGCAGACAGCATTCCGTTCTAATTGAAACGTCAAAATGCTAGTCGAAGGGGGTATCCCATATAACTAATTCCTCTTTGTGCAACTGGTGAATAGATTATTCTATTTGACGTATGAAATGCGCAAGGTTCGGGACAGTACGATCGGCAATCCGATTGAAATTAGTTTAATAATCGTCTTACGTCACGATCGTGTTCCGTTTCTGAGGTGTGTCCGCTCAGAGGTGCAGTCTGCTCTAGTTCCTGACCCAGATCTGTCATTGCATCTTTCAGGTCGTAACTGCCCGAGCTACTGCTGCTGCTGGACCTCGCCGGTGACGGTGGCACCTCCAATCCAAACGGAATTTCCGTTTCCTCCAGTATCGGCGGCGGACTGCACGGTTCTTCAACGACAGCCTGACGCGGAATACCAAAGAATTTAATTTTCCACCGAACACGCAAAAATCTTCCCTCCCGAATGTGCTTCAAGAAATCAATATTTCAGCCGTTTATTTTCAAAGTGGCCTAAGTTCATTTGCGAACCGGCAAGAACCGCTACTAATCCAATTACAAAACTTCTTTATTTTTCATTATTTTTTTATGGGATTTTCACTAACTTATTTTTCGCATTTTTCTGATTAAAACGACACCAAACAGGATATAATTCCAATTCTATTTAGTGGTTTAATCGAGAACAGCGCATGGGAAATTCTTTGAACCGTGCCGGCGACGGCGACTGTCCGCGTCTCTTTCTTTCCCGTACGGCGTCCTTCCTTGCGCCCGAAACTTTCATCGTCGATTAAGTACTGCGTCTCCTAGACAGACGACGCTCGCGCGTGATTGCGCGCAGTCATCGCAGTACACTCGCACGGTGCTGCCGCCTATCGTGGCTGTCGATACGATGCCGAATAATGAGAATTACGCGTCGTAAACGTAAAAGTAGGACTTTTGAGGCAAATAGCCCCCTAGATCGATCTTTCGTCTAGCGATTTTGACTAATAAGAAACCCCGTGTTTGCATCATTGTGAAATCAGGAGTGGAATCCCGGACCCTTGCAATCCTCGCGTACGTATACGTGGTCTAGCGGTGCGCGAGTGCACTGTGGCGACTGTGCGCGGTCACGCGCGAGCGTCGTCTGTCTAGGAGACGCAGTCCTTGAACCACCGAGTACAGTTGAAATTATATCTAATACGTGGCTCTTTTTCGTCCAACGTAATACGTACAAAATGTTATCGATCATTATTTTACGCGATTTTTCATATTTTCTGGTGCTGTATTAGGTTTCGAGGGCCACCAATTTCTGTCTCTGTTCGGAACATATAATTCTTTAAAAATCTCTACGATGCTTGCACATATTATTATTTTACGATACCGCGGTAATTGATACAATCACATTATATTGTTGATATCGTTTCTCTGCGCATGTTTTACGGTGCTCGCAACGCTACGTTCTATTTATTAATCGTGAAGGGACACGTGATAAACATAACCGTACCGAGTCGATACTTTTCTTGGGGGATGATGGATGGTACAAGTTTCACTAGACGGCTCTGATTCTTTATTTGTAGAAATGTCTTTATTTACACGCGTGTATTTGATATTCAACGAACGGTTCGTATTGGGTACTTACGCGGGCTATAAATATCGCGGATTGTTCACCGTGTATAAATATCAATACTTTGTAGAGTAAAACGTCTATTTCTGTCTTCATTGCCTTCGAAATCGAACAGCTGCGTTCAAGTAGAGTTTCGATAGAGACAGAGACGAAAGAATTGGTTTAATACGCGTTTCATAATTAATTACGAAAATCCGACCGGATGAAACTTCTATTATTGGTAACATCGAAATAAAAAACGTTATTTAACCCCTTGCCGTATTTTAACGAGTCAGACTCGTCGAGAAGATCTTAACAAAGTCTAACAAATATGAATGTTACACGTTTCTTTTTAGATGAAATAAAATTTGACTCGTTTATGTAATTAATAGACTGCGGATGTTAATGCAATTTTCAATATTTGTAGGCAAATTTTGAGAACGTAGAATCACGTAAAATCTTGTTTTCAGCGGTAGTAGTTTTTGCAGATCCGAAATGAATAAAAATCGTACTAAATTCTGTAAAATTATATTTTCGATCATCTTTTGAACATTTTTGGAAGCCACGAATGCATAAAGATTCGCAGTCTAGCAATTAATATTCTTTTCGCAAGTAATATTCTTTTTACAAGTAATATTCTATTACTCGTGATTCATTTATTTAATTTAGAAATGATATTTTAAAGGATGTCTCAAAATTCCTTCAACATCCGGAAATGGGAGGTTCCTCGGATCATTGGAAGGGACATTTTCCTTTGCAAAAATGGCGTGCGCGGTTTTGCAAAGGAAAATGTCGCTTCAAACGATTTCGGAAACCTCCAATTTCCGGATGTTGAAGGAATTTTGAGACACCCTGTATAACGGTACGACGAACCTGGAAAACAGATGCGAATCAATTTCACCGAATAGATAAGACTTCGAGAGAAATCCAAATAGGCACACGATTTTTTCTAAATAATTTTACTGTTTGTAGAATTACAATTTAACGATTCGATGTACGATGGTAACAGCGGTAGTTCGACGAGCAGCAGTAGCTCTCAATGTATTTCGAACCTTGCAAAAATATCCGTGTGGGAAAACGTCAAATGTTTTGCACAACTTTACACAAAATAGAAGAAACATATACGAAGAAAAAATATGTAGGCAGAGAATAGGATACACAAATGTTACACACTGACACCTTATAACACAATAGGCACCGAAACTTTACGATCGTTGTAACATTAACATTAGCATAGAACATATACTTGGCTACTGTCTCAAATACGGGTAGATGCAAGAAGAAAAATATCCAATTATTGCTAAACAATAAAACACGGTGTTGAGACACTCTCTTTCGATCGAAGAAATAGATATTTCACATCGAATATAGAAACATTTATACTCGGTTATATCGACCCACAGATACAAATAACATAAATATCATGCATACGTGAACTCTCTCGTAAGACGGTATACATAAATTCTAACCACTTTTATACTATTATATCGAACCGTGGATGTTATGATACATCGTATATGTGTTACATGGATAACGCTATAATAAAGAAAACAAGATGTACGTCCAACGGTACAATAATTCTTAGTTTTAGTTTATGGTACAGAGCAACTTAATCAGAAAAATGCCAGAAATAAGTTGGTGAAAGTTCCATAAAAAAATAATGAAAAATAAAGAAGTTTTGTAATTCGATTACCAGTGGTTCGCACCGATACGCTTCGGCCACGCGATCCGAATTTACAGATAGTCACGAAAGTATTCGAACGCTCTGAAACGAAAAGCTTCACGCTTCAAAAGTACAAGTCATTAAAAATTATAAAATAATTTATCGCCATGGTAACATGTAAGTGCCATGATTATACAGAGTGGTTCATTTACCTCGAGACAGTCAATTATTACGGAAACCAGCAGGAATATGAAAAAATGTTTTATATGAAATATTCTTCGTACGAATGAACTCGCAACTTCATGTTTTCAAATGGAAATCCATATTTTTTATTTTATATTCTTATTCTACATCGAAAAATAATAATATTTCGTATAACTAGTAGGTTCGAATACTTTCGTGACTCACCGTACATGATCTCCTTTTCTAGTCTGTCCTAAACGATATTTCTCCGTGCAGAACACAGCCGTCGGCGAAATATCGCGACTTCGCTGCATAAATAATTTTTCATTAAAATTATGGTGTCCACAAAATTTACGAGTTCAAGGTGATAGTATGAGACACCGTCGAATTCGTCTCGACGTCAACAACGATCCTATGATCGGGGATAAGAAAGATTCGCCATGAGATGGTTAAAAAAAATGTTGACTGGCGTATGAAAAATTTGGATAAAAAACAGGTAAAAGGTGTAGAAAACGGAATTATCTCCGAAGAAAACGTTGCCGGAACAGTTGAGTTGTGCGCGCAGTGACCGGGCGACAGGGTGGGAGAGCGAAAGAAAGTGAAGTAGAAACTTGAGTTTTTGAGTGCAAGCTTGAATTGTCAGAAAAAAGGTCCTCGGGACAACGACGAATACGTCGAGTCGCGGAGGGCGGAAAAAGAAGGGAGAGCGATGGCCGAGTCATTAGAAAAGTGCCCAGGGCCTGCGAGCACCCCGATGCTCTCCCAGGTCATTTAATAGTGTTTTTTACGATTGAAATAATGAGCTGCACTCGAAAAATGTCGGAATGTTCGGAAACGAATCAAGCTCGTACGTACAAATTTATCGTGTTATTCGAGTTTTTCATTATTCGTATCGCTGTTACAAACGCTCGTTGCAAATGGTAAAAGGATTAAAGGAATTCGGAGTTTTGTCCATTGAGTACTGCTCGATATTGTTTCATGATCAGTTTATGGAAATACAACTGGGTTCGATCGAAGCGATTTTCAAAATTAGATCTGTATACCAAAGTCGAGGTGCAAACTTTCGGTGTACAACGAGTCAGCAAAATACTACTGGTTCATTGGTAAAAATTAGATATGTTAAAAGTTAGTCAACTAGCCTCCGGTCTCCCCTAATATTTGTTTGCCCGGGAGTCCGAGTCTCTCGCAATGAACAGCAATAGTGGACATACGAGGGCCATTCAACGAGTAACGAGACAAATTGATATAGCTCGAAAACTGTTTATTCAATCGATGCAATATTTTGGCTACTTTTCAACGTAATCCCCCCTCCCCTAACACTTATACATTTGTCCCATCGTTCCTCTAATTTTCTTATGCCCCTGGTGTAAAATTCTTTCGGTTGCCGTCGGAGCCACTTTTGCACCTGAATCTTGACTTCTTCGTTGGAGCCGAATTTTTTGCCACGTAGAACCTACCTTGAGGGGACCAAACATGTGAAAATCTGAAGGGGCAAGATCTGGACTATAAGAAGGATGCGAAAGAATCTCTCAGCCCAGTTTTCGAATGCGTCTCGTCGATGCGAAATTCAAGGGAGGAAGTTGAAACTTCCACCGGTCGTCCACTTTGCTGCGCATCGTCGACACTTTCGCGGCCATTTTTAAACTGTACTACCCCACTTGTAAATGTTTGAACGGTTCAAACACTTATTCCCGTGCACTTTTAACATCCTTGCATGGATCTCCCTACCGTTAACGCATTCTGCGATTAAAAATCTGATCACAGCACGTTGCTCTTCCGCGTTGCAATTCTCAATCGGACTTGACATTTCGAACCGACCGAATTACAGGTTAGTTTTACAAAATCTTGTCGGAGAGCTGATCAGAAGTCGATGGAAGGATGCCAACTTGAAATATAGAGAGTTTCGTATTGGTTCGTGAAACCGTTTAGGAGCTATATCGGTTTGTCTCGTTACTCGTCGAATGGCCCTCGTAGTATCGGAAAAGAGACACGCGCGCACAGATGGAACGGTGGAACTCACCTCGCTGCGAGCCAAGCTGTAAATGGAACTTGCACTCTCGAAGGAACTTCCTTCGGCGGCGGTGGCTGTCGCCGAGGCAGACGCCGTGGCGCTGGACGTCTGCGGCGGCCTCGACCAGGAACTGGTCGTTGCCGAAGTGCCGGTTGTGGTCCCAGTCTCGGTGGAGGTGTTGGCAGTGACGTAGTCCTCGGAGGTCTCGGACAGGTCGGTGTTTGTTCGACCGCCCGAGTCTGTCCTCGCGAGGCTCAAACCGAACTCGCTCGACGATTGCGACTGCGGTTGCGACAACGGCGGACCAGGACTCGGTCGACGGAACGCGCTCCTTGGTCTGCCATTGGTCGGAGCGATGGACGATTCGACGCTGAGAAGTAATTGCCTTTAAAAATCGCTTCGAGCTTTAGATCGCGCGTCTCTATCGCGGGCCCACTTTCTATCTCGCCGAACCATCGGTATTTACAGCGCGCATGATAGGCTTTGCGCAAAGTCCCTATCTCTCTCGCGGGTACGGAATGGGGAATAGCTTGGAAACGCACGAACGAATACCTTAATTTTATCTTCGATTTTTAATTTTAAAACGCTACGAACTTTCTTTCCAACGCAATATATTTTTCCGAGCTACGCTTTGCAACACGAAAATATACATGGTTATTTAAAAAAAAAAAACATCGACGACCTTGAAAAGTACACGTCAAAAGTGGTTTACTTTGTCGAAATTGAAGAAGATTTTCTGGGGGTCACAATTAAGCGAAACACCGCAAAATATTTTTAACAAATCATAACTCTAATATTATCGATGCCGTACGATTTTACAAACTTCCTTTCTACAACGACTGTTGCATAATAACGACTGAAATAAAACAAAGGCAACCTCGGTGTAACAAAAGTTCCTACAACACGATTTCGCTTTAAAACACTTAAAGAATTAAAAAAGGTGCGGGCGTAACGTGATATTCCCGCCGAAAGAAATAGAAAATTCTCAAAAGAACTTCAGAAATATGCTGCCGCGTGTTATAAAATTTATAAAGGTTTCTCGTGCAATGGCGAACGAGCAGGAATAACAGCTTTCTCGAGGAAGCAGAACTCACAAATAAGAACACGCTGAAAGTAGTTTCGGACGAGGAACGAGGGAAACGGTCTCGTTTAGCGACGCCCTACCCTACCCCCGTTAAAAAGAAAGTCATAGTCATATAAAAAAATGTTTCACGCAAAATTTGTTCGGCATCGAGCAAGGTGTACGATGCAGCAATTCATTTTCTAATAACGACGATACAAATTGTATTATTTTTGCATTTGGCTACGAACTGGACAGGAACTTTTGCAACGACGTATTTAGAATATGATGAACGTTATCGTATAGTTACCTTGGCGTTAGTGGTTGGATGGGCATCGCTGGCGTGAGATGTATCCTCGGACTGGATGAACGCGATTCCATTATTTCCTCGACATCGAGCGCTTCGGTGTCCATCGAGGATCGCTGTTGATGTTGCAGAAGCAGGAGATGTCTCCTCCTGGAGGACGGTGTCAGAAGGGCTAACGTGTCAGCCTGGAGAACCGTCGCCTGAGACTCGTTCCAAATTCCATCGTCCCTCGTGATGTCGTTTGTTAACGAATCGCTCGAAGCGAATGGCGATGTGATCATGCCGGAAAGCGCGGATCCAGGACTGAAAACCATCGAACATAGCGCTTCCGTTTGCTGCAGCATCCTCAACGGTGTCATCTCGTAATCTTCGGGATCCTGTAAGATTCTTCTTGCTGCTGAAACATCATCGTTGACACGTACAGCGGCTCGGCTCCCAGTAACATTCGAACAAGCCAGGAGCGACGGATGTACGAGCCAAGAACAAAGTTATCGCCCAAAGGTTATCGCCCGAGAGCAAAGAACAGTTGTGGCGGAGGACCGGAGACGGTTCGCGTCGTTGAATGCGACAAACGGGCCACGCGCGAACCAGCTCCGGCACCTTAAAGTGCCAAAAAGGGACCGAGTTGGCCCCTGAAGAGGGGTTGTTTCGGTGGGTATGGGCAGAGATTTAGTCCCGTTCCGCCATCTACCACCTTTGGCGGAGCCGAAAGCGGAGGCGAAAAGCCTTTTCAAAAAGGCAGAAAAAATATGTCTTTTTCAAAATCAAATGTCTCGACAAAATGTGTGTCCATGGGGGGAATTAAGGACAGATTCAACGGTAATTCCCAGGAGTAATCGTTGAACATGAAAAAAGTTTGATTTTGTTGTACAGCGTTATTTGTGCGGTAATAAGAATTCAATTCTGATCCGAAAGTGCAGTTAATGGGACACCGGTGACGGCCGAGGCACGAAATGGAAGCGGCAACAAAACAAACGGTGCTTAAACGATAAAAAACGGTTGCATTAAGCACGCGGTGTAAAAGGAACGAGACCGAAGATAAATCAGCGTCGTTCTTTTTTCGTCCCGTTGAAATTGCCGCGCGCCACGTTCATAAAAAGTCCCCGTGTAAAACGAGGATCGCGACGCCGCAAACTCGCGAGCCCCGGCCGCGAAACTTTTTGAAAATTTTACTAGCCGGAAAAATAACGCGCGCTGGCACGTTGTAAATCGTATTTCATACTTGAGACTGTAGTCGGAGACGTGGGAGATGTAGGAAGTGATCTCGGCAGCATAAAGTCGTCCGACGTTAAACCTTGCACGCCATCCTCCAGCGACACGCTCCTCTTGCGGAAAAGTCCTCTCCGGATGAGATTCTCGTGAAACTCCTGCAACCGTATCGAAGAATAACGTCGCTACGACACTTGTCGGTCGACACTTTCAGACGGTTTACGCGTTGCGTCGCGTATCGCGTACAGCGATGCACGAATCGCATTAACCCGGCGCACAGTGGGACGAATATACGAAAACCCGTGACATTTACTAAAATATGAAGTTTGCTATAACCGTTACGAGGCTCTGATCGCATACGTATACACTCGTACGCGAAAGTATTCGAACGCTTACAATTCTAACGTTCAACTATGTTTATTTTCATTCTGTGAGCGTTGGAAATTCTTAGTTGTCCAAAGTTCGAATACTTTTGTGTGCCACGTCTGGCACGCGTTTACGATACACGTATCGCAAAAACGGTATATATTGTTAAATTATTTTGTAACTTCGCGTATGCAGTCTCGAGACCCATCCCTTGCTGTACGTGGGATATTACGTCAAATGCTTTAATCCGACATACGTATCTCGTTGGTTGAATGTCAGAATTGTAAGCGTTCGAACACTTTCGCGTACGAGTGTACATAAAAAAGACGATAACATTTTAAATATTCTACGATACCGTACGATTTGATCTTTTTTTGGGAAGCCGGAGCAATTAGTTTGCAGTAAATAATAATTTTTATTGCACATGCAAGAAATCCGCGGTCAACCAATAAATTATTGTTCGGACAAATTCTCGAATACCGTATAGAGCAGATCGCGTGAAATTCGATTAAATCCCTTGAAGATTCTTTTTCTTCGAAGAGGAGAATCGAAGAAGTGTCCACATACTTTCGATCGGGGGTGTACGTCGTGCACTGTGCTCGTGAAAATTGGTATACGAGTATTTGCCGGTTCGGCAGTCAACGCGATAAACGTTACTCCAAAGCCATTAGAGGTTTGACGCGACAAAGTAACGAGATGCTACTTGCCTCTTCGGGATGATCGTCGTGGAGCGGAGTGACCCTGAGCAGGGACAGGTCCTCTGGCGTCGAGGAGAATTGGACGGGTGCTCTGACGGTCCTGCCCCAGGGGTCCGGGTGATTCCTTCTGCACGTGTGAGGATAACAAGGTTCGCCGACTTCGGCGACGAGCTCGCGTCTCTCGATCCGGATTTCACCGTCGGAGAAGCTCTTCTGCAACGGCGGGAGCCTCCTCGGCGAATCGGACAATCGGCTCAGGAGAATTCGTGCATCCGGCGACACCGGCGCAGGCTTAAAGTCTATGAGGATTTCTTTGTCGTCCACGTCGATGGACCTCCGTTGACATTCAGGCTGCAACGAACAAACCAAACGAATAACGAATTAGAATCTGTCGCGCGAACCAAATTCTGGCATCGTCGAAACACAGCGGAGCCTCCCGTATTCGAAAAAGGTCAATGTCCCTATTTCCGATCGTGTCCCGATTTTTGATCGGCGCGTATATTATTTATTTAAGGGGTTAGAACACAGCGATATTTTGAAAAAATCGAACATTTTTTTGTCTTATCGTTGAATAGCAGTTTCCAGTCTTCGGAACAGTATGTAAAAGGTTTTACATGGATTTCAGTCAGTTTGTTCGATCATCGTGTCAGAATGTCTACGAAGAAATTGGACGAAAAGATTTCAATTTTTCTGCCAAGCTGGATGGATCGGTTTACTTTAACGATCTCGTGTTCGGTGGTGGATACCGTTTCTGTTTTCTTCTATTTTTTAACGGGTCAGCTTTTCAAGTATCAAACAAGGCACATTGCCAAACCACATGATTTAGGTCCTGCTTGTCGAAGTTGCAATCGCGTCTTGTCTCTTTTATTATACCAACGCGTGTCGGAGAGGCAGCCAGATTACAACGACAAGGTTTTATCGAAGAAGTTTACAACGAAAAGAACTTTCCAATAAAAGCGTTGTTTGCCCTCTATTTTCGATAGTTTTAGCGTCAAGCCAGAGACGATCTGCGCTATCTCGCGAACGTCGTGCGCATGTCAGAACCTAAAACGTTGGACGTTGACCGAATTGCTAACAAGATGTCGCGACCTGTCACCGATCGTTAGATCTTTCGATCAATTTAATTTGAGCGGCGTTTGTAGGTGACGAACCGACTGCAATATCCGAAGGAATATACGGCGAGCCACGAAAGCGTTCGAACGCACTTTAAAACGGTACAACTTCTTTACTTTTCACCGTATAATATTACCGATACAAGATGTGATCAGAATTTTCAATTTCATTGAGAAAGCACGCGTAATTCCGAATCGAATCGTAACGAAACGTTACGTAATGGCACATCGTACGATACTTTCAGCGAAACCGTCCGATGGACGTTTATTATTCGTCCGAGACAATATAGCGTGTATCGGGGAACGTAATTGAAACCGTGTGTAATTATTTATCGTAATTAAAATGTAACAGACTGTTTATGGAATATCACTACGCGCGAGTAAACTGTGCATTTCGTCATTTCATAAACGGGATAGGTAAATCGTAACTGGAGTGGGAAACATCGATCAATATTTTAATATCCGCAACGACGTGTGTCCTTTGATTACGCTACGCTAACGCGATTTTGCTTTCCGCCACCTCCATTTTGTTACTAGACAATAATTCGATCGCACTGCCATTATACGATCGGCTGTAAATGGCTCCGAAATTTGATTCTTACCCGACCTTCCTGTTAACGGAGCGAAATCAACTGCTCGCGCTGTGCGGTTCCATCGACTTATTCGTACAACCCTAGAGACGTCGAATGAGGGGAGGGAGCACGAATTCAGGGAGAAAGTTATGCGTGTTTAAAGTTGAAGTTGAATGGTATGAATTTTTTTCGGCGAAAAAGTAATCGATCGAAATGTTAGGAAAAATTCGCGAACCGTATAATAGATCGTCGAGGCATTTTCGAGCATCGTCGACCGATTTAAAACGTGTGTTCGTTAAACGACGTCGCAGCGACCTAAACAACTGTAATTAGACGGAGCCATGTCAGGCGAATGAGCAGCATGAGAGAGAACTTTCTAGCCCAAAGGGTAGATGACATCCTTTGTCGCTTTTGCTGCACGCGCACACACGTTACGACGAAGCAAATTCAGTTGACATTTACATCGACCAGTAAATGGACTTCTCTGTTGTACCTCATCGTTCAGGGTTCATAAGATTACGTCGCTCGCTACGGCGAGTGTACTCGAAAATCGAAAAAGCCATTGTTTCGTATCGATCCAATAGTAATATAGCAAGTTTAATACGTCGTTCGCCCACTCAGCGACCCCATCTTTGCATTGTTACGTACGAGGCTTTGCCTAAGTGACTTTTTTGCTCCCTTCTTGAAACCACGTGTCCGCGAAGAAGGAGGTCCGGCTGGTACGCCTAAATAAACAGTTTTCCCCTACGGTAAAGCGCGTGCGGCTGGAAATTTGGTAACGGCTACCAGATTTTTCATTAACCCCCGCTACCATTTTTATAAACAGTTTTCCAGTATATAAAGGGCTCGGATACGAACCTGTACGCGTCTCGCGAGATAGGGCCTCGTTCCCTTTCGATCGTATTCCGTGAGAAGTTTCAAAACGCGGTACTTAAAGGCAAGTCGGTTACGCTACCCCCGCATTTCTTAGCGCGTCAAAACCGAGAGCTCCGGAATTAGCTTCCGGGAAGTACGCGATGCAACGACAAGCGTATCCCATTTAAACCTACTTTCGAATATATTGTATTTTTTAATACGAGACATCCGAGAGTCTTTAATCTCATTTTCCATATCCATTTAAAACCCACTTCGATAAACTTTTACCGCTCTGACACGCGGTGGTGAAAGAGACACCGGCTAGTTCACGATTTCCTATCTAATGGCGACCCGGCGGTGAAACAGACATCGGCTAGTCCACGACTGCCCCTTTCTTCCTTATCTATTGGCGACCCGGTGGTGAAACAGGCACCCGGTTAGTTCACGACAAATCCCGTTCACGAGAACACACCTCGGCCACGTCTTATCCGCCAGCCCTCGACTCGTAACAGCATTATCGAGAAACGAGGAGGAGCATACCACTCCGTTTCAATCGTGGAAACGAGTCTACTCCCTTAATTGACAAGATTATGTGAAAGTATAATAACAACGTGAAACTTACTATGTGCTTCATGCGTTCCGGAAGCCCATTGGTGAGAATCTCTTCCATCGCGTCCATGGCACTGGGTTCGCGAGGGGGTGGACTGTCGACGAGGAAGGGAGACCTCGGCGGTTCCTCGCTCTGCGTTCTGTGGAGAGGTTCGTGTTCTGTTTCCTCTTTCCCCGTTGTTCCGGCTTGACCGCCGCCCAACGGCGTGCCCAGCTGACCGGCCTCCGAATAACTTTTCGTTAATTTTCTTCCGTTGAACAGGCCGTTTGTCTGGGCGCCCTGCGAGACCATTTTCACCCGGTGTATCGTCCTGGGACTGAGCCGGACAGGAACTCGTCCACGGAACACGGCCGGCATTTCCGTTTGGGTCGCCTGAGTTTTCATCGCGCCACGTTTCGGTGGCTTCTCTGAAACGAAATTCACGCTAAATTGGCTAAAATCGTTGAGCAACCATGCGCATCGTGAAAAAAGCTATTAAAACTTTGAGCAATTCCGAGGAAATTTTGCGAAGTTACGGATCACCGATCGCTAGACTACGAATTTTATGCATTTATGAGAAAAATGGGTAAGCACGATTTAAACGGTGGACGTATCGAAAAGATTTAAAAACATCAACATATTGGTTTCAGCTTAATCGGGTAATTAAAAGAAGAACGAAATTTTTATTTCTTCGGATATGGCCCCGTGTGACTTTTTCTCCTTCCCCAAACTCAAATTACCCCTTCGAGGTCGTCGTTTCGAGTCGGCGGAGGCCGTGAATTATTATAAAATTAAACTATCATTATAAAAGAATCGAAGTACATAAAACATTAAAAATTAATGCGAAAACCACCGCTAACTAAACAACGTAAAGAAGCTCGTTTACAATTTTCTGAGAAGCGTGTTCGTTAGAAGGAAAAATGGCGAAAAGCGCAAAGTACATTAATTTAATCGACGAACAATTGAGGAGGCATGCTGTAAAAATTGCAGGCACAAACTTTATTTATCAGCAAGACAATGCGAGTGTTCGTACCGCGAAGATTGTAAAAGAATATTTTCCGCGGGAAAATTTTCAAATTTTGGAGTGGCCAGCCAGGTCTCCGGATTCAAATAGAAAATTGCTGGGCCCGTTTAGCCAAATCGGTATATGCCGGCGGAAGACAATTTCGAACCCTCGACGAATTAAAAACCTGTATCGAACGAAACTGGTTATCGTTGAGCAGAAACGTGGTTCAAAAATTATATAAATCTATACCGTAAAGTTTGTTCCAAGTTATACAAACGAAAAACGAAGTTGCAAAATATTAAGACATTATTTTTTTATACATATACTTTATTTCTTTAGTTATTTCAAGAAATGCGCGGTATATTTTTGACGCATCGATTTTTCCTTTAACGTTACATATTTTCCGATAAAATTGTTTCTTCTCGTAATTAATGCGTAGAAACATATTGAAATAATTTTTTATTCTTATTACCCGTTATCCAGGTCACAAACAACGCGATGTACCGCTTGAAAAGTTAAAAAACCATTTATCTGTACAACGTGCTATCTTTTTATCGCGGAGTGTATTTAAGATGTCTTGGCATATTTTTTTTGACATAATGGTAGCAAGCAGAATCAAAATGCCGCGATTAAATGGTGAAACACAGTTACGGAATAGCTGTATCTGTCACGAGGATGCGGCCGCGCAGCAGCATACGATAAATAGTCGAGAGAAGGGTAAAGGGAATATTAGGATAATGGGAGGATTGGCTTTGTAGATGCCTATTGAGTTGCTCCGTACATTAGCACTGCATAGTATGTCGCATATCCAGGACGGCGAAGAGGCCGCCTCCGATAGGGAATTAACCGCTAGGTATTATTGTATTAAGATGCGCACTTGCACCGATCGCAAAGATTAATTATCCTGCCTCTAATCGAATTGAATTCGCTTGTCTGTTGGATGCCACTTTCACACCTCTAAATACATTGTTTCCCTCTATTCGAGCGACGAGAAAAGTAATGTGTTTCGCAAGTTTCCAGAACCCAACGTCATAGGGAAGATCGAGCAGTTCCATATAACCTTCGAAACTTCCGAAACTTTCGTCATCTGTTTCATCTTCCTCGTTTCGTCTGTTCCTGCTGCGTATCACGGCGAGAGAACCGATTAACGGTAATAAACTAAGACGCGACCGATCAATGGATACTTCGCCGGGGGAAAAGATCTTTGCTGTACGAAAGGAAAACATATTCTTTGTCGAACAGTGTGGCAGATTTGTCCAAACTTCTTACGAGATCCGCATAATTTTGAAAAATCTATGGTACACGCCTAAACACTTTTTAATGAAACCTCCACCAGCAACAGCAATTTTTATCGCGAATTAACGAGTAAAAGAAAATTTCTATGCTTTCTTTTGGTACAGCACGATTATCGAAAATCCTATAAATCCTTTATAAAATCTTTCAAAGGTAAAGCGTTAATATTATTCCTAATTTATCGTGAAATAATAACATGTGTTCTGAGCCGCAATAACGAGCTCCTCCTTCGCTTTAATGTGCGTAACGAGGGCTTAATTTTGCCATTAAAAAGGCAAGAGAGGAAGGAATTCATCCCTTCGGCGAAGAAATGGCCCCGGCGATACGATTCGTCCTGCCACCGTTCATTGGAAATTAATTTCGGAAGCAAATCCAATGCTTTTAGCGATTCGGCCTCTCGCACATGTTGCGAATTAAGTCTACTATCCGAGCCATGAAACTACTGGCAGACGATATCGTGTCCTACACGAATTCAATATCTAGCCTCGCCTATATTGCCAATTTGGTTGCTGATATTGAGCTAACAGCCGACTCCCGGGCAAGAAGATGATGCTTGAACAGGACCGATAATCCGCAGACTGTATGCCAGTGCAATCGAAAAAAGGCGGTCGTTTCTTTTGACGCGGTGCAGCGGAACCTCGATTATTCGAACTAATTGGGGGCACAGTTCTCGGGTAATCAATTCTGTTGAATGACGAGGCAATTGAACTCCCGTTGAAAGAAAAGTCATTAATTATATTATTAGGGAAAGTATTTCTTTCCTTAATGGCCACTTTAATTACGACTTTTACCTAACTTTAGACTAACGTTTTATCTAATTTTAGAGCTGGAAGTGCTCGGTGGGAACAATAATTGCAAGTTATAACGCGACTGCGGATCTTTGTGCAAAATGAAAATTGTTTGCGCCGATTGCAAGAAACAAGACGTATTACAATCTTTTTTTTGCATTTTCCAACGTTCTCTGATAAATTAAATTACTGCGCGTCGACGAGAGGATCGTGTTTCAATATTGGATTTAAAATATCTACTAAATTAATGGAAACGCTAAGAAAAAATTTTGGTGAAACATTCTGCAAGCTATAATAAAATAAACGATTTGCATGTGTGCTAGATAGCATAACAGCTGGATAAAATACAAGCGTTAAAAAATAACGTTAAAAAATACTGCTCTATAAAATTTCGAGGCGTGAATCTCATGAATGCTTTTACTTGATGCCATAATGCGTGACTTTAAGAGAAGAGACGTCTGCCTACCGCTCTATAGCAACACCTTTTTAAAGAAGATTCTTAGTTCGCTGAGGATCTATTTAGTAAGAGAGGAAATGTGTACGTGCTTTTGAAGAACGACCGAGGCTACGTGTCTCGTTGAAAAGTCAGCCTAGAGTCGGTTCCGAAAGAGCGTGAATACGTGAAAATTGACCTGTGAATTACGATTGTGAGATCAGCAAAAGATAGGATTTCTCGCACGCTTTTTTCTGAAGTAGCAAACTTTGGCCATTGTGGACAGCGGAACTTAATGTAAAATCTATTCCTAGGTTTTAGTTTTTAATGTATATGTATCGCGTATAAGTATATGCATATATATATATATATATATATTTGCTACTTATAAAAATATAAAAAAATTGAATATAATGCAAAAGTAAAAGAAATTTTTTAAGTCACGAATTTTTTTTTTTAAATCAATATTACAGTTTGTTTCTATATCGTTATAGCGCGTAAAAAGGCAAATTCAACGATGTATAAACATATATAGCGATAATATATCGCAGTGGAGAAAAACGAGTTACAATATTAAAAAATTTTCAAAGTCGACGCGGCAGTATTTCCCGTTGTTAACCCGTTATTAACCTAACCTTACTGTACTGTACGATGTAGTACACCTCCGTACATTTGATCTCTCTAGATTCTAGAAGGAAAACGTTTGCGTATCATTCCGACGCGTTCCTAAACAACCGCCATTAATATTAACTGCGAAATTTGTCTGTCGGTATCCTCTCCCATAATTCCGGTTTATGGATATTTGATCATGCCGGAACGCGCGCTCGGGGTACCGATGGTTATTACGTCTCTCGTCTAGATGCATAAGGTCACGGCAACGGGTGCAGAAATCGATTCGGATTCGTGGGTACGTACGTGTTAAATTTGATCCTGGTCCCTAACGATCGTGCGCGCGGTAAATTGACCGTGGAAATTTGTTTGATGCCGTCGGACGATGCCATTGGAGAGGATACTCACCGAGGACAACAACGCGTGGCTCGCTGGAAGCGTAGGGGTGCATCAAAGGTAAAGACGAAGGGAGCATCGCATTTTGCATCGTTGGTTGGGAATCTATGAGCCGTTCTTGGTTCTGCGGTCTCGGGGGACTTCTACTCCTTGGGACGTCAAAGGATGTGAGAGTGTGCGACCTGGCGAAGCTCACGTGCTTCGTTTTCGGAGCTTGAGCAGTGGGCGGCGGCGGCGCTGGCGGCAGTACAGGTCGAGGACCTTCCAATTTCGTTGATTCCTCATCCTCTGGAAGCCAGGTGTACCTTTAACGGAAGAAACTTTCATAAACTCTTCCTACCTTTAATCGGGCGAACAAACTTGAATCCTTGTACACCCGCAAAAAAGGTAAGGCGCTGTACAAAACCATACAGATCTGGGTTGTGAAAAATAATTTGTCCCTCGCAATTATATCGGGTCGTTGCATATGAAATGTACGATTTTTAACAGCAACGTTAAACAACCGCTGCTATTTCTTATCGATCAAAGAACCAAACGTTCCTTGATCGTATTATGGTAAAAGTTGAATTTTTTGGTCACTCGCGTGCTTTAGTTACAATTTACAAGATTGTCATCTCTATTTCGTAGTTCTTTTAACTGTGAACGTATAGCGCGTCGATCGGTAGACTTGTGCAAAATAAAAATTGCTTGCACCAATTGCAAGTGACCGGAGCCACATAAACAATTTATTCTTACTTTAATAATTTTAACGAGCAGAGAAAAATAGATTTGAACTCTTAAATCATCGTAAACTTTCTACCGTTTTAAATTGCATCCAATCGTTTTTCCCATAAATGCATAAAATCCGCAGTCTATCGATTAGTAGCCACATTTTCACCAAATATCACATAACGCGATCGTCGATATGTTGGTTTTCCACAATTTTCGTAAAATGTATCGTTTAAAAGTTATTCGGGGCAATCAAGTTAGTTGGGACACCCTGTATATCGTACAACAAATAATCAGATGAATTTAACTCGAAAAGAGAAAAATTTATGCTTCGAGACAGATTTGTACGTATTCGATGGTAGCCTAAAAAAAATCTGAATGATTTGCAAAACGGCGAATAAGACGTGGGAAAGAATTAATTCGTAGTGCAAGATGTTGTACGCGTACTACGTATCTGGAAAAGCATTAATTCGAAGTGCAAAGCCTGTACATCTCTAAACGCATGGTTAAATCTTTTTTTCAACTTTTCGTATCAAAATCCACTCGAGAGAGGAACCGAAATGCGGTTAATCTAGCAAACACGCGTAAGTACTTGCGTCGGAATTCATAAAAGAGCATGTGAAATCCATATGCATAATTCTGCATAGCGTGTCCGACGGGGTTGAACCGTTGTAGAATAGCTCTTTATTCGTCAAAGCTCTGTGATGTGCCAGACGAGTGCCAGATCTCGTATAACCCAGCTTTCGAATTGCGAGCGTTAAAATATTTACACAGCCGAACGTGGTACCTCCGTAATTGAAGTAAACACGAATTTCATTACGTAATGATCGTATACCGCTAATAATTTCTTTATGATGCCGGTGATGCGCCAGCGTTCGAATACTTTCGCGTACGAGTGTACATGCTACGTATAAAGTTTTACAAAATACAGCGAAGAGCGCGTTAGAAAACTAGCGGGACGGGAACGGGGCAAGAAGGACGGAAAGAACTTATTTAGATTTTTCACCATTTTTATAATAATACGCGATAAAAAAGAGGAATCTATTGAATAATTTCTGATGGAAGCATCTTTATAATTTCAATAATAGAAAATAAAACACGCGAAACCGGTCGTGGCACGGTTAGCGTTAAAAGAACCCAAGTTGTCTGGTTCGATTTTGAAAAATTATTTCGTTATAAAAAACGTCGGAATATTAATTTCGGCCATGTTTTTTTTACCAAATATTGCAAGTATTCGTAATCGATCGAATAGTATCGCGCGCCTCCGTTGTTGCGTTGTTTGTCCGAAATGTATCCAGATTTGTGAATTGCTTCGTTCGAGTACCTTGACTCGCCTCCCGTCTTCGCTCGTGTTTTAACATGTAAACATGTCCTAAAGGGAGGGCGATTAAGCTGACAAATTGCGAATCAATTTACCTATCGCGGGGACTCGCTTTACAAATCAGTCGCAACGCGCTAATTATAAACGGATCCATTGCTAGCTGTGTCACATATCGAGGTCTATGGCACGTCAACCGTTATCGAGTTTCTATATCACGAAACCATGAGCGCAAACTGTTTACCAAAAATTTATTATAATAATAAATTAATATTAGAACGCCACGTTGCATCGACATTAGCGTCCTAATTTTTAAACGGCGGATTTTATGCATCTATAAAAAAAAACTGAATAGATGTAATTTCAAACAGCAAAAGCATCGTTGTCATATTATTTTCACGATACACCCTGTGCAATAAAATATCAAAATTTTGGTTCGATCACCGAATTTCTGTTTTTATTAACAATGTATCGACGATCGAACAATGTATTCTGTTTATATTAACAATGCGTTGATACCATCGTTCGAATATCGTTAAGCCAAATAAAAAGGGGCATAAATACGAGGTGAATATTTTCTCGTCGCTGTTCCGTGTCCTAGCTGGATTCTACAGTATTTTGAAATTAGCTGAAATCGAAGTATTCGTAGCACCGTGATAAATAGACGGTGGATTTTATGCGTTTATGACAAAAATGTGTAGATGCAATTTGAAACGGTAAAATTGTTGAAAGAATTTAAAAATACTGTTATATCAGGAAAACCTGTTCCGCAACCAAAGGATTAGAGACACAAAAAGGAGGATTGCATTCCCCGCAGGAATGTTCCGATAAAAATATGCCAGCGGTGCAGGGTTTTTGTGCTTAGATACCGCGTGACTTAATTAGCCGGTTAGTCGATAGACATTTATTTTTGCCCGTAGACGCTCGCTTTTTATTACTACGCCGCGCCGCTGCGCCGGGAACGTCGCGTGGAGAGAACGAGACAGACATCGTTGTAAATGATGGCTACATTCTCATTCCCATTGTGTCGTGCGAAAGCCGATCACACTTGCGACAGGTATTATCTTAGGAAAAGTGGGTGACGCCGCGTTGCTTCTACGACGCTGCAACAACGGCCTGAATAAATTGCATTTAGACTGCAACTCCCCTCCCGAGAATATGTTATTATTCTATCTTTGCGACTCTACCGTTCGTACACCGATTTTAATGAAATAAACTCTGTCGAATGTACAACGAGTTCCACGAACTATGGCCACCTATAATATTTTATTGTTAGTTGTATCAGACTTCGGACAACGCGCAAAAATAAAAATAATTTCGTGGCAGTTAACTGTTCCGTCATAATTGAAACGCCTCTTGCGAGTCTAATAATTGTTGCACACGAAAATGCACAAGTTATCGCTGCTTTTCACACGTTCGTGCACCTCTGGATATACCCATAAAAATGGATGTTCCAGTGGCGTATTTATATCTATAGTCTACGCATCGACGCTCCGATAACCCGTAAGTATGCGCGATAATTTATCCGAGGAGCACAATTTTTAATCGATCGTTCGCACGGAACCTTGAAACAACGCGTTGCAACGTTGTCGTTAAAGCTGCCGCGCGACACACTCGCCAAACACAAATAAAGCAAACCGATGAACGCGTTATCGAACGCTTAATCGTTTACCTTTTCCCCTGTACACTCGGGAACAAAATGATAGCGCACACATTAAAATTAACACGATAATGCCTTATTTCAACGAGTCACACTCGTCGCGAAGATTTGAAAAAAAGTCCAACAAATACGAACGTTACGCCTTTCTTTTTTAAGTGAAATAAAATTTGATTCGTTCGCAATCGATAGACTGCGAGATGTTTACGCAATCATTCATTTTTTCAGGCAAATTTCAAGAAAGTGCGAACAACTAAAATCTTATCGTCAGTGGTGGTAGCCTTTCTAGATTCGAAATAAAGGCGGTTTTTCAATGAAAAAGCAATTTGAAGAAAAATACGCATTCCTCGATAAAAAAAAATAATACGAAAAGTGAAACATACTGCTCGTAAGTTATTCGACAAGTTAATCTTCCTTCGTTGTTCCAAAGGCATTCGGTTCTTCTTATGGACCTCCTGTTTCTCTGAATTTACGCCGTGATTCTTGTACTTGGCGAAAATGATTTAGCTGATTTCTTTCGCGACATCCCCTAAAATAGTGCCACTGGACGAAAAAATGATCTGTGCTGCTTATAAATATATAAAAAAATTTCTTAGACAATGGTTATACCGTTTAATAAATTTAATACAATGCAAAAGCAAAAGAAATTTTTTCAATGTCAATTTTTGAAATTTCAAGGTCACGAATTTTTTTTTAAATCAATATTACATTTCGTTTCTATATTGTTACAGCGTGTAAAAATACAAATTCAACGATATATAAACATATATACCGATAATATACCGCAGTGGAGAAAAACGAGTTACAAATTTAAAAAATGTTCAAAGTCGATGCGGCAGTATTTCCCGTTATTCGATCAATTTCAAATTTCGCACACATTATTTTTTCATCCGATGGCACAATTCTACGGGGTGTCGCGAGAAAAGATCTGCGAAATAATTTTCGCCATGTATAACCAAGGTGCACCCTACTGCGCACACGCTACCGGCCAAAAGTTTGGAATCGCGGCGTAAATTCAGAGAAACAGGAGGTCCGTGAGAAGAACCGAGCGCCTTTGGAACAACCAAGGAAGATTAACTCGTCGAATAACTTACGTGCTCGAGTCCACCCTGATGTGGAGGTTGAGAACGACGAGAGTGTCGCCCATGACAAACGTCCGAGTCCCGTTACGTGCAACGAGCGAGGTTCTACCGTAGATCGTCGCGAGCCACGGGATCACCGACCTCCGAACAAAGGCGGTGCTTTCAATCTCGTAGGGGCATAGTCTGACGGTTCGTTCATCTTTCCCTGTGAATGGCCATCGAAATCGCGGCGCTTCCCACGGAACCCTAAAATTAGAACTCACCTTTTCGGATCGGGCACGGTGCAGAAAGATCTGGGTCGGCGCCGGATGTAGGAACTCTTGATCCAGTCGGCTTCATCCTCAAAGTCGTAACGGTAGAGACCCCTCGGATAGGTCGGGTGAGGCTGACGGTACATGATCTGGTATGGTCGCCGAGGGTAGGGAGCGTCGCAGAGATTCTCGTCGCTGGGGACGCTTCTCACGCAGGCGGATAGGATCGAGGTGCGGGCGGAGCTGCACGGCGACGGGCCTTTCGACGACAGGCAACCGAAGAAGCCGCCCTCGGATTTCTCGACAGCGTCCAATTGCCGGCTAGTTATGCAGTACTGCTCTTTGATGTCCTCGCGGGAGTATAGCGGTGTCGCGCGCCGATCCCAGTCGATGCTAATGTTGCCACCGGATGCGCCGAAACCGCCATGCACATCCACCTGGGTCGAGACGTCCACCTGTCATGTACACGAGGTTTAGTCTAATTAGTGGAAAATCGATGGAGGACGCGTCGCCGGTTGATCGATGGCGCACCGGCCATTGTAAAACTAATTTCGCGATGGACTGACCGTTCGTTCGTTCGTTCGTTCGTTCGTTCGAGGGACTCTGCCGCGAGGGTATTCTTGGCCAACCGAGTGGAATCGTTACCGAGCAATGCGAATGAAACTGTCACCGCTGATAATCATTATGCGCGCTGATATTAACGCTAGACCGACTGGCCAAAGGATCTCGCGAGCTCGCTTCGCACCAGATACAGTAGCGCTCAATTAAATTTCCTACAGGGTAGCAGCGTTCCTCTTTCAGAAATTCACTTAAGGTGATAGATTCGTTTTTCCAGGATAGATGTCTCACAGAAAAATGAACGCTGTGTTGCGAAGGTTGTTTCGTCGAATTTAAAATATCGACATGCAACACATTCTCGACGAAACATCTTTCGCGTGCAACGCAAATGTCTATTAATCGTGAGCGTATCCGGTAATAAGCGAAATACGCTTGTCCGGCATTTAAGTAAACAAATGAAACCAACAACCGCGCGAATTTGGTTTTTAAAACGACCGGCCCTCGTGTAAACCACGATACGTTCTTCGCTTGAAACGAACGCACGTTTGCGACATAAAAAAAAACACAGCCGTACATTCTCCAATTACTTGAAATATAGTAGTTTGTCCCATTTTTCGTCAAGCTTATATTTCACGTTTCGAACGGACTTTACACCGTCGATACGCGGACGTTCGAAATTTCTACCGCAACGATTTATTTTTCAAAACCTGTCAATTCCTAATTGCTCGGGAAAAAAAGATAGAGGAGAACATTTTATTTATTTAGTTTCTATTAAAGTTGGGCGCGGTATCGGTTTCTGTCGCTATCCGTTCAAACAAATCGATCGCGATGTATCGAACGGAAATGCAATACTATCAGCCCAACCCTCGGAATATTGCTGCGCGACGCTCACTAGTTAAAAAGTGCAACTGCGTGTTTCAAATAGTTGGCAGATTCCATTTCTGCGCGGTTGTAACACGCGGATTATTTCGACTATTTCGAAAGTGATTCGATAAGCGCTTTTCCTTTTCCGTGTTTCCGGTTCGATCATCAAATCGCCACGTTATTGGAGTTCGGCAAATGTTATTGGTAGACAGCGGATTTTATGCATTTTGTATGATAAAACAAACAATTAAATATCGAGTTGTCGCGAACGTTCGCTTTAAGTGTTCGAAGGGAAGTTACCAAGGAGAAATACGACGTCGGAGAATATAGCCTTGCGTGGCATGGAAAAGGTTTTAGCCGTCGATAAAATGAGTTTCCTCGATAGATGTCGATATCCGCTTGTGGACGATCGAAGAAAATTTGTTCCCGGACGAATGTTTCTTTGTTCGAATATCATAAAAGTTCCATTATTGTGGAATGGATAGAAGTTGGTTACATTTACAGGTGCCGGTGTACGCGTTCGTGCATATACACACGGACGCACACGTATATCGGGTTCCCATCAATCGGCAGTGGTGGAACTTTTATGACATCGGATCAGCGAAAGGTCCGTATCCATAAAATATTCACGCATCGAGGATCATCGTGCGCGTTAATGGATTTCATGAGGAGATATTGAAAATCTAGCTAAAAATTATGACGGAAATAAAACGCCCCGAAACCTGCCCGACGGCATTAAAAAACGAAACACGATATCATTTCCTTTTTCGACCGACGGAGCTAGAAAAAGTCTATTATCGCTTAACGAATACACCGTACGATCGATGGTACTTTAATCCCATTTAAGTATCCCAGTTAGGACACAAAGTATATTTTGAAAAAAAATCGTAACACATAACACTCGTACACATCAGAAATGTTGTAAAATGCAACTTCTAGTATCTTTTTCTACAATTCCTATCAACCGCAATTTTTGAAAAAATTTCTTTTCGCATCCTGCAGCAAACTAATTGCTCTGGCTTCCCAACAAAGTCCAAATCGTATGGTACAATATTGAAAAAGTTATCGTGTTTTTTAGAGCGTCCGGAATATTAATTCGTTTCACTGTACGCGGAAAGTGGTGGGGAAGAAACTGAAGGTTACGTATAGCAATCGAAGTAGAGCTCGAAGAGAGAATTTAGTCCTCCTTGGAGATTTACCCTTGTCGATATCTTGCCGCCAGTACAGTGCTCCTACACAATTCATAGACAGAAGCATATCCGCTTCTGTATTATTGTCATTAGTCCGTCACAGTCAACGACCAGAAATAATTAGGTTCCTGTTAGACGCCTGTACGTCGAGTCGAGCAAGTAGACTTGAATATCGTTTACCTATATCGATCTAACCACGTTAGGTTGATGCATAAATCCCTCGCTTTCTCGAGCACGATTTTATCTCGACAATTAAGTTCAGCTACTAAAACTATTAAATATTTTATTTCGTTTGGAAAAACGTTCAAATTTTGCGAAACGATGTATTGGATTTCATAGAATGTTGTAACTAGACTCCGGATGTTTATGCAAAATAAAAAGTTTGTGCAGCAATTGCAAGACACAGGAGCTAAATACAAATTTATATTCTTCATTGATAACGTTAGTACTATTTAGGTTACACATTGATTCGTATAAACGATTACGGTAAAGTCGCGTTATTTTGCAAACGGCTGTGTTCTGCACGGAGAAATATCGTCTAGGGACATTATTTTTTTATGACAGTCTACCGCGCCGACAGCGCCGAAAGTACAAAGGAAGCCGAACGTAGAAAAGGACAACATGTAAACACGGATCGCGTTGTCCTTCCTTGCGCCCAAAATTATCATCGTCGATTAAACGACTAAATACGGTTAAAACTATATCGTGTTTCGTATGATTTTAATCAGAAAAATGCCACGAATAAGTTGGTGAAAGTCCCATAAAAAAAATTAAGAATTGCAATTGCATTGGTAGTGGTTTACATCGATATGCCCGAGCCGGGATCAAAGTTCGAACGGTGCGGCACAATTGCGTATACTCGATATTTCCATTTCCGACCTGACGCCTGGAAAACAATAATTGATTGTTAGAGATTAATTAAGAACGTCTGCGTCGCCTGGTGGTTTCAGCGATTCGTTAGGCTCGTTACAATCGCATCGATGTCCCTTGCGCGATCTTCTATTTTTCGACACCGTGAAAATCGATCGTTACGGCCGCTATATCGGACAAAATAATGACGCGATAATCCGATGAAACTGCTAGATGATAACGATTCGGTCCAATCGCAGTAGAGCGCAACTGTTTTAACCGATCTCTATTTAGAGTGTTCGCGAAATTAGCGTACTCCTCTAATAGGCAAAAATAAATGTAATTGAACTTCTGGGAAAGAAAATTATCAAACCTGAGAGACTGTCGCCTTGGACGATAGCAATGAACGTGTTAAAAAAAATTCAACTCAACGTCTCCGCTTGCTGAAACCAGCGCAGGGACTTATTGTCTCTCCTAAAAAAATTTTTTCATCGAAAGCCGAAGCTGCGCTTCTACTCCAATAATTCTCTCTGTTGTAAAACTGCAAAAAGGTGAACAAGTGTTCCGTAACGGTGATCGATAATGCGACGTGAGGTTCTTACGTGCATCGAGAAAGTTTAATTCTTTCTTTTTGTTAGAAAAAAAAAACGAAAAGAAGAATGGAACACCAAAAAATTCATTTATTTCGCAACAGAACTGAACCGAGAATGTGCCGACTATAATATCCGTCAGATCAAACAACAAACTTATATAATTTCCCCGAGACTTATAAAGTTGCACACTTCTCAGCTCTGTGTACTGCAGAGTTAAGATGGCCGATAACGTACCACGTTCGACGAGAAGTTAGCGAAAATATTTACTTAAGCGAAAAGTAACTATAATATGAAAAACGCATACATATATATTTTCATTTGAATTAATCTTCGTAGTGTAATTTATACAAAGTTTGAAGATCCGCTGTCGCGCACGCTCTGTGCTTATTTGGGATACAATATCGTATGTAATTCTACAGGGTGTCTCAAAATTCCTTCAACATCCGGAAATGGGAGGTTCCTGAGATCATTCGAAGCGTCCGCGGCTTTGTCAAGGAGTTGTTAACGAAAAACGCGGACGATTCGGAGCGCGGCTACAGCGAACGGCGTATCCTGGATCCTACTCGTACGCTTAGGTTATGGACCCCACTCGTATGTTTAGGCTTGAGACCCAAATCTTGACACCTGGCTGAGAACCCCACTCGTACGCTTAAGCTGCGGACCCCATTCTTTACGCCAAGCTACGGATCCCACTCGTACGTTTAGGCTGTGGACCTCGCTTTCGACGCTAGGCTGCGGACCCCGCTCGTACGCTTAGGCTGTGGACTCCGATCGTACGTTTCGGCTGCGAATCCCACTCGTACGCGTAGGTTCTGGCGGGAAGGTCGACATGGGAGTTCATCGTCGCTACATCGCTTCGTTTCGGTCACACCGATACGCGCATTTCCTGTCATCGTCGAGCAATTCGACCAATAGCGGAATACCTACAGCGCGGAGTAAGGATATCCCGTGGCCCCCTACGAGTTTCTCACTGCCATCTCCTGATGGACGATCGGTGAATTCTATAAGTGAGATATGTATTGACGATAGCGTTACCGCATGGCGAATTTTGCCATAACGATCGAATATCTCGGGAACCATGAATATCGATACACATGCACCGTAACTGTTTTACGCTCAGACATTCTACTCTAACTAATTCCGAGCAGAATCCCGGTAATGGGTTTTTCGATATCCATATAACTCGGAAAGCGTCTCAGAGCAAACAGCCTTACCGGTGACAGAAGCGAAGCTGGATTTTCATAACACCTTAGCCGAATGAACTGATTAAAAGGTGCAATTTACGCTGCAATTTATCTGGCACGGCCAACCTCCGCTCCGTAGCGGAGGTCGCGTCGTTTTTATTTCACAAACGGAGATACGAGAGAAATCTCGAGGCGCTCCGGGATGGCTACGAAGCCTTAACTATACCGAATGCTGTAAGCAATCATGTTGTAGAAAGATAGACTTCCCGTTTCAAGAATTTTTATAAACACGTAGGAATTTAATCCCTCGCCGTACGATTTTCTTCGGACCTACCGAAGTGGAATTACTTTATCTTCGACAGTCTCTTCGGATAAAACGGAAGTTTATATTTATTATACCCCTACGGTGGCCCAAAAAGTTTTTCAATCGCCGCAGTTTCTTTTACTTTCAACCGTTTAGGATGTACAGCCTGTTCCGGTTGCGCGGGTCACCCTGTACGCTGTTTATCTATTTTTGCTAGTGGGTCATCTTTTACGATATTTTTTGTACCAAAGGGGTAGAAGTGAAAGCGGTCGCAAGTTCGCTGACTCGTACAGGTATGGCCGCCTAATGTACGGCGAAACGTTCGCCAGAGAACTGTGCGAAGCCTTGAGAAATGCATGGAAGCAAGAAGAAAGCTCGAGGAAAAGGAAACTGTGAAAGGAAACAGTTTTTTAAAAACTTTGGCGTGAACCTGGCGGCATTAACGCATCTGCCATGTATAAGTCATCGCAGAGCAAATTTATATTTTGGTTAAGGGGTTAGGACTCGGGACACGGTAACAAGTGGGAAAAATATAAGATTTTTAAACAACGGTACAGAAAAAAAATTAACGATCGATTAATATAACATTTTGTATTTCGGTTGACTATATTACGAACTATAAAAAAAATGCTTGTAATATTTAAAAAATAATTTGTTCTTATGCTTTTCGTCGTGTTTGCTCCGAAATATCTTTTCCTCCAGATGGCCAACTGGTGTACAACGTTCCTACAAATCGAATTAACTATATAAAAAATCACAAACCTGTCATAAACTGTGATGCATTCTGTAGGTATCGACGAGCCCCCATTTTGTCAATTTTTGTAAAAATTAACAAAATGGCTGATAATTTAAATTTAACGGCTGAACTTCGATAGAAAATTTGTTAATTTTTTATTTATATTTAACAACATAACGGGTAACTGAAAAAAAATCGATCGTCGATGCCTAATAGATATTGTAATGAAGATAACTGTAAAATTTGAATGTAATTGCTAAGGTAGAACTCGAGATATCTTGTGCACCGTACCGAAAAACGTTTCCGTAACATAATATAGAGTATAAATGACGGAGACGAGTTAATTCGTCATCTTCATTGGAAGAGTTAAAACAGATAGGAATTAAATGCTGCGAATGTAAGCCATCGTAGCTTTTTCTTAATCAGGTACGAATAATTACACCAATTAAACGGTCGCGTTCCGACCGTTCGCAAATAGGAGTCTTCCTAAGCATTTATCATTCCTCGAAATAAAACTTTAACTTATAAATCGCTTGGTTCCTTTATAATACCGCGATTTAACTTGCTTAAAGTGTTGGGCTTATTAACATAAACGCGCTCTCCCGGCTAATTCCAACAAAAAAGCACAAGCTTACCAACGCAGGATAACTCGCTAGCAATTAACGCGCGAATACAGGGCATAAACGGAGCATTTGTAGCATTAAGGTCAAACTAAAATTGTCTCCGAGCTGAAATAATTCGGCAAGCACGTATCTATTTGAAATGCTGCAAGTTCAGCTTAATTTCTAGAAAAGAAGATACTCCGAAAGTTGTTAGCAACGAAATATACAGGCTGGTCCACGCAACTCGTTCACCCTCGATAACTTCCAAAGTATGCGTTGTATGAAAAAACTTTTTCTAGAATAGTTGTATGGTTCGAAGGGATACGTTATGCGATTCATATACTTTTCTTATAAGTGGAGGGATTTCGGAAATTTGAAGGTCAACTTCGTTTTTTTTTTAAATGGAATGCTATATTTTTTATGCCAGAATATCGAAGAGCGTTAAATTTTGAGTAAAAAGGTCTCTGTTCGATAACTGAAAATCACGCAGCGAGAGAAAGGACAGCGTGACGCACGGTTCCGCGAAGAATCGTCCGGCGCGGCGGAACGATGAAAAATTCTTTTCGAGCAATGCGATTTTATTGGAATCCGACCGCTAAAAATATCAACGATGGGTATCTTCTGACGGAAGCTCGTATAATCTCGCGGCGAGAAATTTTCTACTCGCGCCGATAGGACGGTGAAATTCCTTGCTGCGTAATTCCATTTATTGGAACTCAAGCGTGAAAAGATCAACAAAAAGGACCCCTCGACGGGGAAAATGGAACAGACTTCTCTCTCTCTCTCTCTCTCTCTCTCTCTCTCTCTCTCTCTCTCTCTCTCTCTCTCTCTCTCTCTCTCTCTCTCGATAAAACTGACCCACATTCGATCGCGGGAAACGAGTCTTCGAGTGCATCATTGAGGCGCACCGAGCACTTATTCGAAAGACGAGAGGATGACACGCTGAGTTACGAGCTTCGATTCCAGGTCGTGCACTCCTATTCAGCAAAAAAAAGAAGTAGTGAAAAAGAAAAAATGGGAAGAGGCTGGGCCGGAGTAGGGAGAAGAAGAAACGAGAACTCCTCGAGCAGTAATCACGATTAATTAAAGGCTTTAAACTAACTCGAGTTCTTACGGTTTCCATGCCCTTTATGACACTTTCAATGGTCGGCTCGCCGTCGTGCCACCTTTCAGAGGATTTCTTCGGAATTACCGGTATCATTGTTTATCAAATTTCCAACGATAATTATCGATCCCGGGGTAGCGCGCCCGCGCGCGGACCTTATTAAAGAATAATTCTCCTTCTCGGTCTTAATCAGTCGTCCGGGAATTGAACTTTTCTATTTTTTTCTTTTCGTGTCGTCGCTTCGTACTCGAGACCCGGAGGAAGGAACAATTTTTAAACGAATTACAACGGAACTTTCGAGCGGTTCAACTGCTGAAAATTTCGGTGATAAAAATGATAGCTTCGTGCTTTTCGCGTGCGACGTGTAACTGAAAGAAATATGAATGATGCTCCCGCTAATCGAAAGCGGGCTGTACAGGATGGTTAAATCTGAGGTAGTAAACAGTCGATCGCGAGCCTGGACTCGTTTCAAAACTCGCATTCTCCACTTTTGCAAATCAGCGTTCATTTTCTTTCAAGATATTTTTACACGATGTAGCAAGTGGAAAAACTCATTTTTCCAATTCAAACGTTTCCATAAACTCTGAAAAATTTTTCTCGTCAATGAAACTGTCATAGATTCGAAGATCGAAACCTCATCTTGACAGCGACCCTTCGTAAATTGATGTACGATTTTTCCCTCTGTTGCATGCAACAAAAATGCACACCCACCCGAATCTGTCGCAAACGCATAACGTGTTCGCACGATAACGTAGATAATTCGATCAATTTCTTGAAGTAAAAGGAACGGATGACTGGAAACTCGTCTACATGGTAATATTAAGAGTAGGCATGTTGATCCATTCGTGTTCAGGCGGTGTACAATAAGACTGGTGCACACGGAGAAAGGAAAGAAGCTGGAAAACGAATCAATGACTTTAAAGGATTACGTGTTTCTCGGAAAGGTCGCCGCATCCATTCATTCATGAATTCCCGGTTACGTTTCTCGAACCGTTGGCTGAGCCAGTCCCAGCGATTTCTTTTATTAAATTTATCAATAATTTATTCGCAACTGCGAGAGCTTCCGGCCGTCATTGAATTGCAAAAGTCCGGTGACAAAGGTGAAACGAGGAGGAACGGGCAGAAACTATCGCGTGGAGATCGAGAGGGGATCTAAAGAAATAACGTGGACGAACGAAAAGGAACGAGAGAGTCAACTCGAGAGGAAGTCGGATCAAATGATTTCCAAACCACGAAAGTTCCCTGCTGGCAAACGAAGAAAATTACGTGAAATCTTCGAACGTAAACCGGACCGGATGAGACGATGGCGAATCGACGTTTAAATATTAAATATCGCTTCGTCGTATAATATTCCCTTCGACAAGGGGGGTTCGAAGGAATCGAAGCGGACGATCGGATTAACCTACGACGGGACAAACAATGGGGAACGTTAACGGGGCAGTTGTTACAGTTTTTAGCTCCGATAATTCTGTAATTTCGATGAAAAATGTTTCATGGACAGAGCGGCACGCCTCGTTAATTAGCGATAACGAGTGAGCGCTGAAACGAAATTCAAAAGATGAAAAAGCTAGAAGAAAAACGGCAAATGATCAGGTGTGCGGCTGCTGACAGTTGTTCGACACGAATCGAATTATATCGATGTTGCGTATCGCGAATAAAACGAGACGTTGAATTTCCATTGACTTTTTACGAAAGTTTATCGCAGAGAGGAGAACGTGTCACGAGAAACAAAGAAAGTGTGAAACGAGTTTCAGCGTCGGATACGGAGTTATAGAATTTGGTAAACGCCGTTGAAACGAATGAACTGTCCGATAGAACGGAGGGGAGACAGGAACTCGCAGCAGCGCGACAAACTAAATAAAAGAATGGCGTTCCGGCTAGATGAGCACTTGTCAAACCTCGACCATCGAGCTCGGACTATTCGTCGCTAATGAAATTGACCAGAGTAACGAGGTTCGGAAAAAACGTCACCCCTGAAACGATTGTCCACGCGTAAACAACGAAACGCATTAGCAGGAGCTTGTCGGTGCATCCGAGCGACGGAAACGGCTATCGGCCGTTCAGGGTGTCTAAATATTTACCGTGGAAGCGTTTTCCCGCGACGCAAGAACAAAAAAATAGGGGGTTAGCAGCAAGCGGGAGAGAAAGGAGGAGGAGTAGAAGGAGGAGAAGGAGAAGGAGAAGGAGGAGGAGGAGGAGGAGGAGGAGGAGGATGGAACTATCAAAACAAACTTGAGGGACGAGGGGGTCAACGGACCCGCGAGAAATTCAGGGTAACGAAAGGCCGAACGCGGACAAGGTGTTGTTAGGCGAATGTTAAGAATGCGGAGGCTGACGAGGAAAGTCCTGATACCTGTGGATGATAGACGGCGGTGGTCTTGCCGAAGGAATCATCTGTCCGGATGCCCGGGGTTGGACCCGTGAACTCTGCCTGCAGGTTCCTCGGATTAATCGCGATCTCCGGGCCAGTCTGAGTCTTCCTTGTCCCCTGGGGACCGGCAGAGGGTCCCACGCTCGGGGCCTTCACCATCGTCGTGGCCGCACCCCGCGAGATTCCCGACGAGTTCCTTTGGTCCTTCGGTGTGTACACGCGAGAAAACAAAAGAGAGCGAAAGAGAGAGAGAGAGAGAGAGAGAGAGAGAGAGAGAGAGAAGAGGGAGAGGGAGAGAGAGACACACACGTAACGCACACGCACCCTTCGCCCGCACCCGAATAACCCGCACCCACGCACGAAACAGACGACGACGAGAGCGTAGCCGAGAACACGCTGCTGCTCTTGGCTGGCCTTAACGCCGGGTTTTATCGATCTGTCCTTCTCTCGTTCTCCCTCGAGGAACGCGAGAACCAAAGAAACAAGCCCCTTGGTCCTGACGGTAGGACCTAGGAGTACCCGAAAAGGTGGCACTCACCACCCAGCGTCGTCGTCGACTATCTCGACGCTCCGTTCCCTCCCTCGCACGTACATCGTCTCGTTCTGTGTCGACCTACCCCGACCTCCCACAGAGAGCAGACGTCAGCGCCAATCCGGACCAACCCCGAACCATCCGAGAGATTCTCTCTCGACGAGAGAGGTCTCGCCGACCAGAAGTTCACCGAATGCCGCGTGATCCTTGGGGTGGTTCAGGCGGGAGCGGTCCGGGGACAATTTCATTCCACCAACGAACGATGCGTGAATGTTTTCATTGATACCGACAAGCGGCAGAGGCGGGGGTGCGTAATGTTTCGTTTACAAGAGTCGTTTTAACCGCGGACACGGAATTTAATAATCGGCTCGCGTGGCCTACACCCCTGACGCGCTTCTCGTTTCACCCGCGAACATGCGACACGTACACCCAGCGACAATGCTACGAGACATACGAACAAACGAATAACAAGGAGACCGCTGATCTTTGCGCAAAATAAAAATTGTCTGCGTCGATTGCAAGAAATAGAAACCAAACCGAATGTTATTTCTTCCCGTAGTGATTTTAATGGAGGAGGAATCGTACAATTTTGCTGTAAATGTATAAACATCCGCAGTCTAATTTTAACCCTTTGCACACCTTTATCGAGTGCGACTCGACATCGGCGAAAGAAAAATATAAATGAAACGTTGTTTTTCAAACATAGACGAGATTAACAGCGGATCGCTGAAAGAGCTAAAAGCTATCCTAAAGATCGAGTTCCAGAAGCGTGTACCACCTAATGGAGACTATTTTGAAAGGGATAACATTCGCGTAGACGAATAACTAAAATTTTTTCCGAAAAATGAAAATTCCCGTTATTTTTTGAACACGCCTCGTATGTTCGAGAAATGCAGAAATCATTTCACGCGATTCCATAATTGTATTCGATGATCCTCGATCGGTTCGGCCTTGGGATGTACTTTTCTGAATATTTTATATTCTCTGACCTTTCGACTGATTTTTTCCTCTATGGAAAGGGAAAACCGTCACAGAGGGTTAAGTCCGAGTTAGAGAGGACACGCATACATACGCGTAGAACGGGAATTTATTTTTATATCCAAAAAAGTTTTCAGCGGTTAAGAGCCGTGACAAAGTGCATTCCTGATATAACATGACGCGATCGTTAAGTACGATAGCAGTGGACTAAAACCGTTTTAAAAACTGTTGCGAATAGCTTAAGTATAATAACTAGACTACGGATGTTTACGCGATATTCAATTTTCGTAGACGAGTCTCAAGAAAGTGGTACCGATTAAAATCCTATTTTCATTGGTAATAACTGGACGGCGGATCTTTACGCGAAATAAAAATTTTCTTCCTGGATTGCAACAAACTGAAGTGAAACAGAAATTTATTTTCTATATTAAGATGTTTAATAGATTGAAAATAACGTAACAGCCTATTTGTAAATTCTTTTAATGTTTTCACTGTTTTAAGTTATACCTACTCCTTATCGTAAACGCATAAAATCCCCTGTCCAGTAATCACATTTTTCGATTCAAAATAAATCAAAATCGTGCTAAATTCTGTCGAATCGATACTCCAGCCTTTTTTTGTAAATTATAAACTACATAAACGCATAAAGATCCGCAGTCTAATAATAACGCTCGCTAAGAATTACAAACCATCGATAACAAATTGAATATTCTTTGCGAAACTGTACATCTTTGTGCAAACGTTGTATTCACAATTATTATTGCATATTAATTGCATATTTTCACAAACTTGTTTATAGGAACCTCAACAGGAAAAATTGTAATTTTGTCGATCCGAAAATTTCAAATAAGTTCGAAAATGCACAAAATTGGCGGTCTAGTAAGACTTTTCGCCGAGCCGAAATCCGACTGTTGTAGCAGCGATCCGATTGGTCCGTGTTTTTCCCTAACAACTCCTTGACAAAGCCGCGGAGAACATTTCCGCAAAGGAAAAAGTTCCTTCGAATCGTCTCAGGAATCCCCCGTCGAAGGAAGTACAACATGTTTGGGACACCCTGTATGTATAATACATATAGCCGTGCTAGCGATTCGAGGCGCGCGAGCACGAAAGGAGCGCAAACAGGGAATTGCAACCTCCCATGATCTTCTACCTCGTCTGTCCTCGTCCCCCTTGTTCCCCTTGTCCCCCTTGCCCCCTCAAGTTTATTCCCTCGGTGGAGCTACTAAGATCGCTTGTCTCAATTTCTTCCACGCATTCGCCACCACCGTTCGTTCTTTCCCTAATCCAGAAGTCTCCCCATCAGATGACGTCCACCCCATGTCGTAAAGATCAGCCTTCAAAACTCGTCTGTCCCGCTTTCCACTCTGACGACCTCCGCCGTGAACGCACGGGGCACTGGCCTGTAATGTCACGGCTTCGGACGATATTATTTGGTACGCTTCTTCGGAAAATCGTCCGACATCGTTGGAGTTTCTGTGTTCGATGCCGTTCATACATTATGTCAAAAAAAATATATCAAGACATCTCCAATGAAACACACAAATTTTCAATTTTCGTCAAAATTCATTTTATCGCCTTCAAAATAGACCCCTTCCGAGGCAATACGCTTCTGCGAGCGTAAAATCCAATCGTCGAAGCGCTTCTTATAAGCGTTTTCTGGCATGACCTCCAGTTCCTTCAGCGAATTTTCTTTCACGGCCTCCACCGACTCAAAACGGCGACCTCGAAGTGGTAGTTTATTATGCTGAACCAGATGGAGAAAGTTAAGGTAATTATTTAGAAGTTTGGCCTTCTCGCCGGATTTGACGACCTTGAAATATGTTCTCCAGGTCATCGTTCCGAACAACTTTTCCTCATACGTGTTACCGCCGCTCGATTTTTCTTTTCGAGATATTTGTAAAAAACATTGATAATTATTTAGAAAGAGGTACTCCTCTCCGGATTCGATGAAATTTAAATATGTTATGGATTTCGACATTTCGAACAACTTTTTCCTTTTCACGTATCAGGGGGTCTGTTTTAGTTTTTGAGATATTCGCAAAACGCTGTTGCTGGTACCGAATTGAATTTTTCGTATTCGTGCATCTAATACGTCTAACACGTATTCCGTATTTTCTGAACACGTTGCGAACCTTAGAAAGAAAACAGGGTCCGACTCTGGTTACATATGAGATGAGCTCTCAATTTTGAGAGACTACTCCTGAATTTTCGTATGCCGTAACGGGCCGTTAGGCCGGCCCGACCTCGAATGCTGGCGCGACATCCTTCATCGATCCAACTTTCGAAAATGAACGACGTTCTTGCGAAGAGCAACCAACGAACTCAACGAAAAGCCCAGAAAAACCATTATCGTCCACCCACAGACAAGCTTGCGCACTGACTGCCTACAAAGGGTGTATTGGACATCGCGATCAGGAAAAAAGATGGTTTTGCGTCATCGTTCGGCAGCGATTGCTAAAGCACCGACGCCTACACGAAAAACGGAGCGTACGCCTACTGAAAAAGAACATGGCACGGTACAGCTAACATTCTGGATCAAACATGACCATCCTGTACGGCACAACGAAAGAAACAACTCACCCACGCGTCTGTACGATTCTTTTTTATTACGAACATGCATCCGTCTTTGCATAATTTTTAGGCTGTCATTTGGTACAAGGCTGTCTACCCACTTGCACGCCACTGTAAACTTTCATTAACATGGTGCACGAGATTCAAAAATCGATGCGGACGAAATGTTATATTTTTTAAACATTTAACGATAACCGTAACTGGTACAAAATGTGTCGTTTATATAATATATCGATACCCTGGTCCACCCGAGTTCTCGTCAACGCTTTGCGTTGTCTGGAGGCAGATAGTTGGGGGAAATGGGATATCGTTCGAACGCTTCTCGTGGCCATCGCTCTTGGTGAACGCGTCGGGTATCGGTTCCGACTGGAGTTGGACTGCGAGCATTGTACGCGCCGCGTCACCCTCGAACCAGAGCCTTCTGCTTCGCGAATCTATCTCTTCGCGAGGGGACGGTTGTATACTTTTCCTCGCGAAGAGGCTAAGCGGAACGAAACGCAAGGGCAAGCTTTGGCACGTCCGCTTGGACTCTACCCTACCCTACCCTGGTCTACCCTACGAAGGTCTACCTTACCCTGGTGTACCCTACCCTGGTGTACCCTACCCAGGTCTACCCTACCCTGGTATACCCTACCCTGGCCTACCCTACGAAGGTCTACCCTACGAAGGTCTACCTTACCCTGGTCTATCTTACCCTGGTGTACCCTGTCCTGGCTTTTTATTTTGCATAAAGATCCACAGTCTACCAATCGACGCGCTATTCGTTGCTACTAAAAAGAACCACACAATAGAGACGAAAATCTTGTAAATAAAGCTTGCGAGTGACCAAAAAATTCAATTTCTACTTTCTACCATAATACAATCAAGAAACTTATTGTTACTGTTTAAAATCGGACATTTCATATGCAACGACCCGATACATGGCGCGTATTTGAACGGTAGAAACGATGTTACCACACGATTACTATCTTACGAGATAGTAACGGAGTACTACAGTAACGTAAATTATTATAGTTTTCTATCGATCGTACTTATCGTATTTATTGTTAATAAAATTTTTAATGCTTTCGGCGCAAGGGTTCGATCATTTGTTCGATCATTTGTTTACAGTGATGTAGATTAATAGATTCACGAGTATAAATATCTTTACGTATGTTTGTATCATTGTTACGAGTGTGATTATATTTGTTAATTACAGAATTACAATAAATTGATTTAGAATAATTTTATATCGATAGCATGCGAGCGTGTGTTTTTAATTTTGTATTTATCCTGCGTTGGGTGTCGGGTGTATGTTGCAACCTCGTGTAGTTCATTGTTATAGCGGATAGATTTCGCTATCGCGCTAGAGAATTTTCGACAGAGTCGGTAATTCAGAACCCTAGACAGAAAAATCCATTGCATGCGATCTGCTGTGTCTGTATTCTGTACCGGCACCGACGAGATTACGGCCTCGCGGTGTTCTCTTACGCCCTCTACGATATATTCTGGCTGGAGCGAGAAACAGAAGTCCACCGACGGCATTTCGTCGGTGCAGAAGACCACTGTTTCCTGTTACGTTTTTCGACGAACGTGTTCGAGATAAACGGATATTTCAGACGACGTTACGGTGTTCGTTTTTTAGGTTTAAAATATTAGCAGCAAAACTAATGTCAAGGACAAAAATTCCTTGAAATATTCTACGTAAGAAAGTATTAAAGCATAATTTTAGGAAAATCAACAATTCCTACTTCATATTTTATAAGCCCTCCGGGCGGGTTGCGCCCAACCACTGGCGGTATACCTGAAAAAGCACTATAAGGCGGTATAAAGAATGTACAATCATGCGAACAACGGTGCTTCGGTGATCGAGACTGAATAAAAATGGTCTTATTTTTACCTTTTACTAAGAAGGTTTTTTCGAAGCGGAAGATTATAACGATACGAGAGCGATCGACAATTTCGTTTGCCTCGCCAACGAGAATACATTGTCGTTGAATCGTACAAATTTATTCGGGGCAAATTATTTATTTTTACGTATTCTAATTTCATCGATCGATACGGTGAAACGTACACCCGCAGCAATAGGTGCATTCACCCAATCAAAATGGGAAGACCCCTCCGGTTGAGTTTTCGATGAAAGGAAAAGTGGTGTTTTTAGGACACCTTAAAATAACCTCATCGGTGTTCGTGTAATCTTTACGGAAAATGGACGACAAATGAGTCTCGGTGTAAAAGCAAATATTTCCTGGATGAAACGTTCCCCCGCTGTCTTTCCCTGGCTCGGCGTTAAAACGTTCGCGGCGTGCCACGCAAATAAACACGGCCGAATTTATAGAACTGGAAACCGCGTACGCGCATCGGGTTATTCTTCTTCGAGAATCCTGCGGTCTTCGAGTGATCGCGCACACTCATCGGTAGTGTTTTCACTAGCGAGTCGTCTATGAATGAATCTGCATACAAAATACAAACTATTTTCACCGAACCGTTACCGATGCGAACTGCAGGAGACGATTAACGTGTTTCGAGTTTTGTGACCGTGCCTACGACATCAGTGGTGTGCGCGTATGTGTGTGTTTGCGACAAGACGTGCTATTTTTTCTCAAACTGCAACTTTTCTACGTGTCGGTTTATATGTAGGTACCTACTTAATCCATTAAATCCAAAAAATAACAGGAAACGATTTTCAGTCATTTTTATTGATTTTTGGATCCTTATTTTCTGTTTATACGCAAGTGCTTACTTAATCCATTAAATCCCAAGCAACGACAGGAAATGATTTTCATTAATTTTCATTAATTTTTATCGATATCTAGATCCTTACTTTCTGTAGAAGATGTATTGAAATTATAATTATTATAACAGATATATCAAACTTGTGATATCAAATGATGATGTAAAAAGGGGGCCGCAATATTAATCTTAACATCGATTTCAAGGTTATCAAATAATTCATAATTATATAAGAAGGTTATCAAATAATTGATAATTCAATGAAAGATTTTTACTGAAACTTTTTACCGAACGAAACAAGTTGATGACTAGCACACACCGTTCTAAGAATCTTAGCGTGTCTGGTTTGTTCAAAAATAACGCAAGTTTTCTTTTTAAAACACTGAAACGCTTCACCTGTTTACAGATTCCACGCAACACGGTTTCTAACGATTCCGAAATTTTTGTTAATAATCCTGGCTCTTTTTAGACCTTGGCTTGCATTTTTCTGAACGTTCTGTGCTATGCGATGTTGACCTTTCGACTGGTTCTTTTTCTATGGAAAAAGAAAAATGTAGTTACACCGAGCGAAACCTGCGTTGCAAAGTGTAGATATGCAGCGCTCGAATTTTTTTCTTTATCAAACAAAGTTTTTACGAGTATGGAACTGTGATAAAACGCAGTACCGATATGGCGTGACCCGATTATCAAACACGATGGCGGTAGACTAAAATTGATTTAGATGCATTTCTAAAACCGTTGCTCGTAACTTGGACGTAGCAGCAGTTACAGCGACTTCCATTAACCCCTTGCCTTACAATATCGTGTCTGACTCGTGACGAAGAGTCTGATCCGATTCTAATAAAAATCTACGCTCCGCGACAAAAATTAATCGTTCGCGCTCGAAGATTATAGAATTTACTCGTAAACTACATTCTAAGTAAGAATTCTATTTTAATAGATTCCTTGCAGTTATTAACTACGTTAAAGTTTCTTTTTCATTGCCGACTAAGCAGAACGATTATTCCCGACAATTATTATTTCTGGTATGTTAACATATTGCATTTTGATAATTTAAATATTTCAGATACGAATATGTAATTATCAGCGTATTTTTCTTCTTTAAAAACAATTCAAGTAACATCGTTTATCTATAAAATATTATTAGGTTTTATTCGCTTATTATCTTTCCCACTAAAAATGATAAAATATTAGGAGAAAAATTATTATGCTACGATAGATACCGCTTCGACAAACTCAAATTTTAGAAACCTATTTGCGCGAACCAGCTGCATCCCGTTACTGGTCACAACTTGTGACGCAGTTTGCTCATAGAAACAAGAACCATTAGCATCCGCACCCAGCTGCACCTGTCAAAATTGAAGCTCGCTTTTTAGATTGTGCAATGAGTTTGCTAGTTTGCTCCCATCGACGATACTACGCCATTCGAGAAGTGTTATTTGGAGTCTTTCTCACGAGAGCACCGATAAATAAACATGTCGAGTTAAGAATGGTCCGACAGTGCTTCGTCATCGATATCAGCCATATCTTTCTCAAAGAGTGGATTATATTTAGGCATGAGCAAACGGAACTTTTATTTTCGTTACTTTATGCTTTGATATTTTCTGGAGAAAGAGAACATCAAAGAAGCGAGTAAATGATTTCTGTGTATGGGGTGGTGACGATGATGTTGATAAATGTATGATTCGATGGAGGTATACAAGATCCGTTAGCAATGTTAATAATAAATCCACTCGATGCGGTGTTAATGTAATAACGTTAATAAACAAGCGTACCATTCGATACAGGTATACAAAGAGAAATACAATGGTAAAAATGTTCAACCAACGTATATGTATATGGTGATCATCGTGCAACGCAACGATATCCAATTGTTTAAAGTCAAATGTTCGCTCGGCACAAATATTTCTCCGATTCATTGTATACCGGATTCCGCAAGATTCGCCAGATCCAATTCACATAAATGTGATGTATTGTAAATAAACGTGTTGGGAAGACTCGTAACTGTGCAATGTTACACGTATTTATAAACAAGACTGAACAAAAGCAGCGATCTATATCGAGACGCGTTTGCCAGTAATTCACGGTCAGATACACACGGACAGTGACTCGTAGTAACGTTACATGGTAAAGGAAAAAATTACTTCAAATAACCATGGGTAAACTTTTCCTGGTGTAACCAGAAATTTTTACCTTTCTCATATAAATCTTTGGTTTTTTATATATTATTCGGGAGACTTCGACGAGAAGATGCGAGAAATCCAAGTTTCGATCCTGAAGGATCAATGGTTCAAAAGTTATAAGTAAAAATTAACTGAGTGAAACAAAACATTAAATTTGTTTTCAACGTAACGATGCTATCGAGGGATGAAATGAATTTTTATTTAACCACCGCTTCCCAAAAAGTGTACAGAAAAAAAGTTCTTCTATAAAAACGTACGCTATTATTGTTTATAAAGTTTCAAGAGACAAATTGCAAAAAAGGGCTCTGTACGATACCCCTCGATAATTCATAGAACATGTCAACGCAAAGAGCATAACAAAATATTGCTTCTTCGCTAAACGCATCTGTAGTAGACTCATCGAAAAATCAAACTGTTTCATATTCTCTGTCTTTGTCTGATGTTGCGAGAAACATATCTCCCCCTCTATCTTTGTTTCTTAGTTCACCTTTACGCCGACGGTGGCATATGTTCGCTTGCACGCACCTTTGAGTGTTTAAAGTTGAGCGATTTCCAGTGTTTTTGACAGGTTACCGCCGCCATGTTGTGTCCAGTGACAGTCGCGTGCCGCTGACCTGTCAAAAACACTGAAAATCGCTCAACTTTAAACACTTGTAACTTTTGAGCCATTGATCCCTCGGTATCGAACTTGGATTTCTCGCATCTTCTCGTCCAAATCTACTGGATAACACAGAAAAAAGGCAAACATGTCTGGTTACGTAAGGAAAAGACCAGTCATCGTCTCGTCTACATTTGAAATTATGTCGGACTCGATCGAGTAAAAGTAAAATATTTATACCAGTTCCTTTTTGCAGTAATTGGTGTTCCGAAGCCTCGCATCAGTGCTGGTGGCGAGAGCTTTTCCCTCTTCCATCGATGATGCGAACCAGGAGATCGCCAGGAGGATGAGGAAACTGGATGACGGCAGGTGGAATGACAGAGTGATACTGAATGTCGGCGGCATACGACATGAAACGTATAAATCGACGCTCAAGAAAATACCAGCGACAAGACTTTCTCGTTTGACAGAAGCTTTGGCCAATTACGATCCAGTTTTAAACGAGTACTTTTATGACCGCCATCCAGGTGTTTTTGCGCAAGTATTGAATTACTATCGCACGGGAAAACTCCATTATCCGACAGATGTCTGCGGACCGCTGTTCGAGGAGGAGCTCGATTTTTGGGGTTTGGATTCGAACCAGGTCTGCTGTTTTCTTTATTGCTCGCACAGATGGTTTTAACATAGAGACGAAAAAGTACTCGGCTCCTAGAAATAACCTTAACTAACAAGGGACATTAGCCAAGCGCAACACGCCGATTTTAATGAAACTTTCACAGGATACGGTTTGCTGAAAAATGTTTTACACGTATTTTCTTTTTATCTCCAGTGGTGCATGTCCAGAATCGGTATTATTATTATTTATTTAATGCTTCGAACCAAGTATGGTTTACGTAGCATATACAATACATGAACATATTAAGATGTTACATAATAGCTTAACGCGCAACTTAACTTAAAACTAGTTTATATAGCTTCTACTTGGTTACACTGCTTTAATGAAATTAAATTTTAATTGCACATCGCGCATTGCTCAAACGGAATCATAAAACTAAATATTCTCTTTCGAGGATCAACGTGAGCCTTTTTAAGGAAAAATACTGCTCGTGTCAATTTTTTTGTTAACGCTTGTTCTCCTTTCGTAATAACTTGCGATGTGGATGTACAGCGGCGGACAAAAGAAAGAAACTTCATTAGTTATGTACAGGACAAGCACCACGATTTTTACAATTGTTCTCGCGAATGATGCATAGAAATCTTATTTTGCATAAAGACCAGCAGTCAGTCTACGATCAATATTGTCTTTCCAGTTCTAGTTTAATTTATGAAATTACATCGACTTTGTAGGATGTTTGGTCAACGTGTTAATAATTTACTGTGCGTGTAACGGACGGTTAGGTGTAAAATCTGGTTGTGTGGAAAGTAGGGCTAGCAGTACGATGTTGTAATTTCAATGGTCATCGAACAAACGTTTCTAACCCGTAGGGGTCAATAGTGATTGCATGGTTTGTGCATTTCGAAAGAGACGTTTTCTGCGGTGTCAAAGCACGTTTGTGCTCCAGATTCGAACCACGGAATGGATAGACAGATGCGGTTAGTTACGCTGAATCGTTAACGCAGTTATGAAATAATTCAGTGACGATCCAAGTAGACGCGGAATGCGAAAGCCGCAGGTAAGTTGTAATTACCGTGATGTCGAGCTGCAAAACGTTATACAGGCGGACGAAAGAATGTTTAAAATTGGAATTTCTGTACAGGGCGGTACGGTAGATTATCTCGTTGCGAGAGCATGTATGATGCAAGTCTTCGAAACGCCGCACAGTGGTCCGGATTGGAAAATCGTGACCCATTTGGTTATAACTTTTAAACCAGTAGAAATATCCCAATGAAATTTTTACTAAAAATATTTTAAAATATAGTAATTTTTAACTGTAGGTAATTAAATATTTTTTTCATTTGTTAAACAAGTATTGTTTATTAATGTTCATTGATATTATTGATTTAAAAAAAAACTTTTTTAAATAAAATCTTCTATCCCGCGCGCGGGATCGATGTAGCGTCGATGCATTCAAAGAATAATAATGTAAAAAGGGGAAAAAATGTGGAAAAAATTGTTGTGAGATGTTGTATGCTAAACTTGAAAGATATCGGCTATCAATTAAAGACTCGTGCTGCTCGCGGCCCTGGCTCGTAACAAATGACAGATTTGTAAAAAAATTAATAAATGAATAAAAATAAAATATATAAATAAAAAATCCAAGTGGAATGTGCAAAAGTTAAAGTTATAAATCAAAAAGTAAACTAAAACCTTTTTTGGATTATTTTAAAATTGAGAACCAAAAAGAATCAACTGTCAATTTTATCTCTAACAAAATGTTTGATGTTCCCAAATAATTGGCATCCTTTTTAGCCCCCCCCCCCCCCCCCTGTTTCTAATCGAGGCCACTGCCTTACGACCCACGTTACGACCCACGGGCTGGTATTTAAAAAAGAAATAGAAATAATTGCGACCACACTTCGAAAAGATTCGCCGTCACTGATCTACTTTATAGTATTACAATTAGAATAAATTAGTGGACTAACCTCGTTAGTCGGTCTACCGGGTAGACTGTCTACCCTATAGATATTCTCATATTTAACGAGTAATTTGATAACGGAACGATAATCGTAACGATTAAAAAATAAAAATAAAAAGACACGGCTGTCGTATGGCCTCTCCGCACAGAAGGATGGATCTATATATCCGAGGAACATTTTCCGTAGCGAACACTCGATAAAGCATGCTATTTGAACCGTACATCCGAAAACTTCGACATTTTGACTGACACCGAGCAGGAACCAGAGCGTGCTTATACGTTCAAACGCTATGTGCGATGGAGGCGACATACCAGGCGACAGCGCTGAATTAGTTTATCCAATTTTCACTGCCGAAAACAAAAATATAACAAAGGAGACGAACGTTGATTCTCTTACACCGTTCACGCTTGTTAGCGGACGAGAATCTGTATGCAAACTAAAACAACGTTCAACAGCGATCGAGGGAAGCAGGAGTTAAATGAAAATTCATTTCATTCCCTAATAGTTCTTTTACACTGAAAACAACGTAACAAAATTTTTAATTTTTCTAAACCTTCGCCGCGCGGTCGGTGTTTACACGCTGTCCTTTTCTACGTTCGGCACGGTCGACGAAGCGACAAAAAAATAGTGTCCTGTTCCGATCCATGTCGCAACGCAGAACCGGAATTTGGCTTGGAACGAGACACGACTGTATTTGACTGACCCTAGTGTCGCAAGTACCCTAATCATTTGAGCACTCGCTGTGTCCTCCTACCGTGCAACGATTATTCTAAAACTGTCTACGTGTTTCAGGTGGAACCGTGCTGTTGGAGTACGTACAGCATCCACAGGGATACCAAGGCCACGCTGGCAATACTCGACAAGCTCGATGTCGAAGGCGAGAAGCTAAGCGAAGAGGAAATCGCGCGGCTTTTCGGCTACGAGGAGGAACACAACAGAGGGACCTTATCGAGATGGCAAAAACTACGGCCAAGGATCTGGGCTCTTTTCGACGAGCCATACTCATCCGTCACGGCGAAGTGTATAGCCGGTGTTTCAATACTTTTCATCTGCCTCTCGGTTCTCTGTTTCTGCCTGAAGAGTCACACGACAACGAAACGCTCGAGAAACAATCAACGGCATGCGGAATTGTTGCGATCGGAATCGACTTGGAACAAGGACGACGTCGATTCGTACCCTGTGCTCTTTTACCTCGAACACACGTGCAACGCGTGGTTCACTTTGGAAATTATCATTCGCTGCTTGGTGCGTATCGAAATTACTTGCTACACTGCTGCAAGAGCAGATGCAGTTGCACAAAGTCGCTCGCTAAAGTCTGTGTAACCCAGCGCCGATCAAACACGAACAATTGTAAAACGACGCAGAGCGCTTGCGTAGCCTTTATCGGGGCCGATTAGCTTGCCGATTAAAGGGAGCATGGCTAAAACGCTAACAATAAGGTGATTTCTGTGATTTTTCTTTTGTCAGGATATACGGTGGTTCCATTTGAAACTTTGACGATTGTTTACCTCATATTCAAGGAACATGCACTGACTTTTTCTTGTACAGGGAGTTCACGGTAAAGTGGACCAACGAATTTCTCGTAAACAGTAATTACTTAACACAAAATCTACAAAACGATCCGCAAAACGTATTTTTCAAATATTCAATAGACCCACGTAAAAAAAAGTTGTAAAATGCGTCTTTTAGTATTTTTTTTACGATTCCGATCAATTGCAATTTTTGAAAAAATTTCTTTTCACATCCTGCGGCAAAGTAATTACTCTAGCTTCCCAAAAAGGTTCAAATCGTATAGTACAATATTAAAAAAGTTATCGTCTTTTTTAGAGCGTCCAAATTAATATTCTTTTCACAGTGTACATATGTCAAATTCTAAGTACCAGTCCATTGCCGGTACATAGCGGCAGCATCCAACACGTTCTTCGCCCCATCTCGACATTGACGGTAATGCGATAATGTAGATTCAGATATTGGCTGCATAATGTCAGTTAAAATGAAATAAGCTCAGCCCTGAGAAAAAGGCGTTGCACGACCGAATGTAAGAAATGTCACCGGTGTTTTGAACTGTTTTGACATTCAGCTCTCCCAATGCTCTTCGAATGCGCTGCTAGACGACAGCTCTTCTAAAATAGTAAAGCAGCGTATTGAAGCATACAAAATTGTTTGTGCCGGATGCTAGACGAAGAGAGTTATGCCGATTCAAAATATTAAAGGACTGTCGCGAAGATTGGGACACCGTATACGTTGGCACAGTGCATTTTTTCTACATTGACGCACTGAAAACACCAATGTCATGGTTGTCAACTTTATTTCTGTCTATAAACAAACTTTTCATGAGCATTAGAAGCAACAAGTCGTGTTCTGTGTAACTGTGCCAAGCAAAGGCTAAAAATATCAGCTAAAAAGTTTCATTGTGTTTCTTATCGATTCGTTTGCAACTGATAGCTTCTCAATCCTGACTGCTTAAATATATCTAATTTGTTGGACATTTAACGTAGTTTAAACGTACCAAAAGAATTGTGCACTATACCGATGTGTATTTGTTTTTTTTTGTCCATTTGCCGTAAACGCGCTCCAATTGGTCCGTGTTTTTCGTTGATAACTTCTTAAGAAAAGAAAAGTGCATATAATATTGCTTTTAAAAGTAACTTTCGATTCAAGATATAAATATTGTACTAAAATTTATTTTTGATCCTCGATTTATCGTAACAATTGATATTAAAATAAAATTCACAAAAATTTGTCGAAGCACGAATTTAAAAATTATTTGCCGGATGGAATACGATAATAAATACTGCTCGATATATGAACGTTTTAAAATAACCGTAAAACAAGTTTCTGTAAAATAACTTAAATATAGCTTAAATATAACAAAAATACTTATTGTTAGTTCGACTCGTGCGAATACATGATTTATAAAAATATTTGCCGCGTAAACGTACGGAGAATACATTATGAGAAATATTGCAACATGCATCTTTCTGTGTTCAGCATGGCTTGTACAACTGTTACTTATGACTCATGATATATCCGAATAATTACATTACGGCAAACAGATCAGAAATTGTATAAGTCACTCTGCTGAAACACAATGCCGTAACGTTAGGTAAACCGCACTTTACGCGTGCAGCAACTTAGCGGGCTATCTAATTCGTTTCGACCCAAGTTGTTAACTCAAATGAATTGGCTCGCCAGGTGGCTGGGTAATTTCTCGGCAGGCCATATGATTTAAACGTGGGTTACCGCAAGCGAGAAATTACTATTATCAATATAATATAATGCGGGATACTCTATATGAAATAATCGTTACACCTTCGAGTTGTTATCTGTGCCAGCTAATTCACCATTTTCTTAACCGTTGTCGCTCGAATGGTGACTCTGAGAGGCGCCACTAAAAATAACTGTAATAGTTTTCTTTGCTACGCTTACCGTATTTATTACACTTTTACTTCCACCGTAGTTGTTGACCATCGTGCTGCGTGTCGCGGCATAAGGGTGGCATAAAGTCGTATTTCGCGTTTGGCAAGGGCGCTGTATTTCGACGAAACTGAGAAGCGGCGGGAGAATGAAGAGTCAGCCGGTAAAATCCTCGTTCCGACGGATTCAATTACAGGTCAGCCCGAGTCTGAAACGATTCGCCGTCTCACCGGTGAACGCGATCGACTTAGCAGCGACGTTGAGCTTCTACACGGAGTTCCTAACGGAGTCTAGCTTGTATCTGGAAGTCCTGTCGATAGCCCGAGTCCTGCGGCTCTTTAAGCTGACGAGGCATTCTCCGGAGCTTAGGATCTTGATTCATACCTTCAAGGCGTCTGCTAAGGAATTAGCCTTGCTGGTCTTCTTTCTCGTTCTGGGCATCGTTGTCTTCGCCAGTCTTATCTTCTACGCGGAACGTCTTCAAGTAAGTGGATCGCGGAGAGGATATTATTAACGCCAATCGTACCGAGCACCAAATGCGACTGCTATAAGCTGTTGTATAAAAACGACAAGACCGAATTAATTTAAATTTCTTCCAATTTTTATAACAATATGTGCTCGAACGAAGAAGTTCATTTAATAATTTCTAGTGAAATTTATCCTTGCGTCAGAATAATTCGCATTCGTTCGTGAGAATCGAGGATTGTGATTGCATTATGGTATATTGCTTTTGGCTCCAGGATAACCCAAATAATGACTTCGACACCATACCGCACGGCCTCTGGTGGGCTTTGGTGACCATGACAACGGTAGGCTATGGCGATATGACGCCGAAAACTTTTCCGGGAATGTTCATCGGGGGAATGTGCGCGATTGCTGGGGTCCTAGCTATCGCTCTTCCCGTTCCTGTCATCGTCAGTAATTTCTCAATGTTTTACTCGCATACACAGGTTTGTATCCTTAGCACAATATGTACCTTTCTTATCGCTACTTCTACTTTCTTTAATCCTCGTAAGACGGATGCTTCGGTGGAACTTACGTTTAGGGGAGGGTACTCCAACGGCCTTGATCTTCGCATGTGTCGTCGAGGGCACGATTCCGAACAACTTTTCCCTACACATGTTACCGTCGCGTCACACAGTGGCGTATACAGCGTTTCTGATAAATATCGTAACTTATAAACTATAATCAATTTCCGATCTAACTATCGTGTCAAACGCATTCCTTTAAACCGAGATGAAATTCTATTTTGGTTTTGTTAATGTACAGTTATTGGAAATATTGCTTCGAAAAAAAATTCGTGACCTTGAAATCGCAAAAATTGACATTTAAAAAATTTCTTTTTCTTTTGCATTATATTTAATTTATCAAACGGTACAACTTTTGTCTAAGAAATTTTTTTATTCGATCAATCTCAAATTGCGCACAGATTATATTTTCATCCAGTGGCACGATTCTAGGAGGTGACGTGAAAAAAAATCTGCGAAATAATTTTCGCCAAGTATAACCAAGGTCCACCCTAGCGTACACACCAACATGAAGGTAAAATGGTCAGTAGGGTTCAGTGACGCTACCCTTCGTGGAATACAGCGGAAGTCGTCATCGATCCCTAATCTCCTCGAAGCATTTTGCGAGACACGCTCGACGATCGATCACGGACTTGTGTACTTTCCACGAAGGTTCGTACCGCCTAAAAAGGTTATTGCCCTGATACCGTTCAGGCTCCAATTTTCAGCTTTTTGCAGTGGTACATTAATTTGCTAAGACTTCTATTGCAATGGTGGAGTAAGGTAATTTTTTCTCAATAAAATTAATTGAATCCCCGGTAGGTGAGCGTGCTTCAGCGAATTAGGAAACGTAGGAAACGTAGAAAATAATTTGATATAATTTTAACGTCCCTCGAGAATATAGGAAAAAGAAATATCGAAGAACAAACAGTAATAAAACGTTCTTCGTATTTAGGCAGGCCCAGATTAATTGTATCTATATGTATAGGCATAGATCGTATAGGCGGGCCTAGATCTATTATCGAGAAGCTACATCCTTTTGGGAGAACAAAAGGAGTAGAGCAATTCTGCACGATAAGCGGCTCGCGATCGTCGCTACAAACCAATATGTCGGCGACCTTACCTGTCAAAAACACTGCAAATTGTTTCACTTTAAGCAACCATAACTCCTGAAGCATCGATCCTACAGGAAATACATAATAATTTATAGGAGAAAGACAAAAATTTCGAGTCCGGTAAAGTAAAGTTTTAACCCCTTTGAGGTGCTCTTTCCACCGAATATTTAAACTTTCTTCCGACACACTTTACGTATTATCAACGGAATCAGAAATATTTATAGAATAAGACGTACGCGACATGCACGCGTGCTAGAAAAGTTTATGCCAACGGGTAGAATTTTCTTTTCCACCGGATTAAGTTGCTTCGACTGACCGAGATTGTACACAACGAGTATGTGTCCACCGAGGACACGAAACCGGAAGTTCATTCAGGAGCGACAAGTAAACTTTCCACATTCGACTCGCCAATTTGGAACTTTCCGGGGCAAGAAGTTTCGCTCGCCTAAATTTTTTATACCGTTGTCCGAAGTGTCTAAATTGCTCGTCCGAAGCCGGTCACGGCGTCCAATTAATAGGCACTGGAACGTTCGCATTGTTTTTCGCGGGATTATTAAGGTGGATCGGGGAGCCTCGACCCGGAAACTCCCTTACAGCGTATTTCGGTACTCGTAAGTTTAAGACAGTTTTAGAAATTCCTTTTACGAGAGCACTGCGGAAGTTCTTTGGAAAACACCGTGAAAATTAAACGCGGGAGTTGTGTTTCCCCTCTAGTTCCTCTTGACCTTTTCAAAGTATATTCCATTTCCTTTTTTTTCTTCTTTTTTTCGCGGAAAAAATTAATGAAGCGAAAATGGCGCGAGCGGTGTTATATACGCAAAACCATATAGGGTTCGCGATGCAAACGTTTTTGACCTCTCGCGTGCAGGCGTATGCACTTGTTGAATTAGCGGTGGACATTGAGATGCGACGCTGTTTTTCCCTCTGCGAAACACATACGTTATTCTGTATCAGAATTTACGACGGAAATATTTTAGAATTTCTATGCAGCTGCGCAACGTAGCGGCACCTAAATGTTACACGCTCTGGACATTCGTTCACGTATCGTCACAAAGTTTCGAATTCGAAACATTTTCTGTGTTTTGTGTCTTGCAGAGTGTTGCGTTCGCGCCAAGCTGCATCGGTATGGTTCATTCGATCGATATACATATATGCTACGGTAATTCTTCCACAGGGTGTTCATTCGAAAACTTTCCAGCCGAATATCTCGAATAGCATGAAAGATATTAAAAAAGTGTTAAACGCGTGTCCAAAAATTTCGAGGGGGAAAGAGGGAGGCGGTATCAGTTTTTTAATTGGGTGGCGTTTTCAACGACATTCGAAGGTCAATTATTGTACGTAAAAAGACCAGTAATTTTCGTAGGATACCTTTTTTTATTTGCGCACTAGTTTCCGATATATTTAAAGAGAAGTAGAGCGAGTCGTACTTGTACTGCGAGAAAGTTTGTAATTTCCTTATAGCTATAACAGATTTTCAAAATGTTCTGCGTTGTTTTCTAAATAATAATACAGACGATTCTACAGTTCTGAACGAACATTTTTGCTGGTATCTGTTGGAACAGCTCTACATTCCTGTACAATTCTGCGACAAAAATCTGGCGATTCCGCTTATATCGAAAGGAAACATATATTGGCTTCAATATATTGATTTCTTGATTGCTTCGCTGCAATACACGTGTCATGCCAGTTTTAAGTCTCGATTTTCCAGACGACATTTCGGTAGCAAGCAACATGGCATACACAGTTTACCAAACTAATCCGTGCGAACAAAAGCTCTATAGATTTGTCTCCTCGTTCGTGCTGAACAATTTATTCCCCTCTACTTTCCATGCCACTTATTCTACTTGTTTTAATCCCACTGCCGTACCATTCTCCCCACCCTAACCTAGCGCCATTCTTCTCTTCATTTTACTTTTTCTTTCTCATTCCTTTGTCTTACCATTTCTCCACTTGTTGTTCCGTTTTCCTCTCCAGTTCCTCCATTCGCTTTTTCGTCTTTTCATCTATTCGAGTATCGCATATACAAATTTACCAACAGATTTGTATTCATCGATGATTTCTACCATTAATTTTAAGTTAATTGCCGACAGGCTCGCAGCAAATTACCGAAGCAGAGACGAAGAGTGCTTCCAGCGGAATTGCCAAGAAGGTCGAGGGGTTCTCTTTATCCGGCCCAAAGTGATAATCAAAATGATCTTCCTCCTAATCGCTTAAATAGACGTCCAACAACTATAGGATTAGAGCATGTTCTGCATTTACAGGTACTATCGAGACGAGAATTTATATCAACCTTTCTATCAATTAATATTATATAGACTATAATATTACGTAATATGATAATAGCGAAACATTAGATATGTATATCGATCAAAATCACACCATAATCGTACACCACAAATATGATGTACGAAGATTAAGGAAAAGTTACTTCTAAGCCACGCGCTTTATTAAAATTATTCCTATATTCTAATTCTAATTTTTACAAATGGATTTATGAAATTTTTAATTTTGATGGAACGCAGATTAAAATAATACAATTTTTTACGCAGCCCAATATCGTGATGAATTTACCGAAAGACTCGCTCGTTTTGGGAACCATTAATTCTGACGGGAGAAACACTTTTCGACGTGCCACCGACAATCCCATCAAAAATGGCCAAGCAGTTGACGGAGTGGTCGTCGATACGGTACAAGAGGACGAAGGCAAAAGCGACGATACGAACGTCGAAGCATGTAAACACCTCCCACCAGCTTATGTTGACGAATCAGATAATCCGAAACCGATCGAAAATCAATAATTATTACTTGGAACTGAAACCCAACAGTTACACGGTCACTAATTATCGAAACCGAATATCCTTTGTACAAAGTAATTTCGCAACACTTGCAAGAAACGTAGTATGAAGTTATAACTAGCGGTTAAGTTATAATTAAGTTAGTAATAATAATGTGAAACATGAGAATTGATCACTTTATGTAAATTTATAAATTTTTAAAAGTTGCAGCAATAAAATGTACAACATTTGTTCGTGTTCGTGTAATAACAAGATCTATAATAATCGGCTAATCGTTATCGAAAGGCACGAAGATGTCGAAATTTGTTGGACAATGTTATCCACGGCAGGTATTTTATAAAAGTTCAGTGGTTTAGTGAAAATAACAGATTTTTGAATACAAAGGTTAGTTCTACAACCGATGCCTTCGTGTAACCGACCTACAATAGAGAAGCATGAGTGATGAATCGCGGTATATGATAAAAATGAAAGTAGGTGAGACGAGACATAATAGCGCGACGTCGACGCGTGCTTTATGTTCATACCGTCTTGAAATTATTTACGTTTCGTCGTCGTTGAATTCGAAACAGATGCCCGTACCTTTGTTTATGTTTCGTTCGGCGACATCGCAAATCTTAACCCATTTCCCTTGAAATTATCCTTCGTTCGGAATAAAAGTTCTCTCCTACTCTTCTTCCTCCTCCTCCTCCTCCTCCTCATCCCCCTTCTGCCACACAATAATGTTCGATTCAATAGCACGCCTCGTACTTTACTGAGATTACAATGGGAGGCGTATAGAACTTGATTCAGTATTTCCAGAGTTCGTTTCCTCCGAAAGATCTCTCTGGCAGTCTCTTCCTTCTTTCAAGTTTGTTGGAAATTATGAGCTTTTTTCTGAATGCAGGGCTCGATAGTACTCGATCGCATTGTAGTGTAAGGACAAAAATAATGGAGGCTATTTCCCTTCCTATTTTAGAATCGCATAAACTCAACTGTACACCTTGTTCTATTTTTACAAGACACGTTCCTTAAGGGTGCACGCGAAACATGTATTTATGGAAAAATAGAAAATTGCAGTCTGGCGTAGTAATTGATTAGATACCAACAAATTTAACGATGTAAACATTATTGTGAATAATGGTACAGCAATTTTTAGCGGTGACCCCTCGATTGCTAAGGGTTAAGAATCTATGGGACACTGGGTCAAGTAGATACAATGTAATTATCTGAACACTGTGTATATTTAGCACAATTAGCAGTAAATATTTGAGGTTTGTTAGTTAACTCGGTATATACCGACGTGAATAGCCGTAATTTTTGTGTTTCAATGTAATGCTGGTGCAAAGTTATAACAATTTCAAGGATTCACACATATTTTTCCCAAAATCAATATTTTTGAGATATGCGACTGTTGTAAGAAATGAGCTGCGTAATATTAGTCCTTATCGCTCGAACGGTGACTCAGAGTCGCCGCTAAAAATTGCTGTACCATTATCCACAATATTCTTTACAGTATTAAGTATGTTTGTATCCGATCAATTACTACACATTTAAGTATTGTTTGAGGTTTTGTATTATTCTAGGTAGGAAGAAATATTTAATTTTCAACTTAGAATAGCTCCGAGTGCAAAGAATTAATACAACGTTTGAAAAGTAAATAATTTGTCGGATAGAGAAGTCCCCGAAGATAGCATTTTCTTGTGGATCGTCGCACCTTCTCCCCTTAATTGACATCTTAACTCTTCCCTTGATGTCAAGGGAGTTAGGTGTTTTACGAATTCCCAGTTGTCATCTCTCAGTCGATTGCTTGCTTCCTCGGTGGATCGAAAACAAGAGTGAGAAACATTACGTGCGACTAAAGTGAAAATAATGGTGTTCGATTAGTCACGGTAATCGGTGGAAATAACTCTACGTCAATTAAGTGTGAAAAAATGCGTCTATTAAGCGAAGACTGATGTATAAATAGATAAAGTTTGTATCCAACAGGGGAGTATACTACTGATGCTATCAAAGAGGATCTTCTTCGAGTTTGTGGGTTGTTCTTTCCAAATTATTAAAAACAAATATGACACGTAGTTCTAATTTACAAATAGAAAAACATTTGATATACGAGCGCAATGTAAACCTTTAAAGAAGGAAAAATTTGCTCGCATTCTTCGGTCTTTGACGTTCGGAGCTCGACGCTCGATAACGCGTTTATTCGAGTTGGCAAAAGTTATTCGAAGAGTTATTCGTAGCCATCGAATAAAAGATAAAGATAAAAGATGAAAAAATTATTCGAGGTTCGAGTAAATCCGTTTCGAATAAAAAAAATTATCTTTATTCGTCGGATAAATTCTTGTCGAATAAAGTTATAGTCGTCGAATAAAGATACTACTTTTATTCGAACCTTCGAATAACGAATACAAATTTTTTTATCTTTTATTCGTTATTCGCAATTTTTATTTAGATAAACATTTTGCCCAACTCCGACTGGAATATTTCGACAAGGAAAAAGAATGTATAGAACAAAAGTAAACGAAATAGACTCGCAAACGCGACTCGACAGCGAACCGTATATCGTTGCGAAAGCATCGATACCAATTTCATCCAAGACGTACTTACAAAAGAACGACACGTCCGAGTAGGTATCGTTTAGGTACCGATACCTTTTGATACCTACGTATTTATACGTGTTTACGATACCTCGATACTTTGAAACCAGGTATCGATATCGCTCGAGCAGTATCATAACCCATTACCAGTAGATGAATCTGAAAGTGCATCGCAGCTAACAATTTTCTCTGGCGTAATAAATTCTGAAATATTTCTTAGAATCGGTACGGTGCACGGACGGCGTCCCCGAAGGATAAAGAGCCAACGTTCGGAACGTATCTCGCGCGAACTCGAAAGAACCTGGTCCTGCGAAATATCTGACGGAGAAGGATCGAATTCCATGATAATGGACAACCCCCGTCGGTCGCAGGTACTTTCGGCGCGCAGCGCGGGTCCCAACAGACCCACCCACCCCCAGAGGTGGGGTTGAGCGCAGGAAAATAAAGGGAGCGGAGTGAAAGTTTAATCACCGATTCAAACGCGAGGAGAGATTCGGAGCCGTGTCAGAGTCGAGCTAAGGCTGATGCGAGTCGAGTCGAGCCAAGGCGCAAGCGTAAGGCATCGACCAGTAGGGCAGTTTGCTTAGGGGCAAACCGACAAGCCCATCCTCTCTTCGCCCTTTAGACGCCGCCAGAGGCCCCGAGGTATACCTTTGAATCCCTTTCAGCGTGATGCGCGAGTAAACGCGGCTCTCCAGCGCACGCATATCGCTTCCAAACTTCTTATGTCTCGGTTATTTTCTTCTCTCTGCGATCCCTGTCTACTTCGGCGGCTCGACCTGCGACATCCCCGAGAAACACTCTGTCCGACCTTCCGCGATATCGGTTTATCTCCCGGTTCTGTCTGTCACCGCGCCCGGATCAGTTACATGGACACGGACAGGACACGGAACATCCTTTTCTTCGATTTTTCCTGACAACCCTATTAGACGCCAATCCAGCTTCCGAGCTTCTTACAATCTGCCTTCCGTCCACCTCGTTCCGTTCACGTCCAATCCTTTGAGATTCGTCGGCGCGGCCGCAGCGATTCACGCTGCCTGCCGGAAACACTTTGAACGTTATCATTCCTCTTTCTCTTTGCGTCGCCGGGAATCCCGCAAAGATCCTGCTTAGGGATTTTAACGCGACAATTGACGACGTTCTACCGTACAGACTGTACAATACGGTACGTACAGGGTTTGTAAAAACTAATGGTCGTCGTAAGAGAAACTGGCCGCAAAATTGTCTGTAATAAAGGAAATTGTCGTTAACGTCTTTTTTTATAGCAATACCTTTCACTCGTCCAGAAGAGTAAAAGCTGAAAGGAACCGTATGTCGCAAACAGATATGTAGAATGCAAATAAAGAATAACAACTCGCCATCAAACTTTTTATTTTTCAATCATCAGCATTTCAGAAATAGACTTATAAAGTTTTGCAAAATGTGCAATCAATCGTTGTCACTCGTAGCAGCTGAACGGAGATACCGCCAGTGATGATTAAAAATCGATGTGGACCAGAAACGCAGCTCGTAGAAACAGCAGAAAGTTCCACAATACTTAACACTAAAAGCAGAACAAAAAAATGGAACAACATAGAAAAGTATTCTTCACGCGTGTAGGGAATAAAAATCTCGGAGAGAAAGACAGCGATGACGCACCGAACGTATGGTATCTTCTATGACGATATATTTCCTGAATCCACAGAAAGGTGCAGTGGATGTTTAAAATGTCAACATCGGGTTCGCGTGCATTTGCTAAACGTGGTTGCAAGGACAAAGACGGCGCTTATGCTCTGACACGTGTAAATAGCCGTACTCCATCTTGCCCTGTGTATGGAACAACGGGGGGGGGAGAGGTCCGTTCATTCGTTTAAAACTGTTGTTTCGTATTTTTGGGTGTTTCTCATCAAGCTTATTTCACTATTGAACTCGGTCACATTTGCGTTTAAGCCTCATTTATAAAATTTCTAATTTTTATTAAAATTTATAATGATTCTTAATTATCGATCTTAATTTCATAAATTTATATTTTAAAAATAAATATAGAATATTCCTACATGAAATATATATATTCTTTTCAAGATCCTAACTCCCCATTTGCAGATAATCTATATTACTTTTATTCTTTTTTTAAATATTAAATTAAATTGGACTAATAACTCGTTCGTGTCGTACAAGCTGGAATTATTGTAATACTTAATTCAGCAACGTCGTTCAACGACATATCGCCATATAGAAATAAAAAGTACCGCGCATAAGCGGCAAATCCGCAAAAAAAAGTTCACTCGTACATAGCGAATATCAATTAAAAAGTTTGCGCGCACACTACGAGTATGTATTAAAAAGTTCGTGCGCACGCCGCCAGTATCCATTAGAAAGTTTAGACGTATACAATAGGTATCCATTGAAAACGTTGCTCGTATACAGCAAATATCTGCTAAAAAGGTTGCACGTGTTCAGTGCGAATTTGTTATAAATGAAATTGAGAAATACTAACAATCTATAGGTTCCTCGAACATCATTTTAACGTCTTTAATTTTCATTTTTTTTTTTTATGAGACTCTCACCAATTTATTTCTGACATTTTCTGATTGAATTGACACCAAACGGGACGTGCGCGATATAAAGAATCATTTGCGTTAACTATAACAGGAGACCTATACGTTCTTGTCAGAGGCGAGATAAAGTATGATATCTCCATCCTCCGAATAATTACGAGCGGTGCTGTGCGCGCGGCAGTATCCGCGCAACAAACTCCATTTACCATTATTTCTCCGTTGAACATCGAGTTGACATCGATATCAGGCGCAGTAAATTTCTCTTTCGCTTAGACTGTTGCATTATAAGCGATACCGAGTTCGCGCAATACCCACCGTCGGCTGATGCATTAGAGATGCATGTAAACTCGCAGGTACGTCTGCGGAAATCGCCTGAACTCGTCGATAAGTCAACCGGCGGATCTGTGCCGCAGTTATAGACAGAGCGGACGTCGCTTACGAGCAACTATCCGGCTTACTGTGTGACAGCTTACGACACGGGACGCCACGTTTAATCGATTAGAAGTCGACACGAAGCGCTAGTTAACCCCTATTTCTTAGTCGACGAAAAATCTTAAGAACTGTGCTATCGAACTCCCATAATCGAAAAAGGAGACAGAGAAAAGGTGAGAAACTACCGTGGACTAACGATCCTAAACGCAGCGTATAAAATATATGCCACGGTCCTGAAAAAAAGAAAGGCTGACTTTCTTTCCCACATGCTGTCCTTCCTTGCGCCCGAAACTTTCATCGTCGATTAAACCATTAAATACAGTTGAAATTATATCACGTTTGATGTCATTTTAATCAGAAAACGCCAGAAATAAATTGGCGAAAGTCCCATAAAAATATGATGAAAAATAAAGAAGTTTTGTAATTGGATTAGCAGTGGTTCACACCGATATACCCGAGCCGAGATCAATCATCGCCGTTCCTTCGGCGTTGGCCGGCAGTGGATAAATTCTGGGTAGAAGATCGCAGATAAATATCGCGACTTTACCGTAATACGTGCTCGAATAAAGAAATTTATTGAATAATTTCTAATGGCAGCATCTTTATCATTTCAATAATTAAAAAATAAAGAATGCGAAAGCGGTCATTTGATCGATCGTAGTAGTTAGAAAAAATTCCCATCACTTTTTGAAGAAATGCTTGCGCCATTTCGTGTTCTGTAGGAACTGTTCAGTAGGGTGGACCTTCGTTACACTTGGCGAAAATGATTTCGCAGATTTTTTCACGACACTCTCTAGGATCGTGCCCCCGGACGAAAAAATAATCTGTGCGAAATTTGAAATTGATCGAATAACGGGAAATACTGCCGCATCGACTTTGAAAATTTTTTAATTTTGTAACTCGTTTTTCTCCGCTGCAGTATATTATCGGTGTATATGTTTATATATCGTTGAATTTGCCTTTTTGCGCACTGTAACAATATAGAAACAAAATGAAATATTGATTTAAAAAAAAAATTCGTGACCTTGAAATCTAAAAAATTGACGTTTAAAATATTTCTTTTTCTTTTGCGTTATATTTAATTTATTAAACGGTACAACTTTTGTCGAAGAAATTTTTTTATATTTTTATAAGTGGCAAAGATATACAGGGTGGTCCATTTATCTCGAGACAGTTAATTATTACGGAAACCAGCAGGAATATGAAAAAATGTTTTATATAAAATATTCTTCGTACGAAGGGGCACATTTAACGGCGCTACGCATATTTTTCCATAATGGCCCTTCAAGGGTCAGACGAAGGGGAACTTCATTTTTCAAATGGAAATCCATGTTTTTCATTATATATTCTTATTCGACATCGAAAAATAATAATATTTCGTATAAAACGCATGTCAGTGTCGTGAAAAAAATTCATTAGTCCAAAAATAAGGTCCACCCTAATGTTCAGTGTTCCGCACAGAACTACAAAAAGGGCAATCTACATGTATACCATTATTTGTAGTAGAATATTTCGAAATTGCTCGAGTATAAATTTCTTAACGTGAAGCAGATATTTAGCATATATGGACATATACATATAGCATACATGTTATGGGAGGCGTTAAGGGGTCAACTACCGAACGTTCTGTTATCCAAAGTGTCTCCTAGCAACATATACCTTCTGCTGTTGCAAATATGTAGTATTTGCATGTATTATACACCTCCTTTTGTTCGATCGAATAAATCCTGATTACAAGAATAGACAGCGTTGTTTAAAATCAACAATTTCCAAACATTCGATTTTGGAGAGTTAACTTTTCCATTAAATATATCACCTTGAAAATACATATGTCTGGACAGCTGCAAGCTGATCCGATTAAAATTTGCAAAGCTAGATTAAGATCGAAAAACGAATTAATGTAATAACCGAAGGGAGCGTGAAACTTCGAACTTACTTTTTTTTCGAAATCATAATTTAAACTTACTAAAAATTCAAGTAAATTGGCCATATTTTTGACAATTGTCTATATCCACTTATGTAAAAATTAGGAGAATTTATGCGAACAACATTTACCTTACTTTACCTACCATTTGCAAAAAAATTCTAAATATAAAAATAGAATTTTAGTTTGTGAAAATCGTGGTAATTATCGTACACATTAATACTATTTAATGATACAATAAATAATTACCATTGTATAAAGTATTTAAATAAATATTATTTAAACTTTCTTTTGTCCACCTCTGTAAATGTGAAATACATTCCAAATATGTGAATTAAATGAATATTAATTAGTAGTAAATATATATATATATATATATATATATATATATATGTGTAATATATGCACTGCTCAAACACATTCAAATGACAGATCCATAAGCTGTCGCTACACGATACGTATTAAATGCAGATCTCTGTCCACTGGTTAGAACATTTCATTATGTTTACGTAAACTATGCAATATCGTGATAAACAGAATTACATTTTAGAGATATGTTGCTCTCTATCAAAGGATGATAGCGAAAGATACCAGTGCAAAGAAATTATCATATTAATTTGACGCGTTTAACACATTAAACTCTGCGAGCGATACTTCAAAGCAGCTTGTCCATTTTTTCAAATCATTATTTTGTTCCATTTCGTATTATTAAATTAAAATTAAACATTAAAACGTACTTTTTAAATTTTCAATATAGGCCCACATAAAAAAGTTGTAAAATGCAACTTTTAGTATTTTTTCTTCCATTCCGATCAATTGCTATTTTTGGAAAAATTTCTTTTCACATCCTGTAGCAAACTAATTGCTCTAGCTTCCCAGAAAAGTTCAAATCGTATGGTACAATATTAAAAAAGTTATCGTCTTTTTTAGAGCGTCCGAAAAGTAATTCGAGTAACTGTACGTAGTCATCAAAATATTTCGAAAAGCTTCGATTATCTTATACCGTTAAAATGTTACGAAGTTTTCAGGTGACGTGACAGCTTGCAGGAAGATTATGGCTTCTTTGAGCTTTTATAAAGAGTAAATTACTCGAAATATGCACTTAAAACTTTGTGCCGCTTAATGCACCTTGTAGCATGTGCCAATCTTTTTCAATCAGAATTTTTAAAAATCATACTTAACTATCTCAAATTTAAAAACCTGAAGAAATATTGTTACGTAAATGGAAACATCGTAGCATTTTCCAGTCCCAACGTTGTGCTGGAGAAGAATTGATTTATAAAGTGACTGTTCGCGAAGTGTGACTGCATCAGGTTACTTTTATATTTTAGAAGATAAACACACGAACGCGAGAGAAGCGAGGGACAAGCGAGACACGAGAGAAAGCGACGAGGGGTAAGATAAACATAAGACCAGTCAGAAGTTCATACACGTACAAGCCACCTTAATACATATACCTGACTCCCCACTCTTCTGTCAAGTTTGCAAATACAGTCCACAGAACCAAGAAAAATAATAGTTTCTTTTTTCTGTAAACCCACTCAAAATAAGTTAACTTGGCGAGTGAGATGTTTGCTACATTCGATAATATTTCAAAATCGTATGTTGCACACGGGGGTTGAAACGGTTATGAAAATAACTGTTTGAAACTTGAAATTGCTATATGACAGAGGTGGGCATTATTTGGCGAAACAAATATTTCAAATAAAAATAAATAAAAGAAGAAGAAAAAGAAAATAAAGACGAAATGCAAATATTTTCAATATCCATATATATAATATATATTATTTTCAAAAATTACTGCATCAAATACAATATTTTATTTTCAAAGTTGTGCACATACTTTAAAATAAATAGGATTATTTATTATTTACTATTTAAAATACTATTTCCCCCAGCACTGCTATACGAATACCAGACTTCAATTTTCATATGAACAGATCCAGAAAATTTCAATAATACCAAATAAAATTGTAGGTACTATAAAATCATAAATATTCATTTCTATGGTATATTTTGTAGTGTACTAATACCTTGAAACTTTTTTTTATGAAACACGTTAGTTTGAAATTCTTTCGACGAATTTAACTTGATATTATAAGACGGCGGGAGAGGGGAGGGGGGGGGGGGGTTGAAGCATCGCAGTATCAGTGAATTCTCATGCTGTGGCATCGTGAAATAACGATCGAAGAACCAGCAGAGCTTGAATTTGTTTTTTCGTTTCCGATACCTGAGTCCTTTAACATTTTTTTTCAGCGAAGCTGATTCCACGAATTCTAGAACGTTGCGCGAGGACAGGCAAGGAAGATTCCTTTCCCAGGCGAATTTCTATCTTGGAGCGACACACCCACACCCTTGAGAGGCTGCCAATCAGTCGCCAGGAAAAACACCCCCTCGTTCATAAAAGTAAACCAACGAAGAAAAGTCTTCTCCGTATTATAACTTTAGCGTCGTGGTTATGAAATACAGTGGGACTTCGATTAACCGGATCCCGATTATGAACAAATACGTGTTTAAACATGAACATATATATGACCCCGAATAACCGGCTTGATCGGGAGACAAACAGCCCAAATAAATTAAGGCCCGATGGATAATAGAAACCCGAGGGACACGATTAAAATGTACATTATATTCCAAACAAAATTTTAAAAAATGACAAATTTATTTCGGAATATAATGTACATTTTAATCGTGTCCCTCGGGTTTCTATTATCCATCGGGCCTTAATTTATCCGGGCTGTTTGTCTCCCGATCAAACCGGTTAATCGGGGTCCTACCGTACCTCTCAACGTTCGAACCTAAATATCGGCACCGAAAATTCCATTTACAAATGCTTAACCCTTAACTGGTATACCGAAGTGTCTAACGAGCCCAACAAAATTTCCGTACACTAACTTTCCTTACCGTATTTTACGATATTTACAATTATCAAGTTCCTTTAACTTCTTTATTATTTGTTGACCTCCAAAAAGCATAACTCAACTCTTATTGTACTACTTTATTAACGAAATTATCACAGAATAATATCGATGATCGTGCACAAATCGGAAATTGAACGATCGAATACATTTTGAATTCACTGTAGATCCTCGTAAAGCGTTCAAAATGCAATTCCCTTTTGTTAGCAAAGTGTTATTACACGTGTTTGTGCTTCCAAGCAAAGATTTATTTACCATGTACGTGAACTGCTAACAGTGGGAATTCTAACAGACATTGCCGAGTTTATTTGTCTTCTTCTTTTCATATACGTATGTAGACGCTTAGTTAACCATTTATATCTTGTCTAGTTTCCAACAAGACTATAATATACGAGCTTACGCAGTTTGACGGTCTTAGCTTATTTATCTTCCACAACCAAAGCTAAACCTGCGGTGGAATCTAACTCCACTTCGGTCATAATATAACAGCTCAGTCTTCTGCGAACTGTTTCACCGGACAGACATTCTAATAACAATTTCAGCCAAAGAAGATTTCTGATTTTCTTGAAAAATATAGTATTATATTATGTATAGTCACATTATATTTGCCCCTAGAAGCAAAAAATGTAGAAGTCATTCGGGTGGCTTGTCTTAGGTGACTCACCCTGTATACAAGAACGAACGTGCCGAATATTATTAAGACGAAGGCTTAATTAAAAACTATGGGAAAATCGTAACAGGAGGATCGACAGAAAAGTGTGCCTCGAGGACATTGCACTTCGTTTTTTGACCATGCGTGCAGATACGTGTCGTCGAACGTTCAGCTGACTGTGGTTTAAACAGCGCGCTCCGGAAGTTGAACCATTCATTTTTAAACTGTTAGTACCTCGGAAATGAAACCTCAACTCGCTAAATGGCAAAAAACACCACGGTTTGGATTTTCGTAGAGAATATACACAGCTGGCGGCGATTCATAATTTCAGATCGTATCCCACACCGTGTTCTTGCGATATACGTTTTTGGTTGATCGAACTGGGATCGCTTTCGGATCCGCAACGATACGAGAGCAGTGCAGAGTGAAAATAATAGTTAAAGTATTTCAAACAATGTTGTATACCTGTTTATATTTAGAGTCCAGAGAGTGAAAAACTGTTGATAATAACAAGAATAGTGATATTTAGTGCACATTAATATTTTACGCAACAAAATAGGTTGAAATCAATCAAATATTTCAAATATACACGTTAGTATCTCCAATGTCGTTAAAATAAAATGATGTTTGATGTCTAATCTCGAGCGAGGTTGATTATTTGTTATCTAAAATAATACTTCGCCAGTTGTGTTTGAAAATTAGCATGTTCATTTCCGGCGCGTAAACTAATTGTGTTGCTGCACGTGTATATAAATATAATTGTCATTTCCCGCAATTGCACAAGGGAGGAAATAATTTCAGTCGCCAGTAATCGTAACGATGCAATTTCGGTGCGTTCAACCGTGTGTTGAAAACAATTGTGCATCGCGCAGAGTGGTTTTGCACATGTTTTTGTTAAGATTCTGACTGACATGCAACGTAACAAATATTTAAACAGCAAACGCCACGCTCGGCTGGACCTGTAGCCGCGCTCCGATTGGTCCGTGTTCTTGAATATTAACTCCGTAACGAAGCCGTGGAGAACATTTTTGGGACACCCTTGTAAAAAAAAGTAACAAAATATGTAACAATTAGCTTTCGCAACTTTGTCGCTCGTACCATCGATAAGATGAATCGATATAATTCAAAACAGAAGTAGCACCAGAACAAACACAAATAAGTTCATTGCGAGCGTTTAGATATTCCTAATGACTTCGTGCGAAATAAAAATTGTTAGAATCAGTTGCGAGAAACAGTGACCATATAGAAGAACATTATTTAACGATCTTAACAAGTTGAAAACAATATATTATCAGCCTGAAATTCTTGCAGTGTTTCTATCGTTTTAACCAGCTAATTTTCGTCATAAATTGATAAAATCCACAGCCTACCGCGTAATGACATTTATTCTAAACTTCTAAAAAGGCTGCTTATAGATCGATTCTAAACTATCTACTGCAGTTTACTTTCGATACAAGACGATGGCTCCGGGCGGCTTTCGACGTATTTCAGATGAGGGTGTCTACGCCGCTTGACTTGGTACTACAACCGTTACCTTCGCTACCATACCGAATCACTCGTGCCGTACAGGAGGAATACATCAGCCTATACTATACTACTGCTGCAACGATAGCCTTAACTTTTAAGTAGTATTAGTGCCAGAGGACGTAGTCTCTCCCCTATGCGGCTCAGGGAGGTGCACCGGAGCGCGCGAGCAATCAGTTTCCCAAGCCTGGGCTACATTAATATTTTGACTGCGACGACTACCATACGTGGGTGACATAATTCTTCATCCCCCTGTATCCCTAATGTCAATACCAAACATTTTGTACAACGTACAATAACATTGTACTTCGTAGCTTCGTATTTTTCCCCGAGAGTGTAAATCGATGTACAATTATTATTACGCGTTCGCGAAGAATATTGCATATACCCGCAATTGTTGTTACATTGTGCCAAGAAAACCATTTCATCGACCAACGACATCGGTCCGTTACGACCGACTCGTTGTTCTTAACGTACAATCGGTACACATCGTTAAATTATTTTGTAACTTCGCGTATGTAGTCTCGAGATCCATCCCTCGCTGTACGCGGGATATTACATCGAATGCTTTGATTCAGCGTACATATCTCGTTGGTCGAATATCAAAATTGTAAGCGTTCGAATACTTTCGCGTACGAGCGTATAACTAGACGATGTAAACAACATCGTCGGGTACGCAGGACGAAGAAAATTCTTCTTAGACTACACTTTTCATTCGTTACCTCGTATCTCTGATAGTTTTGTTGCGGGGTCTGCCACTACGATACATTTTAAATTTACATTTCAACAAAAAGACCGAGCGCATCGATACCTTTCCGATCCACGGTACACAATTCGCATCCCTGCGTTCCACTTCGCCGCAGGATCTCAGAAAATTCCGAAACCCGCACGCCTGGTAATTCCCGTAGAATAAGCAAAACGAAACAAAACAAAATAAAGCAGAACAATCGAGAGCAGGGACGCGTAACAAATTGTAAGTAGCAGCAGGCAGACCGAGAGAGATAGAAAGAGGGAGAGAGAGAGAGAAATAGAGCAGTATCCGCCGGATCGCGGTGAAACGGTAAGGTAAAAGGCAACCGTAGAGCAGCGGATTCCCCATTGGTTCGGTGTTCCGGTGTATCCTGGGTTCCAGGGTCCGTCGGATGCAGGAATAAAGAGATAATCGGTAGCGGAAGACTCGGGGGTGAAAAATCGGCAGTGAAAACGCAACTCTCGCAACAGCGTCCAGTTTGAAGCGGCGCGGTGTCGGCGGTGTCGGCGGTGTCGGCGGCGTGCGGGCCGTTGCCGTCGCGAAGACTACCCTTACGCATACGCACTCGAGACTCTGCGCGCGCCTCTGTTTTCCCCACCCTTACCGCAACAGCGGAGCACACCACCCCTTCGCAGTCACCGTCGTCTTCCGACGGAATCGGCGACTTGGTTCGAGGTCAGTTCGGTCCGCGCACGAGTCGAGGCAGTTCGAAGCCCCACATCTCGTCCTGACGGCACGGGACACCGAGAGACCGAAAGAACCGCGACAGGGAAACGGGCAACGATGACCTTCTGGTTGTGTCGGGTGGTGGCACGGTGAGAATCAACCGGTAACCGAGTTTCCCCACGAGACACCGCGCGATAGGCTTCGATCCTCTCCTGGTCACGGAAAAGATTGGACACCCGGCTTCGTCGAGGACCTCGCCGAGGCGGAAACTAGTGTCCACTGTGTGCCAGTGCACCTCGACCAGCGCCATCGCCACCGCCAGCATCGACATGGAGGATACGGAAGCGGAATAGTATCGTTGAGATGCCGCAAAGGAGTCTCGAGACATGAAGAGAGCGCGACCGAGGGTAAGTAGGTTTTATTGTCCCTTCCGACGGTATCGTTCCGTCCTCTCCGGTGAACTGCTGCCCCGAGGGGCTGCCTGTTACCAAAGTCTCCGCTACGGAGTAGTTTCCTTCGCAGACTAATTATATTCCCGTCTTCTTACGAGTAATTACTCGACGAATGATCCCTCGTCGGGGACGTCCTCTGGCAAACAGAGGGCTATACATACGTATACGCGTATTTCTTTGTTCGGAGAATCTCCATTCGTCCGACGCGATTATCTTCCGTCCGGCGCGATTTTATCATGGATTTAACGAAATTGAAAATTAACGAGCGTTTCCTGCTAGAAGCGAGCTGCTCGGGCTGCCGCTGATTCGTATTCTCGCGTGGTGCGCTGCCCGAGGAACTTTATTCCTCTCCCGGTAACCCGATAGCTACGTGGTGGGAATCTTTTATCGATGGTACAATACTTTTTAATACGTATCTCTTCCTCGTCGTTACGTTCCGGCTCGATCGAACAACCACTTAGCGGAGTAGCGCTGTTAGGAGATTCCGCGATGCGGGAAAGTTTCCGGAGTCGATGACTGCCCGTATCCCTATCAATCTTCGCGTAAAGCACTGGTTCGATGCACTTCGGTCGGCGCGTACCCCGGTTTTCCTTGCCACCGACTACTCGGCCGTCTCCCCATCCACCGCTCGCATAAAGTATTTTCGTTCATTGATTTATCGGATTCACCAGTTTCTCGCTTTCTCGCTCAATTGCCGTCGCTTCCCTGCCCGTGTTCGTGCCTGTGCTCTCGTGCCCGCCCCCGCGAGCCTTTTTGGTTCGATTTTGTCGGTGCTTCGACAACCTAGTCTCTCCTGACTGCTTCCTCCTCCCTTTCTTTCCTTTCCTTTCCTTTCTTTCCTACCTTGTCCTCTTTCTTTTTCTCTCTCTCTTTCTCCCTCCCCATTTTCCTCCTCCCTCCCTCCCTCTCTCTTTCTCTCCCTCGTTCCATTCTCGCGTTCCTCATTTCTCGGTTTTCTCCTCGCCATTTCTTTTTCATCGAAGACGGAATCGCGGTTGGAATGTCGTTGGGCGTACCAGAGACTGCTTATCGGCGTTTCGTGCACGCAGACTATCGATTCCCGCGACAAGGGGTCGACCGATACTGCCGCCGCTCAGGCTTACTTGTAGACCAGTCTGCACGAGCTGGTAAAACGTTTCTGCCTCGCTCTGCTGCGCTCTGCTCCGCTCCGCTCGTCGTTCCGTTCATCGCCGGGCTCGCGACAGAGTGCGGCTGGCTTGTCTTCGCATACGCGCACACTGTCATGGTGGTCAACAACCTTTTCGAATGATGTCAACCTTCCCCTGGTTGCCCCAACCACCGAGTCGCTTTCGACGGAGTTCAGGGCAGCTTTCTGGTAGTGGGGATGGTAGAACGGGGGTGGGAACAGAGGGGGGTGGTACTATGAGAAGCTTTTTCCTCGACTGGCACGAGAAACACAGGTACGCGAGCACGTCGTGATTTTGCTAATCGATGTTAGGCAGTTTGGCTGTCGGCGCCGTGTGCACGGCTCTCTCTCTATCTCTCTCTCTCTCTCTCCTTCTCTCTCACTCGCAACCTCTCGTTCAGAAAAATCCGCCTAGCCGGATATGCGGCTACCGGAGTTTCGAAAGTTCGAGAATTTGGCGGTTCGAATCCTGACCTGATCAGGCCACCACGGCCGCGAGACTCCTCGCCGGCCGACGTCGATATACTTGTTAACCCCATTACGCACGGGTCGTTAGGCTGTTGCGTGTGAAATCTTTGATTTTTAACCTTTTCGCCCGAGGATGACCAAGTCATTCGTTGTTCCAGTTCGTTAGCACTTTTCAGAATAAAAGGTTCGATACAATTTTGTCACGTGGAGTTTCATTTTCGAGAGACCGAATGGAACATTTGTCTTCTTCGTGGATTTTGAAGTGCGTACGATCAATATACCTAAAATTGCTGTTTCTATTGTTACAAACTCTCTTCTTTTCATAGACGTCTTTTAATCGATTGGACTGCAGATTTTTATGCAAAATACACAGTTGTCTAGCCGAATTACAACAAACTGGAGTAAAATAGAAATTTATTTTCTCTCTTAATATGTTTAATAGCTTGATAATGATATAACAATATTTTTAAATTCTTCGAATGTCTTTGCCGTTTTGAACTACACGCAGTCATTTTTGTCATAAATGCATAAAATTAGCGGTTTTTAAAATAAGCAGTTAGCGAGAATAGATTTATGATGATCGAGAAATTGTAGTATAAGCAAATGTTTGTATAAGCTGAAATCATAGTGTGCGTATAAAGTTTGTAAATATGACAACTAGTGCGCCATTGTACAGGTTGGGGTCAAAATCGTAATGCAACCGGGCAGGGGTTGATTCTACATATATGTAAAAATAAATCGAAAAAGAGGAATAACATGTGTTCGACTGTTGCCTCGTTTTCGAGAAAATCGCGTTTAAAGAGCCGTTGGATTCGCGTGCTTACTATTATATGTAAAAAGTAGAATTGATTGGTCGTGATCGCACGCGTCAGACGATTCCTACGTGTATACCGTATACCCTGTCACAGTAATATTCGGACACTCTTTAAAAAAAACGATAACTCTTTAAATAGCGAACCATACGCCTTGCGTTTCTTTGAGAAATTAGACCAATTATTTATTTGAGTACCGGGCCCGAAGAAGCTATTTTGAAAAAATTGCAATTGGTCGGAATTGTACAGAAACTACTAAAAGTTGTTTTTTACAACTTTTGTGCGAGTGTGTGTATGTGTGAGTCTACTTATAAAGCAACGTATCTATTCTTAGAGCTCGTGTCAGGTTCGGTGATAAAATTGGTAGTACTTGTTTGGAGCCCATGAAAATTCTCGTAGACCAGTGGGAACACAGTTTATTAATATTCGTTAAGAAATAAAGCGTAGTTATAGTTTATACTCGATTCATTGAAAGCACTGGCGAGGCCAATAAAGCGTTATTCGGTTTTTGTTTTAAAGCTCTCCTATCAAAGTGTAAATTTATACAAGGTTTTGCAGTCTACGTAATCGGTAACGAAGAGAGGCGCAACCTAAGCTGCATTCCACCGTGCACGCGCATTAGATGAATATTAAAATTGAATTTTCTTGAAAAGTGAGGTTTTCACGAAATAATTTCGTTCAGCTTTTTGCACGTAGAGAATACACTCTCGAAGTATGTTTAAGTGTGCGAGGAGTATTAAACGTTGATCGCTAAAATCATTATGCGATTAACGCCATTAAGGTGAATGTAAAACATCGATTCGCGCGAGGTATCGATTTTAGTGAAATGAAATTCATATATCCGCCGGGGACGTGTGCCAATGAATACAATTTGACTGTTTCGAGTCTGTATATCACCTGTCGCTTCTGTCTATAAATGCATCTAGAATCTGGAGAGATCGGTACGAAGTATAATTTTGCACACCCCATGAAAGGTTTCATTGGTTCATTTTCTGTAAATAGCTAAATGTCATTTATGTACATATTTCGAAATAAATATTACGTTTGTATGTATATAAAACACCGCATCGAAAGAGCATAATTTACAAATCTTATTATCTCGTTATCTTTATATCGGTTGTCCGATATAAAAAGTAATATATTATAGTACTACTATACTATAGTACCGATATAAAAGCTCTTTCATCGAAATAACGTATTAAATCGTACAGGTAAATATGAACGTTGTATTTAGATAAGAAACGCAAGACGTAGTATTTAATTCTGCGAAAGTCGTACACATAAGCTCGACGGATACACGCGAAACCATTGATAATGTTTATAAATAAATGCACCACAGAATTTGACAAAATTAACCGATATACGGTTGTTCGTAAAATTAATGAACACGGAAGCGTAAATACAAAGAAATGTAAATTTTTGCAACCTTTAAACCGGATGCCAGTAAATATTGACAATAATTCAATTACTATGTATTATTGATTACAATGCATTTCCGGAAGCTCGCATTTTCATAAAAATATTCGAATGCAAATATCACTATTTACTGGTATTACAAGAGGTTAGATATTGCTCTTACCATGAATAGGATTTCATTTTACCGCTGAATGCAACTTCAAGGGTCGGACTTTATTCTTAATTTAGCTATGGTGGTCAACGTGTTGACATTCGAGTCGTCTTTCGCTACAATAATCTCTCTATTAATAAAGTCGCTTAACCCTTTTGCTGTATAGAATGTAAATACTGTACGCGTTGTTAAGGAGTTACCTATTAACGAAAAACACGAACCCATCGGAGCGCGGCTACAGCGGACGGATTCCGGTTATAGCTGCGCTCCGATTGGTCCGTGTTTTTCGTTAATAACTTAAACTCAGCAGCGGAGAACATTTTCGCAAAGGAAAAAGTTACTGCAAATCCCCTTTCAAGGAAGTAAAAAAATTTCATACAAAAGTAGAATTTACATATTTGTTAACAACGTGCAAACAATTTAACAAACAAAGCGGAAATAAGCACCCGGTCACCTCGATTTCGACATAACGATTAATGTACGGAAAAAGTTCATACGAACATACACTCGATATTACGTTCCTTCCGAACTATAACAGTTTCTGTATTGTTCCAGTCATTCACCTGATTTCAGGAGACTGCCCGAGTGACCTTCTGACTTCTATTGACCTTTTGACCCACTCGAAATTGTCGGGTGCTGTTCGAATTTGCTGGAAAATACTTTAACGCACTGACGAAACACGGCGACGTTATCTATACCCTGCTATAAACCAAAAAAGCTCAGTTTATCAAAAGAATTACTGGGAAAACAGAAAACTCTGAAACAGTAACCCGGAAACAAGATCATATCCGATGCACCATTCATTTTCCGCAACAATAGCGTAACTCAAAAGTCGCAGTTTTTGAGTTATGGTTACGGAATGTAAGCGAGTTTCCAAAATTCTTCGTGTCAAAACATTTGTGTCATTTTTTTTTTATTTATCTTTTAAGTTGCACCAACCTCGCAAGAGCCAGTAGCCGCTACAGGAGACATAATTTTGTCTGTTTCAAGAAATTGATTAGGGATTGATAACTTTTTATTGAAATTACGCTTGCACAAAACTTTCGAGTTTAGGGTGATTGCAAGGTCATAGTAGAATGCACTGTTGAATTCGTCTCGATGTTAGCAATAATTCTATGATGTCTAAAATATATGGTGTCGTTTTAAAAAGTTACGAACCAAAGACAATACGAATATAACTTTTGTAACATCCACATTTTTTACAACAGAATTGAAGTCTAACGATATGCGTGTAATACTTTTCACGAAGGTACGAAGGGTGGTAAATAGGGGGATAAATCTGTACTCCATTTATTGAGTGCCTACGCGGACAAAAGTTTTTCTGGCGAGTTCGTTTCGTGGAAAGAAGAATGAAACGTCGCTGTCGGTACTAATTTTATTTCGAAGAAAATTGTAACGGACAGTTTGCTCCAATTACTAGGAATTATTTCATTCCATATCCGACGAACCATGTGGTTCCAGCAAGACGGATGGTCTGCTCATTCTGCACGGAATGTTACAGAATTTCTGAACAGAACATTTGAGGATCGCTGGATTCGTCGCTCAGGAAGTAACAAATAGCTGTCACGTTCCCCAGACTTGACACCTCTGGATTTCTATTTCTGGAAAAATTAAACGAACAAATATACCACGCGAAGATCACGACACACGACCATCACCGAACCTTGTATTTAAATGAATGAAACGTACAACTACGAATATATATATTTGCTAGTATAATATTGAAAAATAAACACAGAAGTCACAATGTAGATGAAACGTTATCTTCTTCGTGAAACCAATAAAAAGTTCTGCTATTTATGAACGTGAGTGTAGCTCGGTAATTGCCTTCGAATGGTTGAAATGGATGCCGGAAGAATGTCAGTCGCTGCTGACTTTCCGTGAAAGAGGTGTAAGAGGCGTAAGCGGCTTATGGCTTGTAAAAGCTAACTACTTTCCACCAAAGTGTTGCGGCGCAAATACACGCTCCTTCGACAATTTTACAAAGTAAGATTTATTACATAGACGACTGGAGTTAAGTACTTTTAAACACACTGCTGGACAAATTGTACGGAAAGTTTCGGTTCTTTAAAATATATTAAAAAACAATTAAGGAACTGTCCTAGCATTGTAATTGTGACAATTACTTTATATTCCACTACGCTAAGGATGCTGCTCGTAATAAGAATAATAAGATTATTAAAAATATTTTCGCGCTGGGAATATGTTATGGAGACCCTACGTCCTAGTGTTTATATCGACAATGACAATATTATAAAGTTACAGTAAATTGTATTCAAATTTTTTTTTTAAGAAAAAATAAAACTTTGTCACACAAGAGAAAAGTCGCTGTTTAGTATAGAAGGCCACCAAAGTCGCCTAGAAAACTACAGATATACATAATGCCATTTTAGAAAATCAAGGTGATCTCGATACTTAATGAAAATACAAGAAATCACCATTAAACGAAAGAAGCTTCCAATGACTGGAACGATTAAGAAGTCACGTATTTTTGTTTATAACAAAAATCAGTAAGTATAATTTACAACGGTAAAAACATTAGAAGAATTTAAAAATACTGTTATATAATTTTCAACCTATTACACGTATCAAGAAAGAAGAGAATTTCCATTTCACTCCAGTTTATTGCAATTCAGAGAGAACATTTTTATTTTGCATAAAGATCCGCAGTCTAGTACCGACACATCTAATTTTAATTAAGACGGATACCAAAGTGAACAGAAAACAATTTCCCAATGGTCTAATACGTTTAATCTCTTTTGTTGTTAAATTCAACTGTTAGTCAAAGTGAAAAGAAGATAGTCACTTTACGTTAAAGTTTCTTTAACTTGCTCCCTACAAAGTTTCCCGTACCTTCTTCGTTCTTGAAGACGGATAGGAAGAAATAGAAGAATTTACCGGACTTTAAAGAGGTTAAAAAGTTTTACGCTTCTCCTGTAAATTAGAATTATCATCGGAAACCCGTGTTTGTTATTGACGCGTCATTATTACGACAACCAACGTTACCATCGTGGAGTACCTTAAATGGTTTTGCAGGATTTAGAAGTAGTTCAAAATTAATTAAAAAGCTTTGCGTGTGCATACCAGTAAACATTTACGAATAGCATGCGTATATTACTAACTTTGTATGCTAAAGTTATCTTTTCGGATGGAAAAATCGTACATCGAACGATTTACATGTGTGTATGCGTGGGCGCATCGAAATACGCAACACGCATACTTTACGTATCACCATTTTCTGGTTACGCCTGAATAAATATTATAAAACGTGCGATTGAAAAACGTAGGTATGAGATTCAATTGATTTTTTCAAATAGCGATAAATTATTCGAGGTTGTATAAAAATTCAATTGCAGTGGGTTGCAGTGGTAACCATAAATAAAATTATTTAAAATATGAAAGAAAAGCTTAAACAGAAACAAATTTCAGTTTAATATTCGCCACTGTTCAAAGTAGGTCAGGTCAAACAATATAAAATACGACATATTAAAACCACGTAAATTGTAAACTTATAATTTTCGCGTTTAATTTTATATTTAAGAATATTACAAATTTATGGGGTAGTTTTACAATGTTGCAGTGTTGCGACATTCTTGGAATTATGAGAAATGGAAACATTCCCTGCAATACAGAGCAGAAAGCTTAAATAATTACGTAAATAAACACACGTTTAATGCATATTAATTCGATGTCATCCATATTTCGTTATAAACACATTATAAAAAATACTGTTTATTAAAATGTATCCCTACATTATGTGTTCGAATCAATGGGAAAAGATAAACATATCGGGTGGCAATAAATATGTTTTATTTATTAATTTGATGGTTTGGATTTATTTGAAAGCATTTGTAAGCGTGACTCTTGCATTGTCACTCGGTTGTTATTAATGTTATCAGCAACACCCTCTTTATCGTTTTATTAAGATTCCGCGTATCAAAATTGCTTGACTGCGTATATTGGTTCGTGAAATCCATAAATGCAGATTTTACTGCAATGTAGCGCGGTATTAAATACTGTTCAATGACGATTGAATTGTGAAAAATCTGAAATTCAAAGCTCTGCGAGACCCTTTGATGCAAGCAATTGAGTGTATAAACGTAAGTATTTACACGCGCGCTTATTGCTCTCGCAAAAAGTGCGCAGAGCTGAAATCAAAGTGAGAAAATTCTGCCAAAGCGGTAATTGCCTTAACAATGTGTATTCACTCTGAGCTGTGTAAACAACAATATCCTCTATAAATGAAAATATTTCATTCCGAACGCAACTTCTCTCGAATCAAGTACTTATCCCATAAAGCTTTACGTTATGCAAAATATTTTAACACGATATAGTGTTCGTCGCAAATAGTTTAAGAGAAGATGACGAATCTTCTTGACGAATCTTCACGAATCGTTCGTGATATAACGAGATTGTTACTTAATCCTAGATCTACCACGTCAGTCAAAATGACTGGTTTTACAATTTTATTCTGAAATTCCTACTACGCGTTACATTTCTTTCGCGACGATGCGGTGACTTTTCGAAATGATGAATCAATATAATTTCGTATCATGGCTACATATACCAATACCAGTCATTTCGACTGGTACTTCTCAAAGTGGAAAAGTATCGTATAATCCGTTTCCCGAACCTGAAACCGTTAATTAGATATGTAGATGGATTTATCGATGTTTTTATTAGGAAATGTTATCGCACCCTACGTCTTATCTGGCGCCGAAACATAAACATGAACATAAACATAGCCGTGATGTAACGTAACATAGACATCAATGCCGTTTCACGCGGTCATTCTGTATACCATATGTTGGACTAAGAATTAAAATAAAATTTCGAATTACTACTTGTGTGTGTTATTTGTTAACTGTACTCTTTGCAACAGGAATTGTAATGCGAACAATAAAATTTAAAAATACGATACGACATTTCATATTATACGGGATCACCAAAAATGAGAAATTGTACTTTAGCGCACTTAGAAACGTACAAAAACCGACGGCGTTATAAATGCAAAGGTCGTGGGATCTTGCAGCCCGTCCAATTAACGTTGCAAATTCCAATTAACGCTAACAGCATTTCCGCGTCATAAATATTTTGTAGAATATCAATGCTTAATAAACGTGTTCGCGAAATTTCTGATTTGGAAGTTTGTATTTACGTATCGTCTGTTCCCGGATAATTTTTTTAGCTCGAAGAAAGTTGCACAACAACGACGTATGCGTTCGCTTTACGTAAATAAAGAATTACACGGCAGTCAAATGTAACCGCCGTCCGTCTTTCCAATATTAAGCGTTTCTGTTTTGTTTTTGTAAATTTATCTGCGAGTCACGACAATGTTGCTACGACTGGCGCGATGCCACGCGTGTTTCATTGGCAATATATTATCACTCGGAACCATTCATTGCGCTAATTACACAGATGCTCACCTTTTTCGCGTTTCGACTGGCATTCGGTGTGGCGATCTTTCCTCTCGGCCGCTTTCAGAGTGTACAGTGGCGGACAAAAGCATCGACGCAGTACTAAATCCCTCGTACAAACACCTATAACCAGAGATCGAAACAAACAGTTATCTTTTGTTTCTAAAAATTCTATTCGAACGCAATGGATGCGAACAGTACTAGTGCACACTTTAAAAATCACCTACTTAAAGTTACTTAGATTTACTAAAACCGTGTTTTAACTTTCAAAGTTGCCCCATCCACTTTGCTATATGAATACTTTTTACACCCACTCACACCCACTGCATGTTTTGTTTATTCCTTGTCAAGCACCGTTCACAGGTTAACGCTATACTTGGTTTAACATTACAACAATATGGTAATACGATAATATGTAATACTGTGACTGGACGCATCCTTGTTTGCCATGCGTGACACCTTCTAGATTCTAGGTTATAGCGCGCTCGATCGCATCGACGGATATAATCAATTCCTCATCGCGCGGACCTTAGACCATATACATACACTTATAGCGATCGGGGAATCATGATCATGGTCGTGATTTTAATTTCTTTCGTGCCGTGATTTTTTAATCTAAACAGAGTGAATTTGCTCACTGCCGTCCTAATTCTTCTTAGTTCGATTGAATTAGTTCTTTTTTAAAATACATCGATTAGCTTGCATGAAAATATCTGCGTATAGAGCTATTGTAAAACGAAAATTAAACATTTCTCTTTGCTAGAATATTTCCATTCCCGATTAATAATATTGTGATTAGATACCGACATATTTAATAATGTAAACAATATTTTGAATAATGGTACAGAAATTTTTAGTATCGTCTCTCTCCCTTTCTCTCTCAGAGTCACCATTCGAGTGCCGAGGGTTAAAATTACGTTACGTTTTCTGTATACATATAACACTGAAGCTGTTGGGTCCAATTTTGAAAAAGTTATGCGTTTTTAAATGGTGTACGAATACTCGGTACACCCACTATATGTACATATACGAAATATTTTGTACCTACAAACTTTGGTAACACGTTTTGATTAGAACCGCGCGTGAATTTCTGTTAATCCTCTCCGATGGTAGGTTAGCTTCTCTCCGCATCAAAAAATTGTTTCAACAAAACGAACGGGCAACGAACGATCGTGCGAAATAGTTTTTCAGCCATCCAAATGGAAATACAGCCTAGAAATTGCAGGTAAACGTCCACGTAAATTCTGAGTTGTCGCTGGATTAAACTTATCTGTGTTCCTAAAATCGAATATTCAATTCCGATGAAAACCATGGCGAAAATCAATAGTAGAAGAGAATTCGATAAAACTAATTGGGTTCCACACAACATAGAAAACGAAAATAACGAAACGAGCACAAATCTTGAAAGCGATTCAAAATTAAACAATTCTACCAGATGGCACCGCTGAGGATACCGTGTATGTGTAATTCCCGTATAGAATTCTGATAAAGGTTATATTCAGTTTTCATATAAGTTCAGCGTTCATGTATAATTTTGCATATTTTAAATAAAAAAAACCTTACGTGTCCGATACCGAGAGAACTCCTACTACAACGAACGCAAATCTGAACTGGGAGACTGAGCTATAGCGAGGTCAATCAACGCCAGGTCACGACACAGTCAAGTGCACGTGCACCCGTCGAGTATTTAAAGTCGATTTTCTCGTAAACAAAGCCTTATACGAACAAATTTTATTCTACATTTTCGACTCAGTTTTTCATGTAGAATCGCCCCATCGACTCTCAGTTACCGATCATTAGACAGCGGATGTTTATGCAAAATAAGAATTTTCTACGTGATTTGCAATGAACTGGAGTGAAATAGAACTTTAATTTCTTTCTTAATACGTTTAATAGGTCGAAAATAAGTAGACATTATTCGGCGAAACAAATATTTCAAATACCATTGAATATTTCAGATTTTATTTTGCTCGAAGAAAATAGTATTTTAAATAAGATATACAATTTCGAAAATAAAATATTTCTACTTGAACAATCTGAAACACACAATAAAATATTTTACTTCTTGCATTGTTATAATACTCTGAGAAACCGTATAAACGTACAGTGTATCTTATCGTTAAGAAACGATTTACACTCGTAAATGTATTGAATTCGAACCACTAACCTCGGCAATAATATTTAAAATTGAAATTGAAAATAAAGACGAAATACAAATATTTTCCTTATTCGTCAAATAAAATATTATTTTCAAAAATTACTGCCTCAAATAAATGATCTTATTTTCAAAAATTACCGCATCAAATAAAATATTTTATTTTCGAAGTTGTACGCATACTTTAAAATAAATAGGATTATTTACTGTTTACTATTTGAAATACAATTTTTCCCAGTACCGGTCGTTGGCTATAAAATTGAAAAATAATTCGGAGTGCAAAGGGTTAGATTCGCTTACTCGTAGCTACACGCGCGTATGACGGTGTGGTTTGTACATGCACAGTATTGCACAGGCGCGTGCGCGTGCGCGAACCCATCCACCTATGCGTGACGTCACGGATGGCGAAACGACCTAGAATTCGACCACACCGAGCACGTAGTATATTCCGGTGCTCATCAATTGGACTACGCTGTGGTAGACGAGCATCCGTGATAGTACGTGACACGTGCACCTTCACCCCGCATTTTATCCTCGTTTAATCAAAGTTGTCGCACTGTCCTTTCCGAATGGTTTCGAGTGCAGTCGAGCTAATGCCAATTTGTAAATCTGAACGAACCCCTCCCCCCTCATGCATTTCCTATGCACCGTCCACATGCTCGTGTCACGAAGGTCTCGGGGTCCTAGGCACTTTTGCATTTCACTGCCCCATAACCCTCCGTAGCTTTTAACTCAGCCAAACCCACCGCTAAATTGCCTCGGTTAGCCGTTTTCAGGATCAAGGGAGAGACTGGTTCAGCAACTCCAAAAAATCGATTTTATTTGCTTAATGTCCATGTTTTTCGTTATCGACTCCTTAAGGGTGTAGGAACGATGAGTTGTGTGGTACGCTCGCACACCGCTAGACGCATGCACGTACACGAGAATTGCAAGTGTCCGGGATATGCAAAATAGCGTCTCGCTGATGCATATTGGGGACCTCTCCATAGTCGCAATCGCTTGATAAAAGATGAATCTAGCGCGCTCGCTATCCCAGAAAGCCTAATTTTGCGTTTTTCAGGCGATATTCGCATTGTTCGACAGAATTTAGCGGAGCCGCGAGAAGAAATGGACAGGCGACGGTGCTGCCGCCTATCGTAGTTGTCGATATGCTGGCGAATAATGAGAATTACGCGTCGTAAACGTAAAAGTAGGACTTTTGAGGCAAACAACCCCCTAGATTGATCTTTCATCTAGCGATTTTGACTACTAGGAAACCCCGTCTTTGCATTATTAAGAAATCAGGAGTGGAATCCCGGACCCTTGCAATCCTTGCGTACGTATACGTGGTGTAGCGGTGTACGAGTCTAGGAGACGCAATCCTTAACCAAACCGAGGTGGAAATTTACATCGAGGAAAAATTTACTTCGAATGACCTCAGGCACTACCCCTTCAAGGCTTTCCGACATTTGTTAGACACCTTGTACAATACAATTTCACTGGATCGCATCGATTCGAGTTGAGAAGACTTTTTCAGGAGATGCATCGATGATTTGCACAAAACGCAAACAAAAGCTTCAATAACATCGGTTTGAAACTGAATCCGTAAAATGCTTTCGGCGGTACAGGAATAATGCGAATCACTGAACACGTACCGGCTTGTGTGTTTAACAAAGGCTGCAAAATACATTGGCATGCAAAATTGACGGATTACTAAATTGTTGGTATTTTACACGTTAACTGCCGACTCAACAAAAATTGGATACAATTAAAGTAACGTATTTGATCAAATGTAAACACGAATGTTCAGATTTCATTATTACTGGACCAAACGAAAATAATGCTTGACAAACAAAGGAAAAAATGTGTACTCCCTCGGAAATTATTTTTAAAAAGAGAAGCTCGATTTCCCAGTAAATTAACTGCTAATTGTCAGTCCTTTTAACCCCGTTTTCGATTATTGTATCGTGTGCAATCACGAGTGGCGCGCGGGATTTCTTTTAAATCCACCGGCGATCGTAAATTTCAGGTTCGACCATTCACGATCGACTTTCTGCGATTATTACCCATCAAATTAATATTGCACAATCGGGTGAAATGAAAGCGCGGAGGCTGCGCGTCGCGCTGAAAACGACTCGTCGGTTATACCGGATGATTTCCAAAATCACCGTACAAGCGGCCGGATGATGATTCTGTATGTGGAAACAAATTGAGAAAAAAGGTATAACATTTTTTCTAACGTACGTGCGCTATTGCACTCCGCGACAATACTAGTCTCTATCAAGAGGTGTCATTTGAAATTAAACGCTCATTTGATTTACGAAGATTAGAGTTATCGCTGAACTGCGGATCTTCGTACATTCGATAAAGGGTGAAATATAGAATTCGGCAGAATTTAGTAAAATTTTTATCTTTTTGTGATCTGCAAAGGCTACCACCGCTGGAAATAAGATTGTATTTTATTCCACTTTCTTAAAATTCGTCTACCAAAATTGAAAATTGCATAAACATTCGCGGTCTAGTTATCGCTCTTCGACTCGCGGTTAGTAAAATTGTAAAAAGAACAGCGTTAAGCTGATATAATACCTCGTACAATCATCAATACAACCTGTGTAAATCTTCAAAAATTTATTGAATATCAATAGAATTAATACGGTATACGATATTTTGAATAACGGTATACTAATTTTTAGTGTTAAACCTTTGATAGCTATCTATTACAAAAATATAATACGAAAATAAGAAAAAACAAAAAGAAGGAAAGGGTTGCAATATTTAATAAAACCGGAACCGACGCATTTCGAAAAAAGCAATCCGTCGCGCGGTAGCATGGATTACCAATAAATAGACACAAATACGGGTTTTCTCGCCTGGACCGGCACTAAATCCCGTAAAATGAACCGCTTTAGGCAGCTACATCGGGGCATGACAACATCGACTGCGATTCGCGCTTGCGTGAACGTTTTGAAATTGTAATGACCCCATGCGAGTAATTAAAGGTTAAAATTGCAATCTCACGGTTTCGGCGTTCCTCGGGAGTTTGCGCAGGGTATTCTGCGTAACGTAGTGTCTACTACTAGCCAGAGGTTCATTCTAAATACATATGAAAATAAATTGTAATTGTTCTACTCGTCGTTCGTATCTACAATAACTGTATGCATTTTCAGAGGTATTACGTAAAATTTTATTTTGCATATTAGCTGCAAAAGAAAGAAACATATTATGGAGAGTAGGAATTTTAAAACAGTATAGACAATATAAAACGGTATACAAACAAAGTGTACTTATTTTCCGGTACTTCGAACCAGAGACGCCAGATCGAGACTCGTGTCCCACTCTACCCTTCCCCTTCTACGACGCTTTTTCCCCCACGCTTCCGCCACGGGCCGGTCACGTGACGCGTTTCGTCTCTGGCAAAAAGAGGGTAATTTTTACTCTCAATTCGTGCTTCTAATTCTAACGCTTCAGTTTTGCTATGATTCCACGTTTTTTTCTTTTGTTTATTAATATCTTCATTGTTATTAATAGATCCGAGTGGATTCAAGCCTTTCATATGTTTGCTGCTATGATTCCACGTTGACAGTCCTGACTAGCCGAACTAAAATTGGCTCCAGACTTGCTCTGCATCGGAGAGGACCTCTGTCTTCGTGAACGTAATATGGGGAAATCTCTGCTACGTAAATGCAATCACGGGAATAGATTTTTTATCCTTATACGAGCATATTTTGAGCTGCACGAATGTTTATTTGAGGATGGTTAAATGCACCGCGCTGAACCGCATCATGCCAGTCAAAAAACTCTTTCAGAGACAGAAAAATACATTGGAATCTGCGAGTATTTTTCTTGATTTTTGCTCTACTTTGGACACTTATATTATTAGATATAAACATAATCTCGTTGAATAATCGGTTCAGCGCGGTGCATTTAACCTTTCTCTTTAGAACGAGCCCTCGCCCAGCCCAAAATTCGCTCGAATAAGGACAAAAAATCTATTCCCGCTAACCCATGTTTCGACCCAAAATCTAGTTAGATTCGAGTTCCTTTCTAGTTTTGTCACGCGACTGCTCTTCCCCTTTAAGGCCGTATAATCCCTCCAACTTCCATCGTAGGGGGGAGCCGAGCCCCACGCTGCCCTCTCCGACCACCATCGGAGGAGAGGGTGTGCGTAAGAGCATTTCCCCACCGTCCTTAAATAAAAGAAAAAAGGAAATAAAGACGGCTCCTCTCCCTACTCCTGGATCCTCCCCACGAAACTCCTGTGCGATGTAGGAGGCGGTTGAGGAGACCAGGAGTGTATACACAGCGATTCTGGAAACTGGGATCCTGCCTATAGATACATAAAATCCGCTGTCTAGCTATCGCCAACAGAAAAATAACCCATCTTGAAATTTGGAAATTGCGAGTTACGTGTGACGGTTGGGTCGTTTTAGTTTTTTCAGTCGAACGATATTAAAGTCGAACGCTGCTAGGAAACACACTTTTTGTACGATATCAAGGTTCATAAACCGCGTTGACATTTATTTGGCCTCGCGTTTACATTGAAAAGCCAACTTCTGTCCGAGCTATTTTCCAGATTTTTGTAACAACTCTTTTTCAACGTACGATTATTTTATGCATCGAGGTACCTATACGACTGGGAAGTTTGATAGTTAATTAACTTAGAGTTCAGAGTCGCTAATTGCTACGGTACTAACGAATTGGCCCATTTTACAATGATTTACAATCCAATATAAAGCTGGAGCTACGTTAATTATACGTGTATACATGTATACGTTAAATGAATACATTAAAATGGTTGATTGTACGTGTAGTTTGAAAGGCGGACACCACTATTCTAATACTAATTCAATTGTACCAGTTTACCCTTGTTTCGTAGCTGTCTACTTCGAGATAAAAGTTTAAGGAAATTATCGGAGCATTTTAGTGGCCATTGGTAGCCAATAACCCAGTAAACCGTAATTAGTTGAAAGCGGCCGTTGAGCTCTGCATAGGGTGATAATTAAACCGGGCCAAGTGCTGCAACAATCCTGAATTGTGAATCTCCTCGTAATCTGATAATTGCAGATTACAGTAATAAGATAGATAAGCATTTAAACGGGAAACGGCTTTAATGTACGGGTTACATGCGATACTATAGCATGCATATCTACATTAAGGCCCGTGTTTAAAGATCTGAAACAACCGACCCGCATATTATACAACGACATACCGCATAAGCTAGAAAACTTCTAATTTTTCATTGGCCTAAATTAACAGTCGGAAGTACGTTCCAATTAACACAATAAAGTAATCGCTAGATAGCGGACCTTCGTGCAAAATAAAAACTGTCTGCTTGAATTGCAACAAACTGGAGCGAGATGAAAATTTATTCTCATGGATCTTTATGCATTTATGGCTTATGAAAATATTCAAAAATGCTACAATATAAAATTCGAAAGAATCGAGTAAGATTTTTATTTGTTTTGGATCTCCAAAGGCTGTTCCCGTTAAAAATACGATTTTATTTCGGACCACTGTCTTAAAAGTTGTCTATAAAAATTGAAAATTGCATAAACATTCGCAGTTTGATCATTATTTTTCAAAGGGTGTTTGTTTAATTTTGTGCACCGAATGTATGTGCATACATATACGAACGTAATATTATTGGTAACCTACCCACGTTTTATTTATTGTATTCGTATACTATTCGATGTTGCGGTACTAGCAAGATTTCATTAAAAATTATTAAATTAAGTGCACGGAATTAATGTTTGAATTACAATTAAATTGAATTACGTTAGCGTTCGAAGAAGAGTGAGGAAACACGACAAGGTTTTATGGTGGTTGACAAGATATGTGAAACGAGGTGGAAACAGACAGGAGAAAAAATCGTTCCGCCCTGATCCTGCCAGATTTAATAGTAAGGCTACCTAACGGACCCTACATAACGTGGAGATATTCTATAATCGATAAAGGAAAGCATACATGTATCGGAATCGGTGACGGATCGACTAGGTAGCTGTGACATGTATCGGCTCAGAAGCTTTCCAGCGATAGGTACAGGAAACATCGTCACAATATTCTTTGACAATATATGTTCAGACAGTGGATGGAATAAATAGTTTCTCTCACTTAATTATTAAATAACTAACTGTGTATTTAATGCAACATCAAACGATATAATTCATAATATTAAATTTATAATTTTAAATAAGATCATGTTAATATATCATTTTAAATGAGAATTTAAAAACAACGCAATTTCTTCGGTCGTTTTGTCACAGCGGTGTTTACATACCGTACGAACTGCGCGTTAACTTACTTTTCTTGTCCACTGTATTTGAGATCGTCGCGTTACGAGACTCGCCCTGTAAACAACCTGGATACCTTAGATCTATCCTCGAACAGATAGCACAACATTACCGGAACGCAAACAGTCAGATCCTAATCTGAAACCACTTGATCTACCAAATACAGAACATCCGAGCACAAGCAGGAGACATCCTCGCTAGCTTTGACGTGCAATCCTTACTTACCAGCGTCCCCATCATTGACAGCACGAACATCGTCAAAGACAAAATACCTGACAAACTCGTACCACCCGTTCACCGCCGGCTCACTTCCAGCTACCGTTGCCAAACCCGGGAAATTGAGCAAAATACAGTTAACCTTTCTGTCGTTACCCTAGTAGCATTTATGGTTGGCCAACAGTGGCCAACGGTTGGCAGTTGGTTGGAATATGGTTGGTGGTTTCGTCTGCAAATCCCCAACAAAGGCTCTACGACGAAAATTTATGTCAATTTGTCAACGAATATCCAATTTTAAGCCTACAAATAGTATGGTGGGTCGATTAACAAGAAATTTACGTACGATAATTAGACTGCGGATGTTTACGCAAAATAAAAATGTTCTGCATTGATTGTGGCATGCAGGAATAGAAGTTCTTACTTGGTCCCTATGTCTTGGAATTCATGCATACAATTTTTATTTTGCAGAAAGATCCGCAGTCTAGTAATTATTCTAATAAGAAATCATTTGTGTCAACAATAGCAAGAGATATTTTTAAGCACTTGTTGGAGGCGAAGCGAAGTATAAAATGTTCATCGTTCGACTAATTACTAACCGTGTCACTCATGCGAAAAGTATATTTTCGTGCGATCATTCGTTTTCTCTTTTGACCTAATATTGGATCCCAAAATGCTGCTACTCGTTCCCCGAATTTGACTGAATAGTAAATTCCGTTATGCTCGTACCCGACGATATATCAGGACTCTGGTTATAGCGAAACTAATTCCAATCAGACTAGTTGAGAAGACTGAAATTAACTCGTGATATCGCGTCAACAGGGACTCGGAATCAGAGGTGAGCATTATTTGGCGAAACAAATATTTCAAATACCATTGAATATTTTAGATTTTATGTTGCTCAAAGAAAATAGTATTTCAAATCAGATATACAATTTCGAAAAGAAAATATTTCCATTTGAACAATCTGAACCTGAAAATAAAATATTTCTATTTCAACAATTTGATCGACAATATAAAATATTTCTATTTGAACAATCCGAAACACGAAATAAAATATTTTACTTTTTGCATTGTTATAACACTCTGAGAAACCGTATAAACGTATAGTGTATGTTATCGTTGAGAAACGATTTACACACATAAATGTATTGAATTCGAACCATTAATTTCAGCGGTAATATTTAAAATTGAAATTGAAAATAAAGACGAAATACAAATATTTTCAATATTCTTTAAATAAAATACTATTTTCAAAAATTACTGCCTCAAATAAATTATCTTATTTTCAAAAAGTACCGCATCGAATACAATATTTTCTTTTCGAAGTTGTACACGTACTTTAAAATAAATAGGATTATTTGCTATTTACTATTTAAAATACTATTTTCCCCAGCACTGCTCACAATAATATTCAAACACTATTGGACCAAGAATAACCAACGAAGTTATCATAGTTCAAATATTAAGAATTTTTCGAGAATCGGAAATTTAGTATTCAAACACTTTTTGGATTCTCACTGTACTTCGTTGTTAGAATGTGTCACGTTCTGTGCAAGTTTCCTGTGCTATTCGTGATACCAACGTGTTTCAATATGCATTCTTTCCGTGGCGTATCGTGACGTTTTCTATCCAGATCTCCAGTTGCATTCTATATCGATTTGAAATTCTATTTTGTCGAATTCTGGCTGTGTCGTGCATTTTATCAGATCGGTTTTGTTGCGATTGCTATGTGTGAAATTGAGTGATGGTTGTCAAATCTCCCTGCTGGTTCGTGGACGTGTTGATAAGAATTTTGACGAATGGAAGGAGAATTTGTTAGCTACAATTTTGCCGTTCCGTTTTGCGTTACGAACAGTGTTGGGCGATATTTAAATAAGTCATTATTTAAATAAAAAGCAAAAAGAATTATTTATTATTTGAGCAAGTCTAAATAAATGATTTAAAATAATGAAGTTAATTGTTATTTACAAATACAAAGAAAACAAAAAATTGTAATTGGCACCTAATGAAAAAGTATGGCGTCCCTGCTACGTTTGCGCGTGACCTCTGCGTGACTCTAACACGTCCGACATAGAATTAAATCTTTTGAGAAATAATTAATGAAAGTAAACATTAGAATCTTGTAGAGACAGCAGATTTACAGTAAACATTACACGATTGCTAATCACGAAGATATCTATTTAAACAATATGCACCACGTATATTTATACGTACTACATGGCAAGCAGCGTGTGCTGGTTCGTTTAAACTTTCAATTGCTATAATATTTAAAATAAAGCTTGTTCATTCAAATGTAGTTCTTTAAATAAATATACAGGAATAAAACGCTTTTGTGTAATCTGCTGTGAGAGAGGGAGAGCAAAGAGAGGGAGATTATAAATTAGGTCATTCCGGGCCGTCAAATTGTAAGCATACACGAAATCGTACAAGTGCAGCAGTTGAAGAGCCAAATATATACTTTGATTATTCTTGATAATGGATTATAAGCTGGTCCGTTCGAATTCTGCACTGATTTTAAGAATTGCAATATCAATTTAATTTTAAGGCACCGTATATTTAAAGAAATAAGTTAAAAATGACCAAACTGACTAACGATAAAATTCAAAGACCACCGAAACATTTAAATATAGCTACATAAATGTTTCTATAATAATAATAATGAGGACAACGATAAATTACTGGCGCATACGTCACCACGTAAGTAACACAACAAACCACTTAATTTTCTGCTCGGCAACACTTCCGCCATAAAGCAGAGAATGTAGAATTCATCGCATAGTTGGCGTATAATGTAATTTATAGATACGAGGAACTGTGCATTCCACACTTAACAAAAGCATACATACGCAGTCTGCAATCCGAAGACGACTGAAATATTTTTAATTTTGCGCGGAGAGGAATGAAATAATTGCTCTGAAATAATTTAAGAAAATATTATTATTGAAGTGCAAATTGCAAGAGCAAATTGACGACTCGATATAAAACGTGATTAGATGCTAATTGTTTATACAATTGGCGAATATACTTCGGATTGTGAAACAAAATAAATATTATTCGTCTGAATTTCAAACAACAATAATCTCTGTTGTTGTCAATAATAATCAGATCCGTTTTCAATAATCTCCAAATCTATCTACAGTCTATCGATAACAATGATTTCTATTGAAGACATTTTCGGTGCAGTTTAATAATATCATTAGATCAGTGATGCAACGAAATCACAATTATACGAACTAGTCAGGCGACATGTTCGCGTAATCGAATTTTCGGATAATCGAATAATGTTTGCAAGAATGAATATTTATTTTACAATATCTATGTAATCATAAAAGATCAATACAAATTTTAATATTTCAAGGAAATGCAATATTTTTCAGACACCGTATGTGGTTGATCATAAAATCAGTGAAACGCGTTCCTCTTTCATTGCGTTCCTATACTTAGGCTCTATTTGTAAGGAGAAATACTGGTTAGTAATTAAAGAAGGACACTGTGAAAGCGAAGTAATAGCTCAAAAGACACGAGACGCCATTTCTTACAACGGGGCTGAAGTTACGCTACGCGCTATCCTTCGAAATAAAAACTATACGGTAAAAACTGTACTCCGTTTACAAAATTAAAGGTCATCGTTGTCTTTTCAAAAATATTAGAAACAGACGAAAGTTATGCGCGTCGCAACGTTGGTTGCAAAAACTGTAAAACTTTTTCTCGTTCATTGTATCCCTATGCATGCATATGTATTTGCTAAATTTACGAGAAAAGTCGCAGGCTCTGTTAATTATGTAAGTACTCTGTATTAAAGCAACATGGTTACTTAAACAAAGTATAAGAATAAATAAAAGAAAGCTGTTCGTCACGATAGACATCCTCTTTTCATCAAAATGTATATTTACCATAAAGCCACTTTTGTTTAATTTTTATTCATTTCGGTGTAATACATGAAAAGTTTGTAATATATGTGGAGAATCATCGATAGAAATGTACATGTGAAATATTTCACTAAGGCGTATCGTTTGCACAGGTTTTAACAAAATCGGCTTATCCGATTAGAATGTGCTCACTGTTAGATCAGCATGACCAATTACCTTATTTGTGGTTGTGCCACGAGATCGAGTACACCCTATATAAATATTTCAGTAAAGTCTCAGTTTAATCCTCCACCGCCACTGTGCAGTTTATCGTTACATCAATGAAGATAATTTGTTGTATTTATTCCGTGCCTGCTTTCCGAATACATGCTACGTTTAACGCAGTGAAACTTGGACAGTTATTTGAATTACTTTAAAGTTTGATTATTTGCTGGTATTGAACCAACATTTAAGAAAAAATATAGAGAATTGCAAGAGTTATGGATTTTTTAAGAAAATATGCTTTCTCTGTACAGGAAAATTGATCTGATAATATAAGGAAAACATATTATAAATAAGAAATTAAGTTGAAATTGTTGTTCGATACATTGAGAAGTTTGTAACGAATAGAATAAGCCTTGTCGGAAATCGATCGTTTGATCAGTTATTGTCTCTCGCTGAACAAGCTGTGAAATATTCATTTTTTTTTACCGTATTTCTCTCAACAATTTGTTAATGTTCCTCTGAAAAATATGAATCTAAAATCCGCCAATATTCTCTAATCTAATCCTCTAAAATCGAGTTTGAAAATGCAGCGAATAAACTCGATTTTCTCGAAAACGAGCTGCCCAACGAAAAAATGTTATTCCTTGTATACCTACATAAGGAAACTATATACAGGACGTTCATTTGAAAACTTTCCAGCCGAATATCTCGAAAAGTATGAAAGATATTAAAAAAGTGTAAAACTCGTGTCCAAGGATTTCGTGGGGAAAAGAGGGGGGCACAATGTCAGGTTTTTTATTTGGGTGGCGTTTTCAAGGTCGTTTGAAGGTCAACTTACCGTCTACGTACCGTTTCAAAACAAAATTGTCCTCTATCGATCTCTTGTTTATGTTGTCCGTCTTTCAATATAAGATTGTACTATTTAGTCAAGTGTGAATCATCGTAAGTTTCATCCTTATAAAATGCAATTGCATCAAAAGTTATTGGAAGATGTCTTTGACAGGCGGATTGCGTTTCGTGTGGAATTATCAAATACGATCAACGTCACTCCTGATCTAATTAAAAACATTTGTTTTAGCGACGAACGCAGTTTTTTCTTAAACGATGCTGTAAATCGTCATAAGTGTCGTTATCGGAGCGACGAAAGTCCACATCTTATTAAAGAAAGTAATACTCGATGGCCGGAAAAAATAAATGTTTGGGCAGGCATTTTAGGAAATGCTATTATACTCGTATAACTAAGCACTTTTTCTAATGACCAGTCATTTCGACTGGTTTGGTAGAAATAGGTATATTTTAATTGCCGGTAAATGTTGTGTTAAAACTGTTACGAAACGATAGGATTTCGCTGTACCGATGGCGAAACTTGGTCTGATTCCGCGTGATATATGACTCCGGGTCATACTCTAATTACATCTGATCGGTATCTACTGTATGTCCACGAAATTGTACAATTATTCTCGAATTACGTCGTCGAATAAAGGATTAATTCGGCCTTCGGACGGTCACAATTGCAGGACAGCTGTCCTCGTGATCGCGGCAAATGAAGGGCGCCCAGCTGAAACCGCACGAACCCCGTTGTCTGCGCTATTTGCGAAATCGGAGTTCCTTTTCGAGGGAATCCTCCCGTGCGGAATTGGTTTCGAATTACTTAAGATCAAAGTTAAACTTTTCCGGTCTCTCCCTATCATCGATTGTATTGTTTGCAAACCCCGAATCGCTCCAATTAGCTTTGGCGCAGCAAAATTACATAGACAAATTGAAATAAAAATGGCCGTCGCGCCACCATTCTCGAAATGAAATAATACCAAATAGGTCAACGCGCCGGTGTCACCACGTATCGATACAAATTGAATTAAATGGTTATTTCCTTTCTTCCGAAAGAGAATGTGGAAACTGCAAAGAGGAAAACGGTAATAAAATATATCAATTACGTTTGAATCGTGGAACCGGATGTGTTTGGCAGCAATTACTCGAATGGACACTGGAACTGCTACCATTTTATGTGCGGTGTTTTGAAATTTGCAGTGGTTTCAGTTTTCACGAAAAAACCAAAATTGAGTACACAGTGGCGGGCAAAAGAAAGTTTAAAATTGAAAGTTTTGTACAGAGTGTCCCAAAAATGTACTTCCTCGAAAGAGGCGATTTCTTTGTCTCGTAAATAATAATTTCAACTTCTTTTAATCTTTCTATCTTATTAAATTGCGTCGACTCGTTTTCCGCGTGAACGCATAAAACCTGCAGTTTGGTTATTATACCTTAATAATGCTTGCCTCGTTTAATGCAATTAGCAAAAGTGGCTTGTAAGCAAGAAAATGAAGAAATTCTTATCTGCCATGTATCGGGCGACTGGGAAAAGGTCATTTTAAGACTATTCTTTCTTTGACTGCTTTCAACCTGCACCATAACAAAGCGGAATTTTGAGGGCAGTTACAAGCCGTAATTACTAAGGTTATGCCATTAGCAATTTTTAAACAAAAGTTGACTCCGGGAATCCCAGGACAATGCGCAACGCCAAGCAAAGAAGCTTCCTTTTCTCCTAAAGTCCTTGTTCCGAGCATCGTTCCATGTTCCCGTTGGTACAAGAAGCAGGCACAAGCTTTTGAATTCGTAGCGGTAGATGTAATATATTTGTGATAGCAACAAAATTCATCGCTAAGAGCATAATTATACATAGTTTGTTCCCAAGTTCGAAGATGTTTTGTACGGCGCAAAGTTCATGATCGTTCGATTCGAAGTCGAACTTCTTAATCCCGAGTTCGTAATTCTCTACGAACGAGACAGTGAACTTGTATAAATAAAAGTTAATTGGCAAACTCTTAACTGCAAATTACGTACTTCCTATTTTAAATTAGCTTTGTACATTAACAGTTTAGCGGCGGCTTAACCAGCTCTCGAACGTCTCGAATGTTTTCTGTCATAACGCTTGTCTCGAGACGTCGCGGATACGTTGCGTGTTTTGATCGCGGTGACGGTCGCCAGCAAACGATTTATGAAAAGTAAACGTTTGTGTCGTTAACGACGTTTCACTTCCAAGCTGTTGACGTAATCTATGCAAAGCTTCGGTGGATTTTGCATCTTGAATATTTAAAAAACATTCATGTATCAAAGATACGTCGTTCCATTTAAAAAATAAAGTCGACCTTCGTACGACCTTCGCGCGTCCGCTCACGATAAAACTAACAACACCAAAATATACCCCACGCCTCGTATGCCTCGTATACAGAGAAACTAATTTTGGAAGTAATCCTAATAAAATAATTTTAAAAGTACCTCTGATAAAGTAATTTTAGAACTAAATTGCACACGTGGAGCTTTTGGAAATACATCTCCTGGGAAGTTTAAATCTAAGAAAAGATTTAAATATTAAGTACGTCAAAGACAAACTGGGACAACTTGTTTCATATTCAAATAAATTGGCAAATAGTCTTCGCAAAACAAATATGACGAGAAGATTTCAAAGGAAATATACAGTTGACCCAATTACAGCTGATTAAGACTAAACGCACATCTCCAAACGCAAAACCTAATTACTTAGCGGAGAAGCAGGGATCAAAGGGACAGTAGATATCTCCTTAATCTCTACATCCTCGAACGCAAATGCACTGAATATACTTGTAAAAATTGCGAATTGGTAGTATTATCGTTAAAGAAAAAAAACTGTCGGTGTCAAGTATTCGGACTTCCATTTGTTGTACAGCTTTAATATTCGCTACGAAAACCAGTTTTCTGTAACCGTTTTTATCAACGACACGCGACGACAATGCAAATTTATGTCGTACTATTTTTTTTCTCTTACATCTACGCTTCGTAATGAAATTCACGAATAATCTTTGCCAGGGTTAGTATCCTTTTCAAATTTTGTTCGAGTACGGAGCTCGATAAGCATGGACAATGGCTATCGGCCAATTTGGACCCACGTTTGTGCCAAATTGGAGGCAGTGGTATAGCATGCACTCAAAGATGAGAATTTAAACACCGAGAAGGAGTATAAGGAGGCTATATTTTTAGTCGTCCCAGTTATGCGCAATTGTTAAATATGCACACGTCAATGGCGAAGTCACGAATGTGTATAATTAGAAAATATTCGTGCGGTTCATACCTCGTGAGAAACTCCGAACTGTAATTGGATAATTTCAATAACGTTCGTTTCCTTTATTCGTATCGTAAATCTTATCGAACAGCTACGAAACTAATCTGGAAGTGCATGCGAACGCGAAAACTTAGGAGCAAACGTGGTAGGGTATAGGGAAATGCACTTCAGATCGTATCGTTCGGTGCAAATATATATTTTACCAATGAACGCAATTTCCGTGGAACGATGTCGTTAAAAATTTAAGCACGTCGGAATATCGAGAGCGAATAAATTATTTCAATTTAAGGATGTTAACCATTCATCGTAACGACGGAATTGGAAATTTAAGCGACTTTAAATGAAATTAGTATTGAATATCGCTTCGCAATAGCGACAGGAAAGCTTTCGGAATGCAATATTGGAGAAAGGAACACTGCACGGGTTATGCGGCGTCAAGCGATTCAATGGGGACGCATTTAAATATTTTTAAATTAGACTCGGAGATGACAAAATAAATAAAATATATGTGCGTGGCGTGCACAAAGGTATGTACATATTTCTTACGAGCTCCAGTAAAATGTACTTGCAATCGTATTATCTGAATAAGTGTTCATTTAAATACGCTCTTGTCGTATGCAAGTGGTTACGGCTTCTGATAAGACGCGAAATTATTTATCGATTTAAACATTGTCAAGGTCGGTAAACTGTCGGTCAAGTAGAATGGACCCGAAATTAGTTTAATCTTGCAGGGAGTTACGGAGGTTGGCAAAAAATGTATGAATTATTATTTTCTGTGTTGCAGGCCGCGTGGGTTTCTCTGAGTCGGGACCGGCGGTAGCAGAGCCGTGATCAAAATGAGTCTTATAAACTCGGATTCGGAGAACCGCGTGGTCCTGAATGTAGGCGGGATCCGGCACGAAACGTACAAGGCGACCCTGAAGAAGATCCCCGCGACGAGGCTATCGAGGTTGACCGAGGCCCTCGCGAACTACGACCCCATCCTAAACGAGTACTTCTTCGACAGACATCCGGGGGTCTTCGCCCAGGTCCTCAATTACTATCGCACCGGGAAGCTCCACTATCCAACGGATGTTTGCGGACCACTGTTCGAGGAGGAGCTCGATTTCTGGGGTCTCGACTCCAATCAGGTGGAGCCATGTTGCTGGATGACCTACACTCAGGTACATAACCACCGAATCGTCTATCCGCTTTTATTTCGTTGCTTACTCGAACTATTATCGACGTGGCTTTTACCATTTTGTCGATGCAGATTAAGAAACGGAACTCGCGTTTCACGGACGACATCAATTTTCCTAATTCTTTCGAATTTATCGACGCGGATTAAGAAACAGAACTCGCGTTTCACGCGAATCGGCAGTCTACTTGTTACGTACGGTGACTCGCGAAAGTATTCGAACGCTCTGAAATGAAAAGTTTCACGCTTAAAAAATATAATTCACGTATAAGGATCATGTTTCTACGCGTAAGCTAAGTTACCGGAAAATGTCGAGTGATGTCGATTTGCTCGTGGTCGTGCGACAACTGAGCTGTGGTCCTCGAGACCCGCTTTTATAGCCGCAAACATCCAAAACGGTGCCGGTCATCGGGACAATGTTTAAGGCATAAGGTATCGTGCCGCAAAGAACGCGGCGGCATCGGTACCATGCCGCACAGAACGCGGCGGCATCGGTAACGCCGAAAAGAGCGCAACGGCTCGAGCGGTCGTCGCGGCAACGCGCCTTGATCGGCAACACACATGCACACCGCCGGCGGTAACCTCTTACATACATGTTAAATTTAAAGTGTCTTTGATAACATAAACAATACTTGTAAAACATTTCTTGGTAACATCGGCTAAATGAACGCCACAAAAGTATTCGAACGATAAATTATACACTTTCCGCGTTCAGTGCTGCGAGCATTAATAAGATTGTAAAAGTTATGTTAATAATGTACACAAAAAAAATCAGAAACAAGCATCACCGATAGGAAATTTATAATTAAATGGAATAACGAAGGCAAAAGTTAACATACATAAAAGTACATAAAATATGTAAAAGTTACATAGTGAAAAAGTTAAAAACCACTGGTATCCTACAGGATAAAGTCCGTTCCGACTGTCCCAAGAAATTAACGAAGATGGAAGAAAATATAATTGTGCGCGCAATATGAAAAGACTCTACAATTTCTGGTCCAAAACTTGCAACACTAGTTGCAAATAGTTGCTAATAGTTGCAATTAGTTGCCGATAGTTTTAAAAAACAAGTGCACCGTGAACTTTCTCGATGAATCCTTCGTGAAAATGATTTTCATGGTCGTATTTCTCGAAAGAAGCCGTTTATTAGCAAAGTTAATAAGCGGAAGAGACTAAATTTCGTTAAAAAATATGTCGATAAAGATAAAGATTTTTGGAAACGCGTTATATTATCCGACGGAAGCAAATTTAACATATTCGGATCAGATGGATGCCACAAAATTTGGAGATCAGCAAATAGAAAAATGGATTTACGTCCAACCGTGAAACATAGGGGTGGATCGATAACGGTATGGGGGTGTATGGGAGCCAACGGTGTTGGAAACCTCGTTATCATCGAAGGAATATTAGATAAATACAAGTATCTGCATATATTGAAAGATAATTTGGAACGGAGTGCTGAAAAATTAGAGGTAGCAGAGAATTTTCATTTTCAACCGGACAACGATCCGAAACGTACTGCACGTATCGTTGAACAACGGATCGTATACAATGTACCTCACGTTTTAGAAACACCCTCGCAAAGTCCGGACATCAACCCCATAGAACACATGTGGGCAGAAATCGGCAGACAATTTAGTAAATATAATACTAATTCCAAGGAAGCATTGAAACCTAAAGTTTTGAAGTTTCGAACAGTATAAAGAAAGATATTACTGAAAATTTGGTTGACAGCATGCAACGACGCTTGCAAGCCGTGATAAGTGCTCACGGTGGTCCGACAAAATATTAAAACTCCGTGATTTGTTTAAAATGTATACCGTTGTTTAGTCGTTCGAATACTTTTGTGGCGTTCGTTTAACCGATGTTACCAAGAAACGTTTTATAAGCGTTGTGTATGTTGTCGGAGAGACTTTAAATTTAACATGTATAATCACGATACTTGTACATTACCGTAGAAATAAAAATTTTTTGTAATTCGTAACATGACTTGTATTTTTCAATCGTGAAACTTTTCATTTCAAAGCGTTCGAATACTTTCGTGACTCGCTGTACAACGGACAGGAAAAAGTTTAAACGAATTTTCTCAAAACCTTATTTTCCGATAATGCTGACATGATCTCTCAGGCTCAAGTTGTCCGATAGACTTCAAATCTTGAGAGGATCTTCAACAAACTTACCGTCATCCCATAAAACAGAATTTTCGATAAATCTTGAATTCTTTTTAAATTTTTACCACGCTCGAAAGCATAACGGTGTCTAAAAAATTCAAACTCGATCGCATCAAAAGTGCCGTCATTATTTAAAATAGTATTACATTCGATTTATTTTATTCAGCCGGTAAGAGACATTTTTTAAAACAGCATCTTGCTCAACGAAGTGTAGTTCACAAAATTTAAAATCAATACAAAACAGTCTTCCCGGACGATGTCCTTCCTTGCGCCCGAAACTTCCATCGTCGATTCAACCACCAAATACTCGGGATTATAATCGGGATCCGGTTTCTCGAGGTCCTACTGTACTTTTAAGTGCAAAATTACGTTGAAGCATCAAGCTTAGAATTTTAACTTTAGAATTTGACCAAGGTAAACTAACTCGGCTTTACCGTAGAATGCATCGAAACGTTGAGTAGCGACGCGAGACCAACTGCGGGAAACTTAATCTGCATCGGTGATCGAACAAGTGAATGCCACGTCATTAAGTGATTTAATTGGAATGTGTTTGTCTCGTCTGTTCATAATACTATTTTCTATTTGTATTCGATCTAGACGAATAATTACGACTATGAAACGTTGCACTATACCAGAGCCGGGCAACCGATGGTCCGTGTGACGCACACTGTTTCTTTTCCCTGTTCTCAGTGTCTAATAGTCGAGCTTTCCTAATTGTCAGTCAAATTTTCACAGTATAATTAAAAACTATTTTCCAAATTTATTAATAGGCCTATAGGGGACACCACAGACAAATGAAAACGCATTGACAATAGTACCTCGTGGGTGATGTGTAAACCTAATGGTAAAAAAATGGTTAAAAAATGGTAAAAAAATGGTAAAAAAATGGTTAACGCGCCAAGCGAAGTTCATACGGTACGGGCCTTTTTTTGTTTAAGAGCGGTGGGGAAATATAATTACGCGCATCCCCCTCGGATAGAAGTCGGGGGGTAGCGTGGGGCTCGACAATGTGTGCCATACCCACCAAAACCCCACCGCCCCCAGGGCTATATGCGCTTCTCTCTTTCTCTCTTACGGCTCGAGCTAACAGTAGACTGGGGCCCCGCTCTTCGCATTTCTCCCAGCCTACTCTCGACTCTAACCACGCATGTTCTTGGCAGTTATACGGTACGGGCCTGAGGAGCTCCGAGCACTACGGCCGCCGCGGTGAGCGAGACGCGCGGCCGGAAGAAGCGGGTGTATCCCTTGAAAATGCCTCCGATCGAGCATCGACTTGCCCATGCCTGGTCCAAGGCCTGAGGCAGTTAAAGGCAGGGAGTTCCAACTTATTCCCCTCCGAGAACTGCAAGGTCCCCACCATCGAACCGCTTCCCACTGCTACGTACAGCCGTAGAGTTAGCGAGTTGGATGGCAGTGGCGGCACGGGGTGCTGCGGGGCAACAGGGACGAAATTCGACGGTTACAATGTATGCGTGAGCGTCTGAAGGACAGACTGAAATTCAAAAGAGAGTCCGAACATAGAGAAGGACAGAATGAAATTCAAAGGAGAAGCCGAACATAGAGAAGGACAGAACGAGTGTCTCTTTCTTTCCCATACGTTGTCCTTCCTTGCGACCGAAACTCGAATCGTCGATTTAACCGCTAAATACAATTGGAATAATTATCGTCAAACACTATCGTGTTTGGTCTTATATTAATCAGAAAAATGCTAGAAATACGATAGCGAAATTTCATAAAGAAAATAATGAAAATTAAGAAAGTTGAACATTTCGATGAATTCGAGTGAATGTGTGGTGTTTGCATACTCGATATACTCGAGCCGAGATCGATCATCGCCGCCAGTGGAACGAGTAGGCACTGGACTTGGAACCCGGTGTTGACCGACGACAGTAATCTCGACTTTACTGTACAAAAGTCTGTCCCACGAGAGAATAGACCTGCGCAAAGACCAGTTTTCCTCCCATTCCGTACGCCCTCTTCCCAAGTGAACGGCATGCGCGGCAGCGCCGTAAGACCGAGTGTACGCACAAAGTACGTATACCTATTCCCTATAATTTCATGGTAATCCGTTTAATTTCTGCGCACCGCGTATATGAAATTCGCTGTGGAGTGGGAGTTGACCGGGCTCGCAGCGCCTTCTCACGATCGGTCGAGCTGCGCGAAACGGGTCTATTCTCTCGTGGGACAGACTATATACATAAAACGATGAAGTCTAAGAGTGGGGGAAGAACCTAAACGGGGAAGATGTCTCGAATAGCTCCGGAGCTACTAGTTGGAACTGCCTGGCCTGAGGGATCGATGCCGAAGAGTGGGAGAACGGGCAAATTAATGGTGGGGGTCGCGCAGCGACGGCGGGGAAGTAGTTGCCCGGCTCTGCACTATACTACAATACTATGCGGACAGTGTAACATAACTGGCATCGATTTAATTTCATCGGTCACTACATTTTCATGTAATTTTCTAATGTACATACACTATTAACACGACCACCGATTATATAATGCAAACTGTTCGGTATAATCGGCCCGCATTCATTCTGTACATTAATCACTTTATCATTTATTCAATCTAATTCCATCGGCACAGTTCTGAGGTCGCGTTGGACCACATGATCCGGAACGTTAATTATTCGTACATTTCGAATTTGATCGAACAATACGGTTTCTAATATTTAAAGGACGCAAGGGAAAGAATGTCAGACTACGGTAACATACTTGCATTATAATCGTATTGTGTTTTTACCAACTAATCGATTAGTTGTTTATACAGGTCATTTCGTAAAAACGTGAGTAATACATTTAGACACGCATTCACTGATTTCTCGGCGATTTAAACATTTCGGGAGTCGACGTTTCAATGTTCCCTCGTAACTTCGTTCCCACTGTTTCGCATCAACGACATTTTGTAAATAGATAAATACTTCTGTTCGCAAAAATCCTAACGATGCCACCGAGATTCAGGAATTTTCTAAAAATATTAAAAAATTTCTTTGCGAATGGGTCAACGATAAGTCTGAAGGTGAAGCCTCCCTTTTACAACTACGTAAACAAATTTCATATACGATTAGCACTGCCAATTTGGCAGTAATGTAAGTTACACCGTGAGGGCTTTGCAGGTGCGAAGTTGTTTCTCGTGTTTGTTCTATGAAACAGCGAACGAATTCTTACAACAATTTTGGAGAGGTTGAACCAAAGGGGAGGCTTCGATCTTCGAACCTGTGGTGGATTTAGCAACGAAAATAAGTTTTTCGGGGTTTCGATGTATAGCATTTTTAAAGAAAAATTGGTCTTCTGTTTTCCACCCGGTACGTTATGCAAATTGATTTCTGTATTATTGTTTTTTTTCGAAATTACCACCGGTTAAATGTCGACAATTTTTCGAGAATCGGAAATTTAGTGTTGAAATGACTTTTTGGATTCACTGTGCCTATAAAATGACAATGGAAATCTATTGCTCGCAGAAACGTGGAATTTGAATGTGGAATTCAGTTGAAATCGATTTCTGTCGTGCCCTTTAAAAATCAATTCGATGCAGATATTTCTTACAATGTATAGTCCACGCACAATTATTGATTTATGGAAACTAGCGCACCGTGTACGAGACGAGCAAATTGATGCGCCTATTGTGATACATCATGCACAGAATACAAGTATGAGAGAATCGAAAAATCTTCGTTGCAGTTTATTCGATCCTTTGTTCCATAATCACCGATAATGTCTGGTAACATTATAACAATAACGAGATATTTCACAGACTAATTTTGGAGAAAGGTCGTGAATATTATTGAACAACGTTTTGGAACAACGTTGAGTTTGATTTTACATTATTTATTTTAAAAATATACTCGCTGAAAAACTGGAGCACAGCGATGTTTCGAAATTGTTATTTTCGCAATGAAAGCAACTTAAATTACATTTATTTAATTTATAGCGGCTACACATTTATTAACAACTGCGAATACATGAATAACAAGTTCGGTAGGTTTTCTGTAAACTAACAGTTTAACATGATAAATTATATGCACTGAAGTACTTTCGAAACAATATTGTAAAAATTCGTTTCGTTAGAGAGAAGGAGAGATAAATTAATTTAACCGTATTGAAGTGAAAAATAAGTGTTTTGAATTTATTTATTTGTTCGTCCTATATTTTAGTCAAATTTTGTTCAAGAATTCAAGAAGCTCCATAAAAAGATAATGAAAAATAAAGAAGTTTGTAATTGTTGAGGGAATATTTGTTTTTCGTAGATCCTACAGTTTCCGTTTTCTTAGATCAAGGTTTTACTGTGTTTACTAAACTCTTCTCAAATACAGAATCTATTTTTTGGGAACTTGTTCGTAAATATATTTTCGCCAAGAAAATCTTAAAAATTCGATAAAAACGTTTCCGTCGCGACAAGCGGAATAACAAATTTTTAATTTTTATTACCAAAAGACTTTCTACTTTTAGAACCAAAATAAGAATGAAAAGCGCGAAACAAGATTCGAAGCATCGCTGTAGTTTTTCGCTTTAATCGAAATCATGAAAATTAATAATTGTGCCATGATTTTCCGATTTTGTATTTCAAATCCATTCTGTATATTTCTCGGTAGACAATACGCTGAGTGAGGTGTTTCATTGAAGTATCTCGCTGTTAAATAAAAAGTGGTTTCACTGTTTCGGAGTGTGAATGGTATCTTGTTCATCTTTGGTGAAGTAAACGGGAGCGCAAACAATTCGAATAGAGTGCAGAGTCTTCCTTCGTCTCACTATTAAGATGTGGCAGCGATACGAAGGACATCCTGCTAACATGATGGATTAAACTCATTTTTCACGTCGCGCAATATAAAACTTATCTGATCAGAACATTTCAGCCGCGACATCATTTTGATGAAGAGCAAGCCAATGCTTAATAGCTGGACTGCGGATTTTAACGTAAAATAAAAAATACCTGGATGAGAATTACATATGACACAGGATTTACATTCACATTTACTTCATTTTTGAATAATTTTAATAAGTTGAAAATAGTGTAATACATAGCGTCTTTACATTCTTTTACTGTTTTGCATTCGATCTACTAATTTTTATCATGAATGCATCAAATCTGCATCCTATTGATATCTATTGAGTCTATTATCGCTAAACCTACCACGAGGGGTCAAATGACCCCCTTTAGATTTTCTATTCGACAATTATAGAGATCGTAAAGGTGTTTTCGTGGGAATAGATTGAATAGATTTTTTGACTTCGGTATACACATATACAGAAGTTGGCCACCCCTGATGTGTATTGTAAGAATGTAATGAATAAACTGCGAATCTTTATGCATAATAAAAATTGTCTGTATAAATCGTAGAAAACAGGAGCTAAATAGAAAATTCATTCTTTCTCTTTAATCATATTTTAATTAAGTCAAACTGTCATATTTATATTTTTAAATTCTCTTGATTTTTCCACTGCGTTAAATTGCGCTTACTCATTTTCATCTTATGTTGTCGTGGGGAAGCACCCCTTAAATTTTCTCCCACCTGTGGTCGAACACCCTTGTCATCAATTACGAGACCGACTGTATATCCTCCTATTTGTCTAATTGAACGACTAACGGTTATCGTTGATGAACGGTTATCGTTCATTTGCAGAAATAAAAAACTGAGAGGGTCCGGGGCTAGTCGACCAACACTTTTTGCTTATTAGAGAAAAGTGACCAAGTGTAGCTAATATGGAATAGTGCTATTTCTAAGAATCATACAAATCGATACCTGTCAACCGACTATAGACTATCTCACTCATTCATTTTGCCACAGCGCGGCGACGTGCCGCGGCGGGCATTGTAATTCCCAATTCTAATGGACGTTAGGGACATAACGTTTCGTTTTACTTAGCACTAAAACTATTAAGACTGTATAAATTGAATGCACGCTGTCCGCATTTGTTATTATTGGACTACGGATTTTATGCATTTATGACAAAATCGGTGGATGTAATTTAAAACAGTAAAAACATTTAGACAATTTAACGAACGCCCATATGTTATTCTCGGTTTATTAAAATTGTTGAAAATAGAGAGAAAGTTTTATATATTTTATTATTATAAATAGAAAGATTTATTTATTTTTATATTATAAATAGAAAGTTTTATTTATTTTTATATTTTCTATATTTTATATGGCTTCTGCGTCTTGCAATTAATGTAGACAATATTTATTTTGCATAAAGATCCGCAGTCTAGTGATAATTATGACAAAGTTGGGTTAAACTTCACATTAGGGGATCAAAAAAATTTAAATGGTTTTATACAATACCGGAAACAACAGTTAAATAAATATTCATTTCACGGAAACAACATAATATTCTGAGATTTTAAAAATTTCTGTTCTATATTTCACCCAATCAATGTTATTAAAAATTCATAAAAATCCAGTCTATTGTCTCTGTAGCTTGTAACAAATGATCGATACGAATACGACAAGCGAATAGAAACTCTGAAGTTCATTGAAACGAATAAGATTGGCACATCGTTAATAGCATGAAAATAAAATGGCGGGGAATAAAGTAAGCCAGACAATGGAGAAATCTGAAATCCAAGTGCTGTTCTTGCGTGAATATAAATGAGGACGCAACACAGTGGAAGTTGCACATCATACGAACACAACTTTCAGGAGAGTATTATCATGAAACGAACAATTCGAGGTTGGTTCGGAAAAATGTCGTTAGCTACGATACGAAGCCATTTTATCGCATGATTGCATAAATTCGTGCCCGATTTGAAAATAATATTCAACGGTTAAATTTTAAAGAATACAGCTTTATGAATCAATTATATAGTCACGCATTCTTTTCTAATTGTAAAAAAGAAAAATTTCTAATTCTAATCTATCGGGTACGCGCTTATGCAATCATCTAATAATAACAACTTTGATTTTTCTTTACTTCGGGCTTATTTGAACAGCCAAATAATGTTTCAAAAATGATCTCGTTATTTGAATAGCCAAATAATGTTTTAAAAATGATTTCATTATTTCAACAGCCAAATACTTCTTTAAAAATGATTTCATTATTTGAATAGCCAAATAATGTTTTAACGAAATTACATTGGATGTAGAAGTTGCATTGAATTGTTTGCATAATTTTATATAATTTATTCTGTTTATTTGAATAAAAATTCCATTAACGCACGTTTATATAAATTAATATATTTTCGTCTCTACGACACCAACAGACTCAAAATCGTATTTATTTGCTCCAGATATTTTTATATCTGGCTTTATACCGCCTTCTGCCAAAAACTGTCTATCCGATGTCGGAAAATTTTCATTAACGTTGAAATGAAACACAACAAAAGCTACCATGATAAAATGCATATACATATCTATAGAGTATTCGGGAAAACGAGGATCCACCATTATTCGCGCATGTCCGACAGTTCAACAAAAAATATTTCAAACAGAAGTTAATTAATTTGGAATCAGCTGCAAATTACAGTATTCAAAATTCTCTGGAATGCACCTTTCGAATGCTAACGATTTATAACATAATACAATTACTTATATTTATTATATTATTACTTATATTTATTTATTATATTATATTATATTTTGATTATATGTATATTATAATATATTTTGATTATACGTATATTATATTATATTTTAATTATATGTATATTATATTATATTTTGGTTATAGGTATATAATCTGTACTTTGATTATATCGTATTTTGATTATATTGTACCTTGATTATATTGTATTTTGATTATATTGTACTTTGATTATATTATATTTTGATTATATATCACTTTATAATTATATTGTATTATAAATATATAACTAATTATAATTTTCTATCCGTTTTTGCAATTTTTTCGCCTTCATTATGTTATAATATTAGCAGCTATCGAATAAAGATTCACCGCTGCTTTAAAATGTAATTTTAGTTTGAAGAATGGCGATAATTATAAAATTAATAACCTTCTTTGTCTGCCTCTGTACAGGGTGTATAAAAAGTATTGGTCATCCGTCCTAGGGGTGAATCTACACCTCTGGATCGGTGCACATTTTTGTAAGAGAAACTTGCAGCAAAATTGTTTATAACAAAGAAAATTGTAACAAAGACGATATCTCGATAACTATAATATTTGTTTGCGACATATGTCTCCTTTCAAGCTTCTCCTCTTTCTGACGAGTGGATGGTGTTGATGTAAAAGAAAACTTTAACAACAATTTTCTTTGTTATAAACAACTTTGCGGCAAGCTTCTCTTACACAAAATGTTGTTTATGACAGCTAACTTTAAGTTGTACACGTTATTACAGTCAACAAGAAACAATTGACAAATGGACTTGGGCCACTTTCAAAATAAACGGCCCACACGACCCCTAAACGTAGTCCACTGGTGGAAAACTCTCCAACAAAATGAAGTCATTGAAATTTACATCCATTTTCCATCTAGTCCCTCGGCGCGTTTTATATTCCATCTTGCGTATTAAACTTCGCTTCGATCTTTTATCCCTCTAACAATAAGATCAATCTAAACCCACTTTCAAACTTCAGACTGGATGGAGATCATTTGCAATGTTGACTGTGCTCGATCAAAGAAAGTAAAGGGAGATGAAGAATTTATGTTGGGGATCCTACGAGGTCGAGGGTCATCTACGGAGGACACCCTTGGATTTTGATTAAACACCATTGATTTGTGGCGGTGAATGTTGATAAAGTACTGGCGAGCGTTTCTTCTGGCGTCGGTGTTTCCTTGGAATTTATACGGCTATTTATTTTCCCCAGAATAAATCGTCCCTTTGTTGGAAATAACAGGCGGGAAAGTCTCTCGGAGGTATTCACCAGGAGAACGTTGATAAAATGGAACAAAGGTTTTATATACGGATGTCCGAACTTGATATTTAATAACAGCTCAAATGTGCTGAAGATTACTTTTTCTTTCAGCGTTGCCATTTACTTATTGAAAAATAAAATGTACAAACGAAATACTCCATGATATAAAACATTGAGAATACGGTACAGCGGCGGACAGAAGAATGTTTAAATAGTTATTGATTACGACAAAATTCACGTTAGGGGAACAAACATTTTTAACTTGTTTTTATACAATCCCGTAGATTTTGACAGGAAAATTGCCAAACATCGAAGTTTTAACGTTAGTAATTCACTGGTTAAAAAATTATACGTGTGCAAAGATGAAACAACATGACAATATTCTTAGATTTGTTTAATTTCATGTTAATTGTAGTTCATGTTAATTTAATGTTTTTAAAAATTCTACGTCGGAATAAATGTTTAATTTTGGAGTTAAAATAGCTCCGTGTGCAAAGGTTTAAAATCAAAATGGCTCCCAAGAATACAGTTGTTTTCCTGATATTATACAAGTTAAATAGGTCACACATGCATGCTGTAGACCAACGCATAAAATATACAGTGAATCATTATTTTATTCTGTCAATACATGGAACACGCTTTTACCGAAATGGCTCGAGTAAGCCAAAATAGATATACATAGTCTCTTACAGGAGAAGGTGGCCATAGTCATCGCGGAAATTTGAAAGTTGTCGATAAATCTCCCAAGCTTTCACGAACAAGATTCGCGAATCTCGAGATTGGTTCGCAGACTATGATTTAGTGAAGGTTCTAGAGCGACTCTCTAGGCGAATTATTCGTGGTTTTCCATCGCTCGTAAATATTTAAAAATCTAATCTTCTTAGCAAAGCGAGTATTATGATGCTTTAAGGGGATAGCGTGAAACAGCTTACGTCACCCTCGGTATAACCCGATTTCTCAAAGGCGATTATCGCTAAACCATGTTAGCACCGTGTATCAAACTTAAGCGCTTGGTCAAAACATTAGAATGTCAGACATTTAAATGAACGGTTCGATATTAACCGTTTCAAACCGGAGGCGTGAGACATTATTTCAATCCTAAATCTGCAGTCCAGACATCGCTTGAACGCAACATGCTGGTTTAAACAATGTAAAATACAATTCGTTAACTGATACTCGGCGCGTGTTTTTCATTTGCAACTATTCATATTTGGAGTACGAAAACAGCCCTCAAAGTAGAGGGTAATACAAATAATAATAAATAAAAAAAGCAATACATGTTTTTAGACTATGCGATTGCGAATGGGAATCTAAGTGACATACGAAAGTATCAGAAAAATTCATTTGTTTAAACAGTATTTAAAACATTTAAATTTTTTCGTTACTTTTCTTACAAATTGTTGACCTATTTCACACACAACATGTATGATCCGTCGACCAAAATAGAGGATGCGTGTTTTCGGAATTTTTGTTGTTTACTATTTTATAATCATTTTCGCAGGGTACGGCCGAATAACATGTACAAGCGGACACGAAACGATCACTTGTAAAAGAAACGAGTAACAAATATAGAATAAAATTTGTCCATCGAAGGCTTAGTTTTCGAAAAAATCGAATTTGAAAATTCGCTGTGTACGTATGCTATTATGTATGATAATATATACAATGTATGCATTTTATATTCGTGAACAATGTTTACAAAGCATTTAAAAGCTACTACAACTTCAGCGAAACTTTGGTTTGTCAATTACAGAATTAGATAATAAACTTTAATTAAATATTGTGTATGCCTGATTACCCAGTACAATAAACGCAAACTACAGTGAGATGCATTAGGTGATAGCGAAGTGCACGTGTCCCTGGCGAATATTTACCATTCCATTTTCTCGAAAACAAAGCCTCATAGGAAAACATTTTAATTTACACTTTCGATTTTTTTTATGTAGAATCGCTCGCTTTCCGGTCGTACCACCATTTACCGACCACCCTGCGTATGTATGCTGTAGATAACAGATTTATATTTGCTGTTGATAACAGATATTTCTCTTCATTGTATATTCTACGTTTCTTCATTTGGTCTATTTCGTAAACAATTTTATACAATTTATAGATCTATGTTCTGAGCAATATTACTGTGTTAGTACACTGAGTATACAAAAATCTTCATGAAAACACGTGACTATGCCACACAGCAACGAATAGACAGCGGATCGATCTTTAAGCGAAATAAACATTTTCTACCGAAGTTTCAACAAACTGGGGTGAAATTAAAAATTTATTTTCCTTCTTAATATGTTTAACGCTAACCGTATCGCGACCGGCCATATGACCGTTTTTACATTGTTTATTTTTTAATTATTGAAATTATAAAGATGTTTGCATTAGAAATTATTCAATAAATTTCTTCTTTTTCGAGTACGCGTTATTATAGAATTGTGAAACATCTAAATAAATTCGGTCTTGTAATTTTTATACCCGATACATTTTGCACCCGGTACGGTTAGCGTTGATAGGTTGAAAATAATATAACAGTATTTTGAAATTCTTCTAATGATTTTACCGTTTCAAATTACATTTACTCATTTTTACCATAAATGCATAAAATCCGCTGGCTAGTAATGAATAATGAATAGACCGTAAAACTCTACGTTCCTTACGGTACTGCGTCAAACTACGCTTGTGGTACCACCTTTGGCTATTCAAAAACAACTTGTAACATATAACACAGTATTATAGTTCAAAATACTGTAGAAGTTTATGTTACCATCTACGAATACTTTCCTTCGCATGAGATGGGAGAATATTGTATATTTGATCATTATTATTAAGTAGTACAAGCCCAAAAATTCCGAAAATACATAACTCCTATTTTGGTTGGTAGAACACACAGACACACGAGTTCGAAGAAAATGGATGACAAATTAATTTTGAAAATTTACAAAATATTAATAAAGTACTTAAGTATGAATCATTGAAAATGAAAAAAAAAACATATGTTATAAGAGAAACATTTTAAAATGTATTGTATAAGACAATTATCTATTCTGAAAAATCATTCGTAATAGATAATTGTCTTATGAAACGACATTTAAAGTTTTTTCTAGATCACTTGTTTATTTAAACTTTTATCACTCTCTTTATGGACATGTGCTCTGTTACGCAATCTCTATCTATCTATCTCCTTCTACCAGTCGTTCTCTCTAACAGTAAATACTCAACAACGCGCGAGGCGCGGTAAGATTTAAATCTAAGAAATACCATTTCTTAACATGTATTGTGTTGTATTTTCGGAAACTCGTCGGTTGGTTCGCACACTGTAAACAAATACCTCGTAAAATACTTAAATGTTTAATAATTGATTAGATACCAACATATCTTTAATAATGTAAACAATATTTTGAATAATGGTACAGCAATGTACAAAAGGTGACTCTGAGTCACCAATCGTGTGCTAAGCGTTAAATACAATACATTTTATACAAACTGTTTTTAAGGTTTAATTGTAAGGTTCAATATCGATATCACCCGTTTACAAGTCTTTGAATTCGTCTTTTTATCTATTACACTGGTCTGGCGACACTGGTCAATATAATCTTTACACGTCGTGTATCTTCAAATTACTCAAGACGTTAACAATCCATTTTGTTCGACACGTGCAGCGGACAAAAGTAAGTTTAAACTCTTTTGCATAGTGATAATATTAACAACTACATACATAGTACACGTTTGTCGATATTTCCCCCCATTGCTTCGAATACGTTGACTTTAACCAACATCGGTGTCCTTAATTGCACAGATCGATAAGAACAATAGAATTGATTCGGGCTGTTTACCTTTTTGGCAAGATATCGATCCCAAGGACACTTCAAGGAGACATCTATTTTTTTTTTAAGAAAAACAATTTAAAAACTCAAGTGCTCACCGCAAACCCCAGTCTTCTTTCAATATAAGACGACGATATTCCTTCGTAACAAGAAAATCTCTGTCCCCTCTTCTTTTCGGGTACCAACCCACACCTAATAAACTCTCGACCGACTCAAGAACAATGCCAAATCGAATGGGTACCTTCATCCGCGATACGTTAAAGTCGCCCCGTGTCATCGTCTTCTATCGAACGAAAGCTGTATCTCGATCCCATTCAAAATCTCTGGACAATGTTGGATGAACATATTCCCCTAAGTACTCGTACCAACAAAGAAAATATTTTGGAAATACTCAAGAACTTTCTCACAAGATGAACCAATATTTAAGCATTGAAGTTAATTGAAAATTAGAGAAATTCTAATTATTGTAACCCTGAAGATCATCGTACGGCAAGGGGTGAACCGGTTAACCGGTACTGGTGTATACACGTCAATCCAGAACTCTATTCCGGTCCAATAACAATAACCTTTTCAAGAATGAATTGTTAATTTTTTATCAAATAAAAATGTAAACCTTCCTCGTTTTTCATAAAATTTATAATAGGACCGTTTGCTCCGCGTTCGACGTGTATATACTTGTCATTGGTTGATTTTAATTCCGCACTCGGTCGGGAATTTTTAAAACTAAATTTCACAGTTAAGAAGTTAATTGCGAGTATACCAAATAGTATTAGCTGTACTTGTGCTGTAAGCTGTAATCAGACTCGCCAGATTAAGATTTGTCTCCCGACTCTACCTTCCCATTCTGCGCCGTCATTCCCCGGTGATTCCGCCAAAGCTCGTTCATATGTCGCAATGTCACGTGACTAATTCGGCAGTGGCAGAGAGAGGATAACTGTATTCCCCTCGATTCGTGCTCCCTCCTACCCTTATCTGGCGACGCTGGCTGTAGTAGACAGCATCTGAGATCCTAGAAAGTAATAAAAGGAACAAAATGATCGAATATCAAAATTGTGATCAGAAAACTGTAGAATTAAACTTACTTTCGTCCGCCCAGTGAAGATTGGTTTATTGTTTTAGATAAGCTATCAACTCTGCACCCCTTTCGTAGTTTCCTTGCTTCTATTAGTGTATAAGACGTAACAGACATCAACCGAGGCCCTACGAAGTAATAAAACGAACAAAATGTTAGAATATCAAAATTGTGATTAGAAAACTGTAGAATTAAACTTACTTTCGTCCGCCCAGTAAAGATTTGTTTCATTGTTTTAGATAAACTATCGATCTTGCATCCTCTTTTGTAGTCTTCTTGCTTCCATTAGTATATAAGACGTAGAAATATATAAAGAAATCGTTGCTGCTTTCACATAAAATTTCAGTTTGTAAACATTGTGGTACACTCCACGACAATAAGACTATACTAAGGTGGACCTTAGTTATACTTGGCGAAAATTATTTCGCAGATTTTTTGTGGGACACCCCCTAGAATTGTGCCACTGCGCGAAATTTGAAATTGATCGAATAACGGGAAATCGTGCCGCATCGACTTTGAAAATTTTTTAATTTTGTAACTCGTTTTTCTCCACTGCAGTATATTATTACTATATTAAAAACAAAATGTAGTATTGATTACAAAAAAATTCATGACTTGAAATCTCAAAAATTGACATTTAAAAAATTTCTTTTTCTTTTGCATTATATTTAATTCATTAAACGGTACAATTTTTGTCTAAGAAATTTTTTTATGTTTTTATAAGTAGCAAATATATATATATATATACATATGCTTATACATAATACATATACGTTCAGTGGCACAATTGTAGGGGGTGTCGTGAAAAAAATTCGTTAGTCGAACAATAAGATCCACCCTGCCCTATACAAAACCATACACGTGTTACGAAAAATAATTGGTTGTCGTGTCAAAAAAATATACTTTGATTTGACCGTATCACGTTCATATTCAACCAATTACTTGTTGACTATGTCCTATATATATTCTATCGTTCTCTTCGAAGGTCACGTGAAAGTCAACGCATCGCACATCGTGGAATTTGTTTTTATGACTTACTGTATATCGTATAGTAACGTCGCGGAGCGTAGATATCGATATTCTTTTGTCCACCACTGTATCGAACACTTTCGTCCCCAAATTAGTTCGCACTACAGAGATTCTAACGTACTTTTAACCCTTTGCACTCGGAACTATTTTAAATAAAAAATTAAACAGTTCTTCCAACCTAGAATATTTCCATTCCTCACGATTTTTTAAATTTTGTGTATATGAAATTGGTATAATACCTCATAAATGGACAGCGGACCTTTATGCAAAATAAAAATGTTCAGCAATTTTTAGTGGCGCGTCAGAATCACCGTTCGAGCGCTAAGGGTCAATGAACTCGAACGGTTGCCACGATCGTTCCCGAAAACTTTCACTGTCCCGATAAGGTCTCGAAAGAACGATCGTCAAGGTCGCGTTTACTGTACCGTGCTCTAATCGAGGTCGCAAATGGACTTCACGATTGCCGGCTCTGATATATCGCATTCGCCAAAATCCAGTAACGACAAGCTTCCAGTAATATTCAAATGGGATCCGCCGCAGTCGCAGCATAACATTCCACGAGTCTCCGGTACATTGTACATTATTCAAATTGTCAATCGACGTCCAATTAGGTCCAAAGTATGACACTGTCCCGGAATTATTCGTGGTATCGCGGGTTCCCGTAATGCTCCATGTTTTATGCGGTTCATTTGAAATTGCCCCCATTCTTACCAACGAAATTCATCCGCGATAATAATATAGTCGTCGTAACTGCGAAGGAAATGTTACGGCAACGGGTTAAGACAGTGAAAAGATTAAAAGCGTTTACGAGTAATAATATATTATTTTCATTACATTTTAATATTATTAGTGGAACATATTATACTTAGCTCCTGCGGCTGGCAATTGGTGCAGAAACTTTTTATTTTGCATAAAGATCGGGAGTCGAATAATCACATTTTTATAAAACTTATTCTTGTTTTGTTAACTAAACAACATATTCTATATAGGCTGTTTGTAACAAAATGTGTGTGTATAGGAATGGGACTTTCCAGCAGTCAATTAACTGAGAACCTCCGTTACGTGAACGTACCATTACATGAATATTTGTTACTCGTACGTTTTATTATACGAATATCATAATTCCTGTTACAATATACTAGAATATAAATATGTGATAAATATATATAAATATATATATATATATATTACTAGAATTATATATTTATATTCTAGTGTATTCTAACACGAACTATGTATAATGTTAATATAATAAAACGTACAAGTCACAAATATTCATGTAATAAATAATCTAGTATATAAATATACCAGATTTATACATATATATACATATATGTATACTGATCGTCCATCAGTAGAGGGCAGTGATTTCGAAGGTGGGGCGCAGGGGAATCTGCGAGACCTCACTCTCGACCAGAGTCGCCAGACGAGGGGAAGAAGTTATCCTCTCTCTACCAGTACCGGATTAGTCACGTGACATTGTGACGTGTGCACGACAGAGATGAAACGCGTCACGTGACCGGGCTGCGGCGGAAGCATAGGGGATAGCGTCGTAGAAGGGGAGGAGTAAAGTGGGGACAAGTCTTAATCTGGCGACTCTGGAGTTAACTAAAGACGCTGCCATAAGCGAATAGCTTACCTCAGGCTCGTGCAACCGAGTCTGTTCACAGATAAGCCTGTAAACGATATTTCGCGCCCTAACAGGCCGCCAGATGGTAGTAAACAACCATTTTATGAATGTTTTAAATAAAGCAAATCTATGCCATACTTTCTAAGTAAATTGTTCCCATAGAATGTAGGCACAGAGAAACTATATTATTTACTATATTTTAAAGTTCATATCCTAAAGAATATCTAACAGAAAATAGAAGAATATATTACCAGAGCTGAGTGGAGTGCACAAATTAAGAATACGTTCCTCCGAAAAACAGATTTCGAACAGATACTAAGGCTATTGGTTGTTCCGTTAGCTCCCCGTTACCAGCCTAACTTCGCTAACTTCTAATAATTAATTGATAGATCGTCACTAAAAAACGACATTTGTCCAGCTGGATCGGCGATTCGCGACACCGTGGCGGCGCGATTAGATTTAGCTTCGTAGCCCGACACAGAATGATTCTTTTTGTTCCATGTGTGGATATTCACGTACGCTTTGCACGCGCTTTATCTGTCCCGACGAAAGCACTAAATAAAAAACAAAAACTAAACGCACCCTCAAGAGAGCGAGAGACTTTCGCAGGTACGAATAACGATCGTTGTTGCATCCCCCTCTCTTCCACCCCGAACCGCTCTTCTAGCATCGGGACACGCAGGAAACGCTGACAGTCCTCGACAGGTTGGACCTTGATACCGAGAAGCCAACCGAGGAGGAACTGGCGAGGAAGTTCGGCTTCGAGGAGGCGTACTACGCGGGCACGCTCACCTGGTGGCAGAAGCTCAAGCCTCAAATGTGGTCGCTCTTCGACGAACCCTATTCCTCTGTGCCAGCCAAGGTTTGCACACTTCACAATCATTCTGAGTATGTACAGCGATGGGTACGGTAGGGGCCCCTCAAACGCCTGCGTCTCCCACCAACCAACAACTAGAGGTGTGCGGACGTCCGAGATATAGAACTCGATCGAACTCGGAAAAAGTCGGGCGGCTTCGGTCGGGCGTCCGTTACAAACGAACGATCGGGTACAGTAAAGTCGGGTTTACCGTCCAGAGTCAACACCGGGTTCTAAGTCCGGTGCCTACTCGTTCCACTGGCGGCGATGATCGATCTCGGCTCGGGTATATCGGTGTAAACACCACGCATTCACTCGAATTAATCGAAATGTTCAACTTTCTTAATTTTCATTATTTTTTTTATGAAATTTCGCTATCGTATTTCTGGCATTTTTCTGATTAATATAAGACCAAACACGATACAATTCCAATTGTATTTAGCGGTGAAATCGACGATTCGAGTTTCGGTCGCAAGGAAGGACAGCGTATGGGAAAGAAAGAGACACTCGTTCTGTCCTTCTCTACGTTCGGCTTCTCCTTTGAATTTCATTCTGTCTTTCTTTATATTCGGACTCTCCTTTGAATTTCATTCTACCTTCTCTATGTTCGAACTCTCCTTCGAAGCAACAAAAATACGATCGCAACACCAAGATTACTGTCCACCAAAAATACGGCCGTTGGACAGTAAACCCGACTTTACTGTAGTCCGATATACTGTCGGACGGTCCGATAGAATTGCGATTTCGGACCCAGACTGACAATTTCAACGCTATACCGACACTGTAAGACCGACAATTTGACTAATGCACGCGGCTCATCGTGTATACAAAATTTTAATTATAAATTGTTGAGATTCGTGGTAAAACGATAAGAAATGATTTAAAGTCAGAAATATAAATGTAGTTTAATGAATGTCGGAATAGCCAGTCGGCACGTCTGCTTATATCGGAGGTTTTACCGTAGAGCGAGTGTTTTTGTTTCCTTTACGTCCTTTGTCGTGCGCGTCGCGCCGTTCTCGCCTGTACTGGTCTCTCTGCGCAAAAACGTCTTTTGTCGCTAGACGGCAACGCATACACCGAAATAGTATATAAGAACAAGATTGTTATTTTTACCAATATATCCAACATAAATGATTTTTAATATAAATTTCAATTTAATTAATGCGAATTAAATATAAAAATATAAAAATATTTAACTGTATCTAAAACTTTTCGCGTTTCTCTCTTTGCGCATAGAAATTAGTTTCCCTTACGCGTTTACATTATTTATAGCGCTGAACGCTTGGTAGTACTGTACACAAACAATTAATTGAATTTAACTTTATATTAAAAATAGATCATAATTCAAATTCTGTGTACACGATGAGCCGCTCGCGTTAGTCGAACTACTTGAAGGTGTTAAACCAACCGAAATTGTCGGTCTGGGTCCGAAATCGCAATTGTATCGAACTACCCGACAATATCGGACGGACCGAGCGTTCGTTTGTTACGGACGCCCGACCGAGACTCTGCACGCTCCTACCACCTTTCTTTCATGCAGCGCTAAAGTTGCTCTTATTTACTCTTGTCGAAATATTGTCAAAATTTCTTTTACGGCACTCCGCGGAATTGTTCGAAATAGTTAAAAAAAATCTGTGTTTTTTAATTATTTGGAAGAATCCTGCTCGGTGGCGTGAAAGAAATTCAAACGTCCATGGTAACGACGGATGTTGGTGGGGGACAGCGAGCGCTATTGCGAAGACGGTTTTATCTCGATCGAGAGAAAAATGCCCATCCCTGATGTACAGTCTCGTTCCGATATAAGGCGAAGGCTTGGGACCGTCTATCACCGTATTTCGGATCAGGGTGCCCATGCGGCTTGACATTGCTCTCGAGTCGGCTGATTGTGAGAGAGAACACGGAGAGTGAGCGAGAGGCGAGAGGCGAGAGGTAGCGGCAGATCAGTGTCGTCGGAGCAAAGGAATTGACTCGAATCCGGAAGAATCCGGTTACCCTCTCTCTGCCAGTACCGGATTAGTCACGTGACATTGTGACAGATGCACTACAGATCAATAAATATTAGATATACAGTAAATCCTGTATAGTCGCAAGAGCCTCGGGAAGTTTCGTTATTTCTTGCAATCGATGCAGTCGAATGTTAAATTTGCATAAAGATACGCAGTCTATTTAACAATTTCATAGAGAAACACATTTATAATTTCAATTATTCAATAATCGAAGAAACAATTGTGTAGCCTCGTAAGTTCGAAAAATTCCATTCAGGATTATGTAGTCGATAAAACGAGAATGTTTTGTAGCTTCCATTGTAGAAAGCAACTTTTCATTTATTTTCGGTCCGTTGACGGCGGCGAAAGAAGTGGATCAAACTGTTACGTTGTCGTATCTGCGTGTGCATACTTGTCGAAACGACACAACTCCGTTCGAAACAAGTTCACACTGAATGAAAAAGTTGTTTAACCGATAATAACTTCGAGTGTACCGCTCCGGTATCCAACGAACAGCGTGCACACAGAAAGATCACACGGTTTTCGCAACATTTGACCTAGCTGCAATCTTGAATCGAGTTCATAATAATATTAAAAGAAAAAGAACATGCATATTCTAAATAAATAAGAAAACCCGTTAACTATAACCAACAAATTCTCGTTACGGTAAAGTCGTGATATTTTTCTGCGACCTTCTACCCAGAATACATGCTGTCCTTTTCAGAGGTGGGCATTATTTGGCGAAACAAATATTTCGAATACCATTGAATATTTTAGATTTTATTTTGCTCAAAGAAAATTGTATTTTAAATAAGATATACAATTTCGAAAATAAAATATTTCTATTCGAACAATCTGAACCGGAAAAAAAATATTTCTATTTCAACAATTTGATCCACAAAATAAAATATTTCTATTTGAACAATCTGAAAAACGAAATGCAATATTTTACTTTTTGCATCGTTATAATACTCTGAGAACCCGTATAAACGTACGGTGCATCTTATCGTTGAGAAACGATTAAACTTATAAATGTATTGTATTCCAACAATTCATTTCGGCAATGTTTAAAATTGAAACTGAAAATAAAGACGAAATACAAATATTTTCAATATTCTTCAAATAAAATACTATTTTCAAAAATTATTGCATCAAATAAAATATTTCATTTACAAAATTGTACGCATACTTTAAAATAAATAAGATTATTTACTATTTACTATTTAAAATACTATTTTCCCCAGCACTGGTCCTTTTCTACGTTCGGCTTTCGTTTGTACTCTCGGCCCGGTCGTGGCTCGGACGGTCGTCGCGGTCGACGCAGTAGACGCAGTAGACGGTCGTAAAAAAATTTTGTCTCTACGCGATACGTGTCCGTGCAGAACACAGCCGTTAAAAAATATCGCGACTTTACTGTAACGATGATGTTTCTTTAGTTATTCTAAAGCAAACTTTTTGAATTCTTCGTATACGCGAAAGCCAACCGAATTCGAACACTTGGTACTCGGGCAACGAAACTCATTTTCCGAAGAAAATCTGTTTTCCGAGATAAAGAGGAGCAGATCACGTAGCAACACGTAACTTCTAACATTATTACAAAGAACAGACCGCAGTAAGCCCGCCGTAATAGGATTTCCTCTCAAATCTAGCAAGATCTCGACATTACTCTTGCGTCGACAATGCCCTCGACAATTTCAGTTTTATGATTCTGCATAACTTTTCTCAAGATTTTGTAGCCCGTTCCGATCTCCTATAACTTCGGCGACTATACGCGGCGTATAATGAAACCTGTAGCGTGCACTGAAATATAAAATGTCTTTCAAACATTCGTTTTTCTTTTACAGTTATAACGAATCAAATCTTCCTTCTATTTGCATCGAACACATAAAACGTACCTGCAAAATTCGATTTAAAAATGCTGTATATTGAAAATTTTGTATAAGCAATCTTTTATGCATACTTTATTCTAAACCATGATTTCAATTTTTTCCGCATAACGTCTTCGAATTTTCGTAAAATTAAAACAACACTTTTACGCGATACTATGCGTTTCGTTGATAATTCCATTTTCATAAAATTGAACAGCTTTCCACTGAACTATTTTTAAAAAATTTATTTATTTGTAAAGGTCGCATACTTCGAATTGCATACTATTTAACAAGTTTTTACGAGATTTACATAAATTATAAGAACAATAAAAATAGTAGCGTTAACGTAGGTATTTCGGTTGTAAAAAAACCTTTAAGTAGAAGTGTTGTAAAATTCTTCAATGAAAAACAACATGCATCCCAGAACGGTATACGGTATACGTACGTTTGTCGTCGGATTAAGACGCGTGTCCCCTTCCCTTTCTATGACGCTACTCCCCCCGCTTCCGTCACAATGTCACGTGACCAATCCGGTAATGGCAGAGAAAGGGTAACTCTATTCCCCTCGATTCTTGCTCCCTCCCTTCATCAGGAGACCGATCGCAATACAATTACTTGCCATGTGGAAAAATAGAAAATCTTTGTCGAATAATGGCGAAAATACGAATCGAAACAAATAACAAAGCGTTTATGTTATCGGACTGAAGCGTTGTAATTAAACTTCGTAAAGGTTGATGTTCAACGCTAAATACCAATACTTTGCAAATAATATCAACAAAGAGCATATACATATATTTTCGACAAGGTCAACCTCACGGGCTATTTCTTCGATTATGCCTGACTCGAACCACTTCTGACTGTGAAACAGAAATCAGGGAAGAATCTGTCTAATGTCCGGCCATTCTACAGGGTGTACCAGATAAAGCGTTGCGAACTGTTTTCTCAGAATCTAAGAAAAATATCGAATTAATGTTTTCTCAACTAAATGGTTAAGGAGGGCCGATATTTTGGTACGTATTAAATTTTTTGGGGAAAAAAGGGAACCCAACATTTTTTTTAAATGGAAAGTGTTATCGACTTTTCGTTATCGTTGTTCCTCTCATTAAACTCAATGACATTTAGTTGAACTTGAACTGAACTGAACTTGAACTCGAATCGAGATAAACTGAACTTGAACCGAAAGTATTATAAATGCGCTATTGAGTTTATTGAGAGGTATCGCGGTAACAACGAATCAATAATACTTTCCATTGAAAAAGATATCGGAAACCCCTGTGTCCGCCACAAAATTACCCCGAAAAAATGTAACACGTACCAAAACATTAGCCCTCCTTGACCATTCGATTAAAAAAAAAAGATTAAGTCGATATCTTCGTCAGATTCCGAGGGAACAGGTTGTAACCGTTTACCTGGTACTCCCTGTACATGCGCATAATCGAATGCCGAAATTGTTCCACAGGTGATCAGCATAGTCTCAGTTCTCTTCATCTGCATCTCGATCATCTCGTTCTGCCTGAAGACGCATCCGGACATGCGAGTGCCAGTACTCGTGAACCGGACGGTGACAAAAGACAACGGAACCTCTTGGGTAGTGGACAAAACGCACACGAACGCTCGCGACTGCTTTTTCTACATCGAGTGCTTGTGCAACGCCTGGTTTACTCTCGAGTTCCTAATACGTATTACTGCGAGCCCGAACCGGTTCGTTTTCATCAGGAGCTGGGTGAACCTGATCGACCTGGTCGCTACTTTCAGTTTCTATCTCGACCTGGCGCTTCAACGGTTCGCCTCCCACCTGGAGAACGCGGACATCCTCGAGTTCTTAAGCATAATACGTATCATGAGACTGTTCAAGTTGACACGTCACTCGTCTGGTCTGAAGATCTTGATACAGACATTCCGTGCCTCCGCGAAGGAGCTCACTCTCCTCGTTTTCTTCCTGGTCCTTGGAATCGTGATATTCGCCAGTCTCGTTTATTACGCCGAACGAACCCAGTACAATCCGCATAACGACTTCAAGAGCATACCACTGGGTCTTTGGTGGGCTCTGGTCACGATGACCACCGTCGGCTACGGGGACATGGTGCCGAAGACCTACATCGGGATGTTCATTGGCGCTCTTTGCGCCCTGGCCGGTGTACTCACGATCGCCCTGCCGGTGCCCGTGATCGTCAGCAACTTTGCGATGTATTACAGTCACACGCAGGCGCGAGCCAAGCTACCAAAGAAGAGACGCCGCGTACTTCCGGTCGAGCAGCCAAGAGTTAGAACTCCGGGTGTGCCAGGCATGGTCGGAGGAGGAGGGACCGCCGGTCCATCTGGCTGTCCACAATCACACATGCCACCAGGTGGACCATCGATGGGCGCCGGTGCTCTATCTTCTGGCCTTGGCGCGACACCTGGAGTCGGCTGCCCCGGAGGCCAGGGGCCATTGAACAGACGGATGAACGCTATCAAGACCAATCTTCCCAAAGATGTTTCGTTCGCCACGAAAGCTGGTAAGTTCTCGATAATCAACGTTCGTCCCCTCCCATCTGTCCCCTCCCTCCGTTCGGGTCTCGAGAGAACAGACTCGGAAGAAACGCTGATCCCTTTGGTCAGTCTTGCCTGTGCGCGCACACTTACACAGTTGAGCGATACACCTTCTCGCTATTCACCGAGTAGGTTGCAACGACTTCTCTTTAGTTAGGTTATCCCACTTTTTCCGACTTTTCAGTAGGATGCACGCAGGGCGCGCACACTTTCGAATAAATAGGATTATTTATTTACCATTTAAAATACTATTTTCTCCAGCTCTGTATCGTGGATCGTGGCGACAGTTACACGGAACATTCTATATTTTTCACAAATATCGCGCACACCTCTCCGACGTACCGAGACATCGCTGTAACAAGTTCGAATCTCTACGGACTGAATTTATCGCTAAGTTCGATAGACATGGTCGTTGACGATCTCCGAAGCGGATATATACACGAGCCAGCACACTCCGAGTACAACGGATGCTTCGAAGGTCCAAAGTTCTTGACTGGTTTTCAATAGGCCAGGCTCTTTAGGTTATTTAACACTTAGAAAAGGAGCTCGAGCCGAGAGAGGTCAACCTCTTTGAACCGCGTGCCAATTTAGTAGCAATTGTCGCCCGAGCAGAAGTGTCTCTAGTGTCTTTGTTTTTCCTTTTCTTCTTGTACCGTGGGTTCCAGAGGAGGACCGGAGGAACTCTAACCTGCGGACTAACGGGACCAAGACAGCCGGAGGTTTGGGTTAAAAGCTGGAACCAAGAACTACTCTCCACTGCCGAGGTGCATTCGACCGGGGCGTTGCGTTGGAAGTTGGAACGACCAAGTCGGAACGAGATAGGGTGAGAGAATCGGGAACGATGAGGGGAAAGATTGCCGGAGGAGCAAGCCGAAGACGGGTATCAAGATTGCACGGTCTATAAGGGAATATTAGATCGCTGCGGATGAAATGTCGGATTTTTACCGCGACGAACCGCGTCGCTTTTTACGACGCCACGGGAATTATTAGAACTGTTCTATCTTTCTTTCTTTTCGTTCGTTCTTTCCTCCCTCCACTCTCAACGGAGTTTCAACGGTCGGCTACTCGTGCCAGGAAGAAATTCCCGTCTCGAGGCCCGGTCGTCTAACTGGAGTGCGCTCAAAAGTTTCTAGTTCTAATGTAACAATGTCCGAACACTTAATGGGAACCTAAACGATTTCTGTCTACAGCACCAGCGTCCTTTTGCGTTCAGCAATTCGAGCTATCTCACCCAGAAACCTAGGCTTTTCGAACTGTCGCGTCTGTTCGAATCCTTATTTACAGATGCTAGACCTGACACAAACTTGACACAAACCTGACAGTGTCGTCGACTATTTCAACAGGGATAAGACTACCTCCTTGAGCTTTCGTGCCTTGTAGCGAAATTCTCAACGAGCTAGTCTTTGAGCCTGTTGTTTCTTCGAGATTATTTTACGATAGAACGGGAGCTTCTGTTAAACGCTTGCCGTATTTTAACGAGTCAGACTCGTCGTGAAGATTTTAAACAAAGTCTAACAAGTATGAATGTCGCGCCTTTAAAGTTAAGCTGGGAGCGGTGCCGAAGAGTGGGAGAGCGGATAATATAATTAGTGGCGGTCACAAACTTGTCGCTCTCGTTACACCGTGAACCCATTGTCAAGAAAGCAAAGAAAATGTAAAGAGACATCCGACGGAAGAACATTCGCAATATCCGAGTACCATATAATCCATATCACAAATGTAACAGCCGTACGACAAGGAAGTCCGCATGCTCTGATCGATCGAGAACTCTACCGTAAAATAACCGTGATCTTCCCGAGTGAATTGTTCTGTACATCCTGTCAGGCTGGCTTGCGAGAGAAACGATGCGTCGTAAAGCCGAAGCAATTAGCGGTAGCAATTAATTGGAGCCCTTAATTAAATCAGCGAGCGGCGTTCAATTCAGGCTCGGCAACTTTGCAAAAAGGAGGAAAAAGAGTTTTCGTGTATAATCTCTGGCGAACCGAGAAATCGACCAAATCAGCGGAGAAGCTTACCGAGCGAGCACCGCGCGCACAAAAGGTCCGACATTTCGTATGCACCGATCAAACAATATTCAGGGATTTCTCGCGATCCAACGTTAGCCTGTATATCTCTTTCTCTCTCTCTCTTCCTTCCTGTCTTTTTTTCTTTTCTTTTTTTTTTGACGCTTCGCGTTTCCCGTTGACTGGCTCTAATCCTCTCGATCCCTCCAACGGTTGTTCCCGAATCCGGCTTTCTCCCGATAAACACGAATCATTCGCTCGCATCGTTCGCCGAGAACACCGGAAAGCATGCCTGACTCAGTTTGTACAGGTTGGGACAAAATGCATGGTACGAGCGAGGTCAGCGAGATGGCACAGCTAGCAATAACAAAACCACGTCGGAGGATTCATTTTCGAGTAAATTGGCTACAAAAATTGGTCACGAATGGTCATAAATGAAACCTCCAACGCGATTTTGTCATTTGATATTTTTGTCTTTTTTTATTAGGTTTAGAAATTAATTCGGTGCCTCTTGATATATTAAATTATTTATAACTCTGGTTCGAATGCAAATAATTGCCCATCATTTTGTGACGTTCAAGTACCAACGCTTACAATTAGGAAACATTTGAGATCTGGTCGAAACAAAAACTATTGGTAAGGCAAGATGGCGGCGTCTGACAAGACCCGCATACGGCAGTGTATACTGTTTGCTTTTCAATTTAAAAAAAATGTTTCCGAAACCGCTGAAACGATTTGTTCTGCTTTGATTTTGACGAATGAATTGAATTCTGCTTGACTTTTCCTTTATTCCTTTCACGTCAGCGTCATTTGGCAGATACAAATTTCCAAACATTGGAAGAGGTGCAAAAAAGTATCGACGAATTCATTACATCGGAACCGCCATCTTTTTTCCGTCAAGGAATTCGACAGTTGCCTGAAAGATGGATCACAGTCATCGAAAATAATGAAGACTAATTCGAAAAGTAACAGACGCACGATTAAATTATAAATGAATACTAAATTCGTTTTAAAAAGGCACCGAAATAATTTCTACAGCCGATAACTGTACCATGTCCATGTCCTCGTTTTTGCTACAAATTTTGACCCACGCTGTAGTTAAATACATCCGCCTGTATAGATCGGTGCCGTGCGCAGACCAGGGTACGTATACTCGTGCATACGATGCAGCTGCTTCTCTCGCTCGGTATAATTCTTGTACTCGAGCAACTACGCTCAACGGTGCATGCACATGCAACTTGCACTCGATATCAAATATTTTCGCTGAATTGTTCCCCCAGATGCGATTCGTGTCACGGATCATCTCGACTGCTTGATCACTTTTCTAGCAACGCATTTGGCAAGTTTCTCCTATACGTACGCTCTACCGATTTACAAGATTACACCGAGAGATTTCAATATTATCCGTCGCTCTGTTAATTGTTATCGTGACGTTTCAAATCCGTGAAACAGCGGGAGAATTATTTCCGTTTGAACGGCCGTATCGATTGCGCGAAGTTAATCGGAAAGAACTCAATTCCACACCTACACATTCATCTGAGAACGCGTACGTATAGATCCGTTGTGTAACGATCACCACTTCTAACCATTAACTTATAAGCTGCAACATTGTGAACACATTTTCACTCGGGTATCGCGCATACATATTGTATTTAAACGTTTTGTTATTAAAGACGATTATAGTCGCGGGAACATCGAACGCGCCTCGTATTCTGAAAGCGACTATAGAACCCACGGTAGCTAAAGATGCCCACGGTTACTTGTTAGTATTTAACGCTATTCGACAGCTGTACTCGATTCTACCGTTAACATAGAATTTGTTTAACGCTAACCGTACCACGACCGGTCGGACGACCGCTTTCACATTCTTTATTTTTTAACGATTGAAATTATAAAGATGCTTCCATTAGAAATTATTCAATAAAATTTCTTTGTTCGAGCACGTATTATTATAGAAATTGTGAAAAATCTAAATACGGTAAATCTTCTATAGCCGCAAGAGCCTCGGGGAGGTTCGTTTGCACAGTTCGTAGGCGGACGCTATCCGAAATTGTAGAGACACTCTGTACAGGCAGCCTACATTCGTTTAGGAAAGCGAAGACATAAAGGCAAGCTTAATATTGAGTTTTTCCAATGAAAGTCTCCGTATCAAGAGGTAGTTGCAGCTTCATTCTTCGCAGGCTTAATTACCTTTATCCTTTGATCTCGCCGGAAACGAAAGAATAACATGATCCGATCAGCCAATGTATTTGATATCGTGCCAGGCTGCAATTGTGTTCCTCGCTTTTCGTTGTTCTCTCGTAGCACCGCGTTCCGTTTCTATAGGTTACATCTGCATACAGTTGACAGCAGAGAAATTGTGAGGTTGTAAATTAAACAAGGCGACAGGCAGAGATGGGTTTCGAGTGTCTAACAAAGCCGTGTCCTCTTGAAAAAATTATTGCGACACCGTGTCAGCCTACAGTCCGCCGCGTAAAGCCACCAACAACAGCGCAACACCGTGCGGAATAACTTTTTCAAAAGGGCGTAAAGTCTTAAATCTTCGGGCGTTCTCTTGCTACAGTCCGTCCGGGTTTGGTAAAGCGATTACGAGCACGGTTATGGGATCGTTTTATAGCTTAACAGCTTATCGGTCAGAGCGTTCTCTTACTTGCTCGTTACTGCTCGTTCTTTCGCTGTCGACAAAACGCGAGTAATGGACGCGTGCTGTCAGTTAATCCCGCGACATAGTTATCGAAAAACGCGTTCACGAAGCAGAAACACCACGACATCGTAAATACAACGACGATAGATCCCTCGCGTCAGACTGCGATACACGCTTCCGCTCGCAAGCCTTAATCGCGAGTGATCGTATTCGTATTCAACTCCGTAAAAATGAAATAATCGTTGAAGGATGCGAACAAATTTTTCCATATTTAAAGGTTTACACGTCGAGGAAAGAATTGCTGCACTCGTATATAAAAAATCTCACCAAGAAGCGAAAAAATATTCATATTTTCTTTCTTTATTTGTAGCATTTTTTTTTTTATTGTAATGACGGGGAGATTACGATATAATTTCAACTGTATTCGGTGATTTAATCGACGACGAAAGTTTCGGGCTCAAGGAAGGTCAGCGCGATCCGTGTTTACATGCTGTTCTTTTCTACGTTCGGCTTCCTTTGTACTTTCGGCGCGGTAGACTCGGTCATAAAATAAATAATGTCCCTACACGATATTTCTCCGTGCTAGAAGACACCCGGGTTTGGAAAAGTTACTTTACCGTAAAATAAATCGTGCCAATTCTTCTCGATTCAGACCCGGGACGTAAAAGTGTACTTTCGTTCAGCCAGCTCCTATCTCTCGACACAGTTGTGCATACGTGAACGACAGGTATCTCGGATGCTCGCTTTCGACGCGGACGGAAGTTGATAGCTCGTGTTTCCTTGACAAACGAAAGAACAGCGGGGAATTTCCTCGCGGATCGAAGCTCGGGCAAGACACTAGCATAATCTACCCGTGGAAGTACCCTCTGCGACTTCACCATTCCTTTGTCGTCAACTGTACGGCGCGGTGGCAATGGCAATATAGTGACAATAGTCGCGGAGATAGAGCTGGTTAGAGCACCGTAACGAAGTTAGAGAGGGAAGACTTCAGCGAGCTTTGAAGCTTACGTTGGATAGCTCTGCTGTGTATACGGAAAGGGATATTTACCGAGAGAGAGAGAGAAAGAGAGAGAAAGAGAGAGAAAGAGAGAGAAAGAGAGAGAAAGAGAGAGAGGAAAGGGTAAACCACCGTGTTAAGAGAGTCGCCACCTGCGACAGACGAAAGGTGGAGGAAGCGTCGGTGCACAGGGCGCGAGCGCAGAGCATCGTTTAAAGAGGCGAGGAATATTCATCGGCAGCCAGCTTAGAGGCGTGCCCGATGAAAGCTCCGTCTTTGCGAGAGCCGAATAATTTACGAACCGGGGAGTGTAGAGTTGCGCTGCCAAAAATTTTTCAAAAGTACGCGTCGAGTGTTGCAGGGGCTGCGTAACGAGACTAGCGAACCTTGAGAGTTTAAACATTTGCATACAGAGCGTGTTGGCAAGAATTTTTGTTACAAGACAACGTACCTCGAGATCCCTCCGCTGCGTCTCACGGAAACAGGCCACGAACGTTTCGCTGGTCGAACAACGGTTGTCTTTAATTTCACGGGATTAGCGTGATTATGGTCGCTGGCCATCGGAATCCTCGGGCGGAACACAGTTCCCGCCAGTCCGTTTGCACTGTTCTCCGGTGCTGAGTCCTGAGCACAGAAATCTTGGGGATTTTCAAACCTTTCGCTGCAGACCATAGAACGTCGTTGCGCATCTGTTTTCGTTCTCTTATCCTGGACCCGTTCGACAGTGTACAGAGTGTTCACGTTATTATTGTCCAGTAGGGTGGTCCTTCTTCGTGCGTGATCAAAAATTTTGTCTCCAATGGAATGGTTCCGTTTGATGAAAAAATAATTTCCATAAAAGATTATTTCGATCGGATACCGAGGAAGGGCGTCACTTCTGTATGTTTTTTTGCATTTCTCGCAAAGGGTACGTTCTATCGAAATTTTGTTCAAGTAAGATTGAAAGAGAACATAGTTCCCTACAAGTTTGATGTACACCATTTTTTTTCATACTCCTAACCATTCTCGAAATAATAGCGTTTGGGCACGTTGAGATGTTGCCGATGCGCGTACATACCATGTCCAGCGTTGTTCTTGGGAATGGTAAATATTAGATGTTGCCACCACCATTTTCTACGATTGCGACGTAACAAGCCAGTGGATTCCTTTTTTCTAGAAACTGCACGGGTTTTCTTCGAAAAAGGTCTTGCAGTCTTATTAGAATCCGGTAAGAAATTTTTCAATCATCCACTTTGACAGAGGAGAACATAATTGGGTCAAGGGTGAAAGTATTTTAGCGAGCAAAGAATTTTTTGGATCAATGTTTGTTTTTTCAATTATGCTATCGTGCGAATCATCGTGTGATCTTGAACAACAGAAACAATATTAAAACTGCAAACTCTCTGCACTCGGAGCGACGTTAACTCGAAAATTAAATATTTCTTGCGATCTACAATATCTTAAATTGGTATAGTACGTCATACGAGAGAAGGACTGGACAGTATAAACACGCGAAATCTCTCTGTACGTATATTAAATTATAAACATTTATATACATATATATATATATTTATATACATATTTATTTATACGTATTTATCATTGGAGTGGCATTAATTACTGTTGTCACGATTATGGAAGCTTGCCTATTAATTTACTCGGATAATCATTATTTTCAGACGAAGTGATTATTATCGGAATAAATTATTGCCTTGAGAATCATTGTTAACGATTACCGAGATTGTTTAATATACATATAATTGAGAGGTGTGCGTACTGCCGCTACGAATTACTGTGAAATTGCTTTGAAAAGTGTGCTGTTCCGCGGCCGAATGAAATGTTATTCTGCAGATTGTACCGCGCCACGAACGTTTCTCTCAATTATGCTATAAGTTTAAGCGAGCGTTAATTATGTACCCACTCTGCGAATCGATGTGTTAAGCGAATAAGACTGCGTAGCAAAGAAGCACAACTCTTTTCAGTCTCGGGACGGAGGACACACGCCGAGAACCAATAAACATTTAAGAATGTTCATTTTAATGATAGCTCGCGTCGTTGTAGCAATCTCGAAGCAATACGGGCGCAGAATTTTTCTTACAGTTTGTACGTATTAAGGGATTGGTGAGAGGGAGGGGGGAGGGGGGGTGATACGATTTATTCATCGCGAACTTGTTAAATAACGAAAAATGTTTGCATCGCCGCCTGTACAGTGTGTTGCTAATATTAAAGCGACGTTCGCATCAACGATCATGCAACGAAAGGTTAAAATCTTGCCCAGATTTTCTAAAGGCTTCGAGACGTCGGCTCAGGAATGGAAAGCACCATGTCTGGAGAAATAAAATGAGAGAATAGTATCGTCGCTGTAAGGAACAGTGGAGGGAAAATTCTTGGAATGCCCGATACCCGGGAAGGGAATGTCGCGAAGAGGATCTCGTTTTTCGGGATAAGGACGTAGTAAAAGTCGAGCGACGCGTGGGTTAAGGATTTTCGGTGTACAGCCACGCAATTGCACACCTGCATAGAAACTTGAAACGTTTCACACGCACATACGTCCACGTACGTGTAAATGTTCGGGTCGATCGTGATCCAGATACGAACGATACAGACACCCCTCTAATTTCATCTATTTTCGGATGCTTTCCGTTTAAACGATCCTGCGACTTCCGCAACGCAAACTCCGATCTGTTAACAATATTATTCTCAAATTATTCGACCACTTTCGCGGGTAACTAATTGAACGGATCGTAACTTATTTCTTCTGATTTTCGCGGTTGTTTCACCTTAACCCCTTGCCTTACAATTTCATGCCAGGGTTTCGTTCACAAAATCATTTGTATTGCTTCAAAATCAACGTAGAATCAGGTTGATACCAAATATGGTTTCCGATGGAATGTTGCGAACAAACAAGTTTGCTGTCCGAAACCTATCGCGTCTCTGAGACGCCATTTCAAGGTACGGGGTTAATTAAGAGGAAATTTCGAATGGACAGGGAAACGTGTCGTTTCAATTATATTATCAGCACATTCGGAAGAGACAATGATCGATAGGCTGCGGATGTTTATGCAATATCCAATTTTTGTAGACAAATTTTAAGACGGTGCAGTGAAATAAAATCTTGCTTTTAATGAGAACAGTCTTCGTAGATCCAGAACAAATAAAAATAGTAATGAATTCTACCGAATTTTATATTCTAGTATTTTTTGAAAATTTCCATAAGTCGTAAATGCATAAAGATCCGCAGTCCGATGATCAATTTAAAAGTATTTTTCATTACTCTGGGTGCAATTTCTTTGTTCGTAAGTACTATAATCTAAGTTCGGTGAATACTCCACGCATAAAATCTTTTACATTCCGTTTAGCCTGATCGAATAGTTATGACAGAACCACCTCCAGTATTCGAATTCATAGAACAGTGAAAATGTTGATTCATTTTATCGACGTCGTACTGAATTGTACTTGGAAATTTGTTTAGATATTTGGCAATTCCATATCATTTTAATAGCTAAATTATATAGATAATTTCACGTATGTAATTGCATAGAGTTTCTACCAATTATCTAGCAAACATGACTAGACTGCGGATCTGTAAGCAAAATCAAAAATTTTACACATCGATTGCAAGAAACCGGGAACTGCATAGGCGTTTATTTTTCCACTTGATAAATTTTCGTATGTGTTTACTATTTTGTATTAAATACTGCGGATTTGATTAATTTATAACAAAAATACGTACGTACAATTTGAAGCAGCGAATATGTTGATAAGATTTAAGGATGCCATCAGCCTATTAGTTTCAGTTTAACGAGATCATTAAACGAAAAAAAAAATTTTATCTGGCTCCTATATTTTGGAACGAACGCAAACATTTTTTATTTTGCATAAAGATCCACAGTCTAGCGATCACGAGACCATACCATCAAATCGTTTTGAGGATAGTTTAGGATTTCAGATTAAAAAATATTCTTTTCTAATGCTTTCGCACTTGTTATAAGAATATCGTTTGAGCACAAAACTATGGCAGAGTTTAATATATTTATTTATACGATGTTACATCGTTCTGGATCGATCGAATAGAAAACAACCCCCATCGCGTCAACCCTGAAGAGTCTCAGAAATTGTGAATTGTCGTATCGATAAAATAGCATTGTCTTTGACGATGAAAGTCCTTCTGGGATCAGTGATATCGCTTTCGAACTATCCTTTATCAAATCGTGTGTCTGAGAGGCCGATTCGAACATATGTAATCGACAAAATTAACACATCGGTATTGCTCAAGCAAAAGTAAAATAAATTTCGAACCCTTATAGCCTTTCGTGAAAATATAATACTTGTATGTTTCGTAAATATTGAATTACTTCGAGTTAACGTTCAAATGTTGCTAAGTAAAGATAAACCGAAATATTAAACTAAAATATAATGTTAAACGTAGTCAAAGAAAAGAGTTTACTCGTAGAAGATCTTACGATTTAAAGTATTCATTGATATTCCGAGTTCGTTTGTTAAAACAGTTTCGACAAATATGCAAAAGCATTGTATAATCGATTTAATTCCGTCCATCAAACGACTGCATATTTACGTATGTATTTCATAAATACTTCTGGTCAGTTGACTTTGCAACTTTTCGCGTGGGGAATATCTGCAGGTACGATGCTATGGAGGACATAAGTTCGATCTACGAAAGAAACGGTAAAGTTTCTTGTAAATAAATGTTGTTATTGCCGATTCAACCGAGCGCGTCGGTACAAAGAAGAAGAAGAAATCATTGAAAAAGTTTCCATTTCAGAGTAAATTTCATCGCATACCGAATTCATTCGTAAACTAAAGAAAAATACGTACTTCGTCTCGGTCAGTGCATGCAGCTAAACACTATTTGAACAATTTCTTTCGGCTGTTTTCGTACGAAGGTCGTGAGCCGGTCGCGACCACGGTACACTGAACAGCTGTTAACGGTTATCGATCGACCCATAATTTTCACGAGAGAAAGGTATTTAAGAAATTAACGATATTAGATATTAAAAGAAAAGAAAAGAAAAGAAAAGAAACCGAGAGAGACTCAAAGTATTGATATCACGAGGTTCCCTGGTAATAGGTATCTACACTTGTATATCGATACATCGTCGGTCTAGAGACAAAAAGTATATTTACACAATAATATCGCAGTCACAACAATGTCTTTCTAACCATTATGCGCGACAATAATTTACTCTTAAAGCAAAGTTACTAATCGACGATTTTATAAAAGAAAAGATGCGGGAAAGGCCAACGGAAAGAGCTGAGCCATCCACGGGGTAACATAAAACGATATCACTGGTTGTCGCAGAAGGAACAATTTCCCCGGAGAAGAAAAAGACATTACCGTAAGACCGTTCGAGTCGCGTTTAAAAAATGAATACAACTAAACTACTGAAACGCAATCGTTTCAATGGAGATCGCTTATCGCAATCGCACTTCCATCTATTTATACTAAACACACTCACACATGCACGCGTTAATAACCACACGCATTACGATTAACCACTACTTGCCCACGCATCAAGACGTTCCCTATTTTTCTAACGCGACGGTCATTCGTAATCGCACTTCGAAATTATTTCGGTCGGTGCTTGATCAGTGTATGCTTTACCGAAGACTACGTATGCAATATCGCACTTTTTCGTAAAGAAAGACAAACTGTATCCGTTAGCGAGTTAAAAATGATGTTGTTTCATAGAAGCATTTTCTAAGACAAGACGAGATTGTTAGAAGTTTTCTCTTATTTGATAACAAATAACGAAGATATTCTATTGCCCTGTCCTATATCTATATCGGTATAACTGTTACTGTTATTGAAAAGCACAGAATTCTTTCCTGACCTTAATCATTTGATCGTTAACGAACAACGGGGAGAATCGCATAAAGATTACGTTCATCGTAATTGTAAATAATCGTATACATAAAATCTGAAACTAGGAATTTATCGCTTCAGGAAAATAAAGAGTACAGGTAATATTTAAAATATTTTCCGTTGAAGTATGTCTTGTATTTAAAAAAGAGATTAGCATACGCTAAAAACTTGAAAATATGAAATATATTTTTATCCTCGTAAACACAGTGCACTTACATATTCTGAGCAATATCTACGTTTTTCATTGTCAGAATCTTTCCAGAAATGTTGGTGTACATTTAAAGATTCCCAATCTTATTGATCGTGCTAAACGTGACCTTTCTTTCCAGACTGTTCAATATAATTTTTCCTATTCGTTTTCCGATATCATTTTTAATTGTGTAAAAAGTATTTTATCGAGCTCGTCGGATTTGACTCGATTCCAGCTTATTGCTACGAAAAGACTAGGTATATATATATAAAAAAGTTGGAGATTGTTTAACAACTTGATTAACAAAAAACACCATTATTGCAAGAACTTTAGAAATTAATATATTTACTTCGAAAATTTAGTTTAAAAACTCATTCCAACGTGGAAATATCGGACTCCAACTAAAAGAAACGATAATTTTCTTTTTTCCATTGTTTTTTTCAATGTACAATAAAGTCGAGATTACTGTCCAACAGCCGTATTTTTGGTGGGCAGTAACCCTGGTGTTGCGATCGTATTTTTGTTACTTCGAAGGAGAGTCCGAACATAGGGAAGGACAGAATGAAATTCAAAGGAGAGTCCGAACATAGAGAAGGACAGAATGAAATTCAAAGGAGAAGCCGAACATAGAGAAGGACAGAACGAGTGTCTCTTTCTTTCCCATACGCTGTCCTTCCTTGCGACCGAAACTCGAATCGTCGATTTCACCACTAAATACAATTGGAATTGTATCGTGTTCGGTCTTATGTTAATCAGAAAAATGCCAGAAATACAATAGCGAAATTTCATAAAAAAAATAATGAAAATTAAGAAAGTTGAACATTTCGATTAATTCGAGTCAATGTGTGGTGTTTACACGCGTCGGCCGCCGGTGGAACGAGTAGGCACTGGACTTAGAACCCGGTGTTGACCGAGGACAGTAATCTCGACTTTACTGTATCTACCGATGGTCCAACAGGAGTGGGCATGGCAGGGGCCCCTCAAACTCCTGCTTCCCCCACCAACCTCCCTTTCATATGATTTGCGATGCCTTTGTTTTTTTTAAGGGCGGTTGGGGAATGCCGTTACGCGCACACCCTCTCCTCCGATGGTGGTCGGCGTGGTCCCTACAAGTTTCCCCCTTCCATTTCCTGATGGACGATCGGTACGTCTTTTCAATGAATTCTGTTCTTTCCCAGACCGTTATAGCGGATCTATTACCAGTATTATTTCTTATCGATAGCGTTAACACGCGTGGTGTTAACGACATACAAATTGAACGAATAAAAAGTGTAGAGCATCCAGAACCCGAAGTATCATCGCGCAAAATTGTAACTGAATCTCGCACGAAAGGTTCGGTTGCTCTTTCCAGAAACTGTAAAAAGAGACGTTGAAGAAACTACTTACAAACCTCCAAAAACTCGTGTACATACGGTGCGCCCTATAATGAGTAATTCAGTCCAAAAGTAGACTATTCTCCGTATAAAAAGCTACCTTGAAACCGCAGAATCAAATTTTCGAGAAAATCAAGTTTGAACATGCTCGACGCACATTCTTCTGGCACTAAAGTTCTACGCAAGATTCTAGAATCTGTACTCTGTAGATTGTTATTACGTGTACACGCTGGTAGTCCGCCTGTCTGGTTTCTTCGTTTACTCCGGAGGACCTCGAAGTTCCCATCTAAATAGTACTCCTTGTTGGTCTCCGCGTTTTTATATTGAAATTGTTCGGTTTCGTTTAAGGAAATGGCGGACTATTCATCGGTGCACCGAACGCGTTGCGTTGTCCCGAGTGATTGTGCCTGTGCCGCACGCGAAAGCTTCGCGAACGAGCCAAGTGTTAACCCCAGGCCTCAGACCTTCAAAGTTCATTTTCTCGAAATCATTTGGTACTTTCGCATCGTCTGTTCTTCAACCGAACCATCCAATTACGGGAGACCTTGTACAACACACCCGCGTACTTTCCGTTCGCTGGATGATGGCAAGGCAAAGTGTTCACGTTCTCAATCTATCCTGGCCAGCGTTCCCACAAAAATGGGAATTGCCCCACCAACGCAACGTACCGATATCGAGGGTAACCGGCGGTGTCAATTATTAGACAGCGGATTTGATACATTTATGGCAAAAATAAGTAGGTGTGAATGAAAATAGTAGAAACATTAGAAGAATTTCAAATCTAAGAAATCTACTACCACGGCAAATAAGATTCCATTTCAATCCAGTTTCTTAAAATTCGTCTACAAAAATTGAAAATTGCATGAACATCCGCAGTCTAGTACTGGCGCTTGCTGGAAGGGGACAGCGGGCACTACGGTGGGGACGGTTTTATCTCGATAGAGACGAGTGTGCCTCTGCCATGCTACTTCACTCGGTCTCGGTATGACCCGGTGTCGTTCTTCGTCATCGTCTACGATCGATAGCGATAGCGCGTGCGATATCACGGGAGCCTGGATAGATTTACACCGTATTCTTTACCTAGCGATCATCCGACAGACGAACGGTACACGATGTACAGGATGACAAGAAATAACGGAGTTAAACTGATAAATGATAACAACAATAACATAGATCGTTGATTATTCATATATTTAAGAGGTTTCGAAGTGGCCACCCTTTGCGCCGATACAGAGCCTCAAACATGTTTTGAAATTTTCGGCAATGGGTCGCAGCTCTTCTGGCGTCATTCGGTCCCACTCGTACTGGCCTCCAAAATCGACCACACGCTGTAGTCCATCGGGTTGAGATCCGGCGAGTACGGCGGCCATTCTGTAGATGCGATGAAACCTGGAAAATGGGATTTGCACGACTCCTTAGTCGTTTTCGCCCTGAGGACCGGCGCGAAATCCTGCTGAAACGTCCATTTCGCATCGCCGAAGTGCTGTTGGGCCCACGGAAGTACGACGGCTTCGAGAATGTCCCGTCGGATACACTTCCCGATTGATTTTGACCCCTTGATCCACGAAAACCAGGAGTGTCTTGCCGCTGGCACGAATTCCAGCCCAGACCATGACGGATTGGGGATTTTGGCGGTGTTCGACGATTGCAGAGGTGCATAGAGCATCGGTTGACCAAATCCTGTCGTTTTGATCGTTGTGCACTTGTTCCACCGTGAACAGCTTCTCATCCGTGAAGACGATTCGCTCCCACTGTTGACCTGCGGCCCGACGCTTGATTTGGCGACATCTTTGGAGCCGCGCGCTTCATTTCATCGGTGAGCAACTGAACTTTTTGGAGCTTGTACGGCTTAAGTACACGTTCCGTTTTTGCTACTTGACGCACCGATTCGCGATCGATGCCGGTCTCACGGGCGACTCGTCTCGTGGAGACCCTCGGATTTCGGTCGACTCGTTTCTCGATGATCTTGCGGTTCGTAGACGCGTCGACTGTGCGTTTTCTTCCTCTTCATGGACGATCGCCTTCATGGCCAAGCTCGTTCAATCGCTAAATTGCAAACGAACAATTTCGCATAGCCGTTTACCTTGTCGAAACAGCTCCAAAATAGCAGCGCGTTTGTTTGACATTGTAAGCCATATACGGATCAAACCATAACAAAAGAAAAAACTCATCGCTGGTACAAAAACGTACAGCAAATTCGATGTGATAAAAATTATTTAGCTCCACGTATGTACTTTCGTGTAAAGAAACGCCAAACTTTAACTCCTCTATTTCTTGTCGCCCTGTATGTATACACACCGAAGGGACACGCGCGTTGTCGTGCGTGGGTACAGAAGAAACCGCGGACACGAGAGCCGCGTATCTACACGTACACAAAAACGACACACGTACGCATGTATATATGTATGTATATCGCACAATGCTCACCCTGAATACCGACGGGACCAATCAACAGCCCCCTCTCGCGATCCCCGAATTGCGTTCGAGGCAAATTGTCCTCTCTAACGAAGGTTGAACGAACTTGGACAAAAGTATATTTGCACGTTAAGAATGGATACTGCGGCAAGTGGTGGGCTTGAATAATCCATTTAGCTGATGTGTCCGGGAGAAGGACTGCTAGGGGCCCGACAGAGTTGCGTCCTTGAGACCTCAACCTTAGACAAGCTGCAGGCTCTGGACCTACTGTATAGTCCCTGCAAACACTCTTCGATCGCGAAGACTAAGATACTATTTTGGATCGAAACACAGTGACGATACGATGCGATACATTATGGACGAGTTGCGCAAGGTTAGCGGATCGATAAAGTATACGTTAATGTTATTGTAAAAATTGGACTTTTACGACGATGCATTTATTGAAAGAATTATGACAGAGAACGGAACAAACGATGAGATTCGTCTATAGGAGTTATCAAGCAGAGAATCTGTACGAAGAATCAAAAGACAACGGCAGCTTTATTATGTTTATAAATGATTGGAAATTCTCGAAGACTGTTGGTAATATAGTTGTTGCTAAGCTGAGCGGGCCGTGTTGAAACACGGATAAGGATAAAATATGGATAAGCAAAGGGAAATTCCTTTGAAGGGTGCTGCGATACGAAGAAGGCGTGACCTAGTTACAGAAAGCATTGTTTTCTGTACTCTCGATTTAGGTCCAGTTAGACAAAAGAAAACATCGACAGGCACTTTTTAAAAAATGCAAGTGCGAAACAGGATGATTGTGTTCGCCGAATTTGTGGCGAATAAACATGCAAGAGTAAAATAATGATAAAGAAAGATTTTAAAGAGAGTGTAAAAATGTGATTGAGAATACCATCTTTTGGAAATGAATGGACACGTTTTTGGTTCTATCGATAAATGCGATTGATAATTGTAACTTTCGAATAGGTAGAGAAAAAAATGTTTCCATCTATTCTATCTGTGATTTGTATAAAATGGTTTACTAATAAGGTTATTTTGTTTCGTTAATAATGCTTATAACAACTATTTACATTTCATTACTCGTTTTGTTAAGTACTTATCGATTACTATGTACAACTTTCTCAACTGTGATATTATATGTTTAGCGAAATATTTGTTTCTTTATTGACTTATGCGAATCTTTACAGTTTTCCACGTGTTTATCAATTTCAACTTCATTTCTCATACAACAGGGTAACAACTTCTTAGATAAAAATATAGAAATCTTACATCGAAAAGATAAGAAGTGGGCATGTAAATAACTTGCGAAGAAGTTCTTACAAAAATGTTAAAAGCTTCAGTTTTCGATAACGATTGACCGCTTAGCGGAATGTAACAGTTAAAGTAGAAAAACCTGATCCAGATGTAACTGTTATTTTAACCGAATACAAGGCCTCGCTTGAACATTAAATTCGTTACAAGAAATGTTAGAAACTGCCATTATAAACGTTAAACGATATACATACATATTAAGGAGTAAGTAGAAATAGTTCTAATAATTTTTATACTTGTCGCATATTATTTTACAGCTACAAAATAATATTCTAAAAGAAATAATGATTATACTTATATGACTACAGATAGTTATTACTTTATACGATCCTTTTTATTTACAGTATTATAAAATTGATAGTTTATCTAAAACGACGAAACAAGCACAGAAGCCGGGTGGATAAAAGTAAATTTAATTTTATATTTTTGCGATTACAATTTTGATATTTAAACATTTTGTTGGTTGCATTACTTTTTAGGTTCTTTGTTGTCTTGCAATCAACCTCTTGCCGTACGATTATGTTAATGTCTTAATAATGTAGACAGATTTGTTTAGACGAACAAGTTTTTTGTTTCGATAATATTCTCTGAATGTTAGTGTCGCGGATACGATAGTCGATGTTCAAACCTGCCCGGCAGTGCATCGATCACCGTAACAATCGCTGCCCTTCGAGGAGCTAATTCAAAGCTAAAGATCATGTTGAGTTGTCCCTGTCAACACCATCAATCTTACAACCCTGTCACCGACAGTTTGAACAACTCAAACTGTGTGACAGACGATTACGCTGTCGAGCCACTTTGGCGTATAGTTGATTGATTAACATCCTAGTCGCTATGATTTCTTAAATGAACGAAGTGGTATAGCCAGTCACAAAAATGCATACACCTGGCGAGTTTCACATATTTAAAAAAGGGATGACCTTATAGAACAGGGAACTCCGCTAAGATTTCATTGAGCTTTCGATACGTTGTCAAGGTCATCGTTCTGAATAACGTTTCCCTTTAAAGTTCTTGGCGTTCGGTTTTAGTTTACGACATATTCGCGACAAACTTTACTTGCAAATCCATTTGTCGATGTGCTAGCGCCTATCCGATTTCAATGACCTTGGGGTCAGGAAGATTAGGAGTGTACATATAGAAGGCCTTAATCTTCTTTTTTTCCGTGGAGGTAATTACTCGTTACGAATATCTGCCACTCTCGGAGGAGAGAGTAAGGTGTATGTGCGGCTCCCCCGGCAGAAGCCCAGTATTCCCACTAACTCCTCCACGTCCAGCCCTAGGCTAATTGGGCGTATCCACAATCCACCGGGCGACCTCAGCTGGGTCATCCCTGCCTAGCATTCATCTTTGCAAGAGGGGCGCCCCTCCTTCCGCCAGCCTATCTTATCGAGGCCGCCACGGATGTGGCGTGACAACCTCCTCTCCCCATGGAGAAGGGCCTGATAATCTCCCCTCCCCACGGAGGTGGGCACGATAATCTCCCCTCCCCACGGAGGAGGGCGCGATAAGGAGGTCTGCTCCCCATAAGGAGAGCGCGACAACGTCTGCTCCCATGGATGAGTGCATGATAATCTCTGTTCCTCGTTGAGTAGGACGCGATAACCTCCCATCCCCATGGATGGGGCATGAACAACATCCGACCCCCACGGTGGTGGGCGTGACAACCTCTGCCTCTCCCCCACAAAAGAGGGCGTAACCACCTCCGCTCTCTAGGAAGAAGGGCGTGATAATCTCTCCTTCCCGTGGACTAGGGCGTGGCAACCTGTACTCGCGTGGAGGAGGGCGTGACAGTTTCTGCTCTCCCGTGAGAGAGGGCCTTACAACCTCCGCTCTCCATGAAGAAGGGCGTTGATGATCTCCCATCCCCGTGGATTAGGGCGTGGCAACCTGTACTCGCGTGGAGGAGGGCGTGACAGCTTCTGCTCCCCCGTGAAAGAGGGCCTTAAAACCTCTGCTCCCGCTGGAGAAGGGCGTGATAACCTCTGCTCCCCATGGAGAAGCGCTCGATGATCTTCCCTACCCGTGGAGGAGGGCACGACAACCTCCGCTCTCCGTGTAGAAGAGCGTGATAACCTCCGTTCTCCATGAAGAAGGACGTGAAAAACTTCCCTCCACACGGAGGAGGGCGTGACAACTTCCCCTCCCCAAGGAGGAGGCCGTACCCTAGCACTCACGCGAGGCAGAGCACGGTAGCGGCAATATGAAATAGTTAACAGTGGGGAAATCGGTACGCTGGTAGTGGGAGTCGTGAAGCGACAGCGAGGAAGAAGTTGCTCGAGCCTGACCTACACCGAACATTTCGAAACGAGGAGTACCTACAAGTTCTTGATCCGTTATTAATCGATGGAGAACCGACCTCCTTGCGACATCCTCTCCAATATCCATATCAGTTCAAGATGGAACAACAAAAGTACATAAAAAAGCCACTGCGAACACGAATGTGAATTTCTACCCGTGGTTTTCGATTTCATTGTCTCTTTGCACGCCCCTCCAGGCATACGGAAGAGCAAGAGGCTGTAATACCGCATGCAAGCCTCGCTATACCGATGCACTTCGTCGACGATGAATAAATCTGTTCGAGAATCAACAAACAAGTTCGACGACGTGAAAGGAATACGTTCCCTTGCTCCAGAGTCAAGTGTAATTGACAGATTCGTAATTGACAGGATTATAGTGCCGAACTTGGAGAAATGAACAATGAAGAGAGAAATGGAAAATAAAATGACGGTACTTGCCTCGAAGAAGTAATAACATAAAACTTTTATAAACAGTTTTATTACATAAAATTACAAACTGAAGGAGTTGTATAACATTATCTAACCCCGTGTCCAGCAAAACCTGATAATTTGCAGCGAACGATAAATACATATTATATATTTTTAATTAAAATTAATAAATATATTTTATTCAAGGAATCTTCCACCAGAGTAATAACAATTGAATATTCTATGTCGTCCCAAAATATGTAAAATAAATGCAGATGAATATGCTAAATATGTGAAACTTATCGGATAATGTGGTATTTAAATAATTTTAACCGATACGTGCTTCTTGCGTGCCCATCGTTGCACTTTGAACAATGCATTATCGATTACCAAGTATCTGTGTGTGTGAAATTCGCCACTATCGGTACAATCGGTTCTTGTGAAATCTTTGGAACAATTAGGTGTATGCAACAATGTTAGTCTTTTTCAAATAATGATTTATAACTATGTATAATTATTTGTTTGCTATCGATGTGTTTAAATAACCAATTTCTGATAACAAGACTGATAACATACCTCGTATGTCGTATATAAATAAAAGAGTATTGAAAAAGGACCTATACATCGGCAATCGTCTAACATTTAATTCTGAATATTTTTTAACGTAACAAAAAATACAATATCTTTTACGATACCAAAGATGGAAGGTTTTCTATTTAATAATATTTTGATCGCCTCTTCAGCGAATGAAAACAAATTCTTATATGCACGGGGTATAAATAAACGTTTGGTCTTTGCTACAGGCGTATTCTACATCTTCGGATCGATGAAGTTCTGTAAAAAAAGGTTGCCGCAAAATTGTCCTCGATCTTGAATATCAAGTTCAAATATTTTGTATCGCGTTGTGTTCTTCTTTTATCCCCGTGATGCGTATAATACCAATTCAAATACAAGGTCAAGGACAATTTTCCGGCAACTTTCTTTTACAGATCTTCAACGATCTGAAGATGTAGAATACGCCTATGGCAGCCAAGACCAAACATTTCTTTACACCATGTACATACGTACGCGTTCGATAAACTGCGGATTTTTAATCAAAACAAGAATTATCTGTATTAATTCCAAGACGCAGGTGTCGCTTAAGAGTATCTGTTTTTTTCATTGAACTTGAACAATTGAAAATGTCCTCCAATTCTGTAAACCTTTCTGCTGTTTTGAATTTCTCCTACCGATTTCTCTCATAAATACGTGCAATCTAGCAATCTACGAATTAGCTGCTTAGTGTTAGCCTAATCGGACGTTACACACGTGAGAAGCCGTGTGGACATGTTGTTATAGAAATTCTCGCTGGCTGGTTCGTTGACGAAAGCAACACCATTCTGTGGATTTATGTTCCGAAGGATTTGCTCGTGAATAAATTTATTCATCGTTAATGAAACCGTCCGGTGAAAGGAAACGCGGGTCGACGTTCCTCTTTCTGCTGCGCGTTGGTATCCGGTAATTATTCACGAGGTAAAAGCGCGCAATCTTTCGCGTTCAAACGAAAAACAAGATAATCATTGAAAGCTGCATGAAAGTACACCGTCGAAAAGCCCGAGCACCTGGGTAAAACGAGCACAATTTTCGATAAACGGTGCGCTAATGGAGAAAAAGATTGAGAAAACCTCGATGGAATTCGTCCGCATGCTATCAGGGTCGCTAGATTGAGACTAACTATAGCATTTTCCCCACGATTTATTCGAGAAATCCCTCGATCTGGTAACGTTGGTTGCATAATGGCGACCTTCGCCACGCAGCGCCGCCAGAACAAGGGAATTGACTTGAATCGAGGGGAATACCCCTCCCCCCCATCTCTCTCTCTCTCTCTCACTCTCTGTCATTACCAAATTAATCACGTGACATTGCGACACATGCACAGCAGAGATGAAACGCGTGACGTGACCGGGCCGTGACGGAAGCGTGGGGATGGTCGTCGCCGGGGAATCGGGGAACGGCGTCGTAAAAGGGGTAAGTTAGAGTATGAGAGTCTTAATCTGGCGATACCGGATAGAAATTCTGTAACTCGTGGTGAGGATCGGTTACCTCTCTCGTTGCACAATCACTTTCGGCCCCGTTTCGTGCAACAAGCGCGGCTCCACTGTACATTGTTCTGCGAGTTGAACGCGCGCTCGACAGACAGGGGGTGAGAAAGACAACGGAAACGATCAAATCCCAGATCCATGTATGTATCACGAAACGCACCCTGAAAAGGACACGCCGCGCTCTGGCAAAAAGACACATTCACCGAGTTTCCTAGATAGCATATACATATCATAACGCTTTAAAGGAGAAAAAAAAAGGACAGAAGCTCGCAAGGATGAGGGAGAGTTTCGTTGAGCCGGACACGGTAAAACGAGGATAATAAGGCGGAGACGAGAAGCAAAAAAGTAAAAAAGCTCATTACGAATTAGCGCGGTACGGTATCAGGGGAGCGACATGTGCTGTATTCAGAGGTTTCCGTACAAAAACCGTGTACACACCCGACTCGTACGCACACGCACGCATACACACACACACACATACAGATACACAGAAAAACACATACAAACATACGTGAACATATTTCTACACAGACCCCACCGAAAGGACACACTCGTGTTCGACCGACCACAGCCCTTTTACACGTTTTATCGGTCCTTTTTGACTTTGTAGATAGAGGTTCAACCTTTCTTATAAACGGCAGCAACGTGGGGGACGTCCGCGTTGGGGGACCAAACCACCGAACCCAGACGTCGCCGATGTTGAATCATAATTACCGCTAATCTCATGGTTATTATTATTACCACATATCATTACGGTTATACAGTTTAAAAAGAGAAGGATTAAGACGGCGATGGAAACAGATGAAAAAGAAAAAAATTATGAGGAGCTCGTAACGTCACGCCGTGTGTTCTGCTCGAACAGTCTGTTTCTTTTGAAAATCCCGGCGTGACGTCACCTTCATTATCGTATTAATAGGATTTATTTATTCTTGTAACATCGTTGTCGTTATCGCTGCGATTCCCGTCATCATCGTCGACGATCGCTGCGGGCAAACGTTCATCGACTTAGCTCTCTAAGACTATAGATCAACCATATTAACCGCTACACTCGCATAACGTCTAACGCCGCCATTTTTATGCGCCGCGCGACCCCGTCGTCGTCGTACGGTGGAAATGTTCGATGCATAGTATCCGCGTAGTTATAGCGTTTCAAACATTTCGCCCTGTGGACTTCTTCTTTTATACGTTTTGACACCACCTTGTAGATTCCAAATAGTTTATATACAGGTATATCCATTTTGTTCGAAAGTATTCAGCATCGTAATCTATAGCCACTGAATTATCGAGTTGACTACAATAACGCTTCGAACATGAATTATTTATTCAGACGCGAGAATCGATGAAAATAAGAAATTCTTGTTCGAAAAGGATGAATATTCGTTGCGAAACAGAATCGGCCGTTTAATTCATTAAAATAACACACAATCAATTCATACGAGTGTGTATTTAGTTGCAAAGTCTTCGAGACGCTAATATTTCGTTAAATAAAACAGAAAGGATTTGTTAGCTATTTGTAATGCTGACCAACAGAAAAGCATTCCCAAAAGAGAAAGCTTTCTTTTGTCTATCTCTTTCACCGTACCGAATCTGTAAGTTTTAAGAATCTTCGATACGTAGATCGAACGCGCGAAAATTGATCTTGAAATTATTTTTCTTACATTAACATGAATTATCAGCAAAATTGTAGACGCGTCGCTTCAAATGTTGTAATCCTACGGAAAGAAAAGCTTGACAACGTTTGCATCACAAATTCTCGAGAATAAAATTACGTAAAAGTGTTATAAGTTATTAGATTAATATCCACGTAATTCGATGCGGCCGCATTAAGGCAGACAGCGGCGATATATTTAAGAGAGATAAATTTACTAAAAAGGTAATCGACTAAATCGTATTTACCCTTTACGACGAGAATTCACTTCGAAGTAATTTTTGTACCGTGCGAGTAAATGTGGCTCCCGAACTTCCCGACATTCACAATTCAATATTTTCACACTCGTGTGTTTTTGGGACGAGAACCCCGAATTATCGTTGTCGTTAGAGATAAAGTAACAAAAACAAAAAAGAATATAAAACGATGTGATGAAAAGACCAAAATTTAATGCATCTACGTGCGTTATACGTGTATATAAAAATACGAAATTTTAAATATGTTTGAAAGTTGAAGTTCTCGAATTTGTACATTATAGAAGACAGAAGTCACGGACGTATGAAAATACATATAGAAAAAAAAAACGCGGCAGATAATTGTTAGACCCGTAAGTTCACGTTCTGCGTAAAAATGGCCGGTAAAAGCACCGAGAAGAGGAAACGGGGAACGACGAGATCGATAGATTATTTCTCGAAACGGAAAACTTTACACACGCGTCTCGTTTGACCGAGCTGTTTCGTGGTCGATGATCATGGCGAGCAATCCAGAGAAATGAAACAAAAATATGAAAATAAGAAGGCGAATTATATATCTATTATTGTATCGAGAGTTGTGCGCTGCGTTTGTGATTTAAACTAGTTCGTTTGTAAATAAAGACTATTTAACTCTTTGACATCGGTGTTCTCGGAAAATTTTCATTTTCAACCCCCCCCCCCCCCCCCGAACTCCACCCACCACTATTAAAATACGAAAAAATGTAAGAAAATTATCAAAAATTTGCAAGTTTATAAATGCTTTACTCATTTTTTTAGCTTTTTCTTTTTTTACAAATGTTATACTATATTTTTTTATTTATAAATAGACAGCGAATCTTGATGCAAAATAAAAATTTTCTGCCTACTAAAGCGATATAGAAATAATATTTTCTTTGTTAATATGTTTAATAGGTTGAAAATAATACAACAGTATTTTTAAATTTTTCTAATGTTGTTACTGTTTTAAATTACACCTACTCATATTTGTCATAAATGCATAAAATCCGCTGTCTAGTCGTAAAAGACTGGAGTTGACATCTCGCGTCTTATTAGAACTCTATAAAATGTTAGACTTATCATATCATATCATATAAGTTGAGACTTATCCTTTTATTTCTCTTTTATCTTTTTACAGTTGTAGCAAAATTAATGTTTCTGCCATTTTAGACCTCTGTTAACACGAGAACGATGCGGTCAAGTATATGCAAAGCAACATTATGAGAAGGGTGTTTCTCTGTATAAGCGACACCAGCATTTAAATGTTGTTTATTCATTTGTAGTTTCAGGTTGCAATCGAGATGTCCATTTTCCTCGCTCAACGGATGTAAACAGGTATTTATGTTAACCTATTATTAACTTAAACTGTTTTTCCAAAGTAAGGAAACGGAAAATCTAGCTGTGCGAGTTCTAGCATGACGCTTACAGAATTTTTAAAAAGATACGTCATGGATACTGTAGAAGGAAATTTCAAGTAGACATATTCAGCTTGAAGAGGTTATTTTCAAGGTTGAAAATTCAAAATGTTATAAGCATTTAACGTTTTAAGCATTTATAAGCATTTAAATTACTACAATACTTACTACAAATAAACGCACAGCGGGAAATATCCATGTCTCCCTGAAGTTTTTTATTGAAATGTCACAAGAAAGCAAATCAAAATATGGTACAATACGAAGATGCATATAAACCTCGATAACTCGAACCTCTTTAACTGAAAAATTTTGTTCATTCCCTTCCGCTGCACTTGAGAAACCTCTATAAATAGAAATACAACTTCCATCAACTTGAATTATTTTCCACAAGCGTGGAAGCTAAACAAGCCAAAAACACTTTCATGGTACAAAGTTTCGTACAAAGATGCGATAATAACGAAAAAAATGTATTCTCTGCTTTGGTTACCATTGAAAATACTATTGACAACAATCTGTTAGTTCATTAATGCAGAGCAAAATCACAGATTTCTTTAATATGTAATAGCGATATGCAAGAGGCTAGTAGATTATATTTACTATAGGTATATAATATTATAAATAACTGATCTCCAAAAATTCAACTTTTCTTTCTTTAAAACTATTACAATCAGCAAATTATTAACACTTGTACAAACCCCCTGTAAGTTGAATTTTTGTAGGGTAAACCTCTCTTACTCGAAGACTTCAATAAGTGGAAACCTCTGTAACTCGAAGATTTTAGTTCTTCCCTTGACTGTATATGTTCCTCGATGTCTACAAATTCATATAAATCAAATATTATTACAATACCTTACTTATTACTTGGTTCCAAAGCTATACTATACAATATGACTTGTCCGCACGATGAGGGAATCGATTATCAATCGATATGATCGAATGAACCTAACCTATAAACAATGGTGAGATATTGTGCAAGATTTTTTGCACATGCGCGGCGGTTTTAGTCTTAGCAAAACAATTCTCGATAAAATGGGGTACCTTGAACACCCCGTAAAATATCAGTACATATGTACTTTTCCGCCAATATAAAGACGCTACGTATATAGGTACATTACTGTTTTGAACGCGCATGCACGAAAAATCATGTACAATATCTCATCACAGCCTATGGACTATAAAGTCATAAATTATTATCATATCTTTATCCATTTAATATTATATTCATCATAGCGTGCTACAAAATTAATTGTATTCAATATATAACTGTATTTTGGCAATCAAGGTATATCAGTAAATATTGTAAATACTGTAAATATCTTTGTTATTAATAAATATATGAAAAAATATGTCAAACAAAAATTGTATTTTTGAACGAAAATTTTTTACTTCTTTAGTTTCTGTACAAGCTATAAAAATATATTAAATTATAATATAAGTCCGTAAATACTTACATAATTCAATTTTTATCAAAGAGACAGTCCTTATCCTGTAACTGAACTTAATTAAAATATCCGTCGATACACATCATACGATTTTCACTGCGAGTGACTGTAAATAAATGTAAATAAATATCGTGTAACAATAATTAAATAAATGGTACTTTATACATTTCATAGAAATGATAATGTTCACATACTTTTGAACCAAGATGTACGTAAATAATGCGGCACAATGGTCCCACAGTCCCACGTTGGCACTCCAGGCTCCAGACTTATTGGGCAGGGTCAGGCAGGGTGCGAATAACCCTTTTGATTCACCTCGCGAGGATTTGTTGGCCAACAAACGAAGTGTCTCCGTTTACGTTCGTTCTTTAAATTTGAAAAAGACATCCGAGGCTCGTTGGGCTCACGTTGCGGTCCGGAAACATTCCTCGTGCGTACTCGTCACAATACACAACACAAAACAAAGACGTATCTTTTTCTAACCTAAAACGTTCTCGATCCTATGGAGAGCGCGCGCGATACGTAAGAACGTAAGTCCCCAAATTAAAAGCCAGATGACGAAATTGGTCTGGATTGGTCCGTTTATCAACACGTTCAAACCTTGGAGGAACATTTAATATAAAAAGCGTAAGTATTCGCTAATTTAATTTTCGTATGTTTATTAAAAAGAGACTGATCTAGCGAACTTACAGCGAATAACTCATTGTACATATTAGGTTACTTTCATCAATAAAGTACGTGGAGAAAATTATGTTTTTATAAAGTAACTGTTACAAATCAGACATTTCATATGCAACGACCTATTTAGTACTTACATTCTGTCGACGATCAACAAAGCAGTAATTCGTTCAGTAAAACAATTATGTACCGCAACACCTAAACTAATAATTACTAGACTGCGGACCTTTGTGCAAACTAAAATTTGTCTGCACATAGATTGCAAGAAATAGAAACTAAATTGAACGTTATTTCTTCCCTTAATGATTTTAAAATAGGAGAAATCATGTATTGACATCTTCAATTTAAAAAATTTTTTAACAATTTTCAATTTTATCTACTCAATTTTGCTATAGATGCATAAAGATCCAGTCTACTAATTACTTAACTAACAAATCCATTACAAAACAACAACAAATTACTTAATCCAAGATATAGTTAAATACAACTATAACTCTCGTTTATAGATGGTGATCAATTCAGAAAATGATGTTAAAAAGCACAAGACACATAGAGCTGGCAGGAAGTATCGGGAGAGCAACGTGAGACGCTCGCAATGTCTATCAAGAATTCCTCAAGATTCAACGGACAATTCTCAACTGAAAGGTTGCAATCCTGGTTCAGATCCTGGATTTGAGACACGCGATCCTACAACATATCATGAGGATGCCGCAATAAGTCAACGACCTGCAAAGCGGTATAAGGACCCAGTCCCTGAGACCCCAGAATTGCCAACGACCCTCGAGGATGTAGCTATAAGTCAACGACTTGTGAAGCAGTGTAAGGACCCAGTCCCCGAGTCACAGGAATCGCCAACGAACCTAGAGGATACAACGATCAGTCAACAGTCCGTGATACAGTTGAAAGATCGAGTTCCGGTGTCGTCATGTTCGCCAACGAACTCTGAGGATGCAGCGATGAGTCAACGTCCTCCGTCGTGGTGGTGGGATCCAAGTCCTGTGTTGCCGTATCCGTCGATGAATCCTGAGCATGCAGCAATACGTGAACAGCTAGCGAAACAGTGGAAGTATCCAGTCCGGCTGTATTCGCCAAGGAACTCCGAGGATGAAGCGATCAGTCAATTGCCTGCGTGGACTTGGTGCGAACCAGGCTGTATGTCGCCGTATCCGCCGATCAACCCTGAGCATGCAGTAATAAGTCAACAGATTGTGGTGCATTATAAGGATCCCGACCCTGAGGCTCCAACCTCGGCCCAGGCCCCGGCCCCGGCCCCGCCAATGGTAAATTTTTACGAATTTGCTCTTTGTACACTTGTTCAAAGGAAACTGATCAAACCTACCTACCGTGGTGACATGGCAAGACGAGTCCCATGGCGGCACAGAGGCAAGAGGGGTCTATCGTTCTGCATAATAGTACAAGTAGGATTCGTCCCGCCATTCGATTAGCGCTAACCAATCGGCCGCGCATTCTTGCCTACATCATCGCATTCCTGCCAAACACCTTCTTGTCATCTCACCACGGTAGTTACATCTTGTTGCCGACAACAAAGCGATCACTCGCTCAACGTACAGATTATCACTGCAACGTCCAAAATTATTACATATTTAATTACTTGACTGCAGATCTTTATGCATTTACGAAGAGATTGGTTGGGTGAAATATGAAACAATCTATGATTAGAAAAATTTAAAAATATTGTGATGTTTTTAGTATAACTAAGTCATATTAAGGGATGAAATCCATTTTTATTTTACTCCTGCTGCTCACAATCAATGCAGAACATTTTTATCTTGCATAAAGTTCCACAGTCTATTAATTACAAACGTACCTTTCTTTCATAGATGGTAGACAACTCGGATAATGGTGTCAGAAGGCGCAGGACACGTAGAGGTGGCAAAAAGCAACAGCTGAAAAACCCGAGAATCGTTAAGGATTCCGCGGACAACTCTCTCCCCAAAGGATGCAATCCTGATTCAGATCCAGATACTGAGATACACGATGCGTCAGCGAACCATGCGGATACAGCGATAAGTCAACAACCAGCGATGCAGTGGAAGGATCCAGACCCTGAGTCACCGGTACCGCCAACAAACAACAACCACGATACGGCAAATCCCGACGATGCAGCCACAAGTGAACAATCAGTATTAAAGGATACGAATCCAGTTCCTCAGTTACCTGATTCGCCACTGAATTCCGAGGGTGTAGCGATGAGTCGACGACCTGTGATGCAGTGTATGGATCCAGTCTCTGACTCACCAGCGCCGCCAACGAACCCCGAGGATGCAGGAATATATCAACGGCCTGTGATACAGTGTATGGGTCCATTCCCTGAGTCACCAAAGTCGTCAACGGACCCTAGGGATGAAGAGCTACGTCGACGACCTCCGATGCAGTCGGAGGATCAACTCCCTGACTTGCCAGAATCGCGAACGAACACCGAGGTCGTCGTCGTACGTCGCCAATCAGCAGCGATAATGTCACCGGCTGTGCGAAATTGGAAATCAACCATCTGTGGGTCGCTTTATCGGATGAACCCTATCAACGAAGCAATATGTCAAGAGATTGCGATGTACTATTTAGACAGATTCAACGGCCCAACGGTGCCGCTAAGGGTAATTTTTTACGTTATACATACATTTATACGTATACGTAAATTTGCTGAAAGAAAACTGATCCCTCGAACCCAGTTATATCTTGTTGCCGACAACAAAGCTCGGCATATGAGATTATCACTGCAACGCACAATGCAGACAAACCTGGCATATCTCATTATTCGTTTATATCACGATGTACAATAAATTCCTCTGGCAAAACTGCATATTAGGAGGAAATCTATATTATTAATCATATAAGAATCGTTTTAATGCATAAATATTGTTAATTAATTTTTAAATTTATTAATTTTATTGTTAAATTTAATTTTTTGTGAATAATTACCATTGCGTATACATTAGTAACCTTCAGAGAAGTGCCGAATATTTGACCATTTGTCCGCACTGTGCAACGGTCCAAATAATTATTATATTTAGGATGTTACAAGTCAAGCATTCTTTACGAAATGTTTCATTACAAACTTACCTTTCGTTCGTAGACTAAAGGCAAACCAAGAAACGGTGTTACAAAGCGCAAGATCAAGGCAGATAGAGGTCGCAGAAAGCATCTACTTAAAAGCGCTAAGAATATCGCGAACGACTCTCCTCACAAAGGATGCAATCCTGATTTAGATCCTGGTTCTATGACACACGATTCGTCAACGAACCACGAGGATACAGCGATAAGTCAACAGCCTGCGATGCATGACGATAAGGATCCAGTCCCGTCGTTACGCGAATTGCCAATGGCCGTCGAGGTGACAGAGATAAGCCAACAACCTGCGATGCATGATGATAAGGATCCAGTCTCGTCGTTACACGATTCGTCAACGAACGACGAGGATACAGCGATAAGTCAACAGCCTGCGATGCATAATGATAAGGATCCAGTCCCGTCGTTACACGAATTGCCAATGGACGTCGAGGTGACAGAGATAAGTCAACAACCTGCGATGCACGACGATAAGGATCCAGTCCCGTCGTTACACGAATTGCCAATGGACGTCGAGGTGACGGAGATAAGTCAACAACCTGCGATGCATGATGATAAGGATCCAGTCCCGTCGTTACACGAATTGCCAACGGACCTCGAGGTGGCAGAGATAACTGTGATGCAGTGTACAGATCCGGGCCCTGAGTCTGCGGACCCACCAACGGTAATTCTCCACTCATTTACTTTTTTACATTCGTCAAGGAAAGTTGATCTAGCGAACCTACTTACAGGTTTTGCACTCCAAATTCACCCTTTTGCGAATAGGACGAACATTGTTAAGTTAATGTTTAATTACAATCATACCTCTCGTTCATAGATGCCAATCTGTTCAGAGAAAGGTGTTAAAAATCTCAGGACACACAGACACACACATTCTCCTGGCAGAATGTATCAGGAGAGTGATGCGGAGTATCTACAAAATCTAGCTAAAATTGCTAAAGATCCGCGAACAACTACCTCCTTAAAGCTTGCAATCTTTATTCAGATCCAGGCCTTGAGGCACAGGGGTTGCCACTGAACCCCGAGGTTGCAACGGCAAGTCAACTGTGATGCAGTACAATGTAAGTGATAATCATTATCATTGAATCTCTGGAACCGCGTAGCTTGATGGATTCAAAGGCGATTTGTGTGGGATGTTTTGTCTTTTTTGAGAGCTTTTACTCTGTATCTTATTAAAATGAAGTTTCGTTCCTCAACTTTACAGTCCTGATCCATCGAGTGTGTTGTTGCAAATACACGCGTCTGTCGATTTATGCGGATTATCCATCCCACGTTTTTTTTTAACGTGGGAATAAACTGCATAAAGAGTCCAAAAGTGTATGAAATACTATAAGAAACACGATATAAGATATAAAAGCATGGATCCGTGTAAATCGAATGAAGCCAAATTTGACTAAGAGATATTTTCAAAACTGAAAACTTGAACTGGTTCAATCCATAGTATTTTCAAATATAATGATCGAAAATAGTTGTAAATTACATTGCGCATAATCGTGCAATGTTAAAGAACAAAGTTAACGTTTATTATCGTTTCAAGTGTAACGTGTAGCATTAACGTAAGCACGTTAATTAATATTTGTTATTTCTAGCCTGCGGATGTTTGATGTATTATGACAAAAAGGAGTAAAGTGCAATTCAAAACGGTAGACAGATAAACTAATTTAAGAACATTGATGTACTATTTCAACTCGTTAAAATTATTTTAGCAATAATAAAATTGTCTATCTGGCTCCTACCTTTTATAATTGATGCAGACAATTTTTATTTTGCATAAAGATCCGCAGTCTAGTTATTATTATATGTATATGTATACTTACAGAGTTGATCAATTTTTTAATTATTTTTTGCACTGTTTGTTTATATAGCAAATGTTTAGCAATCCTATATAGAATAAGCCATGTGTGCCATTTTCATTTTACGATTATATTTAGGATCTACGAAAACAAAACTTTATGAATTTGTTAAAACATTTAGATTAAGATGCAATAAAACAATAATGGAAAAATATGTGTTTATTGTTTTATTAAAAATCACATTTTGACCAAACGTTGTTTCGTGTTTGAACTGCTTCAACTTCGTAAAAACTTCATACGATAGCCTACCTAAGCTAATGTTAATGGGTGAGGCGTCTAGTTTTAAATATTATTTTTTAATATTGGCTCGGTTTTAAACGATTGAACAAACGATCCGAATCGATCGAATCCCTCTACGAATTTTAGTCTTTGTTGCATTCCACTTTTGAACTCATTTATCACTGGTTGTTCAGGGCACGCAAAGTAATTGCTGGTACACGAGACACATGCCAATATTGTCCTCTAACGTTGTCCCTGTGTCCTGCCCAGGACCAAAAGCGACTCTTATGCGAAAGGGCGTTGCCCAAGTCTCCACGCGGCACTTTCCCTCTTCGTCTAGCTCGTTCTCGTCGCACAGAGAATTACCACAATGTTCAAGGTTGCAAATCCCAGCCTCGTTGTTCCCAGGCTGTAACGGAATTTTCAATACATTATTCTCCAGAAACGACAAAAAATTCAGAGAGTCTGATCACGTAATTATTTATAAGGGTAGGCGGGTACCCGAAAATTTCGAGCCTCGGTCTGGCTTTTGATGACTCGGGTCGGGCCGGGACCTGAGAATTCGTAATACAGTAATGTCCCTTTCTAAGTCCGGCGGAGGAGACCGCTCTATGTCACTTCACCAAGAAGCTAAACGTGCCGCGTAATCCGATACCGGGTCGGGTATATCGGTGCGAACCACTATTAATCCAATTTTAAAACTTTTCGAAATTTTTGGGTCTTTTGTTGTCGATGCTTCATTTACACGTGATCAATCGTATACACGATATAAGCGACACTTCGGTCCCATAGTTTTCGCATGTATCGAGACACTACTGCACTCTAAACAAGTTAGCCTATCTAATCGCTGGAACGCATAAAAATTGCAAATCAATATCAAGATTAGTTTCGAAGGAAAGCTGACAGCAGTTTCGACGGGACACTCTGTATACCCGTGGAAATGATAGAACTTCAAACTATTGGATTTCTTGTAATCCTGTTACCGTAGGAAAAGAAGCAAAACTTCGACTTCCCTCCGGTATTTACTACCATCTCCGCAAATAAACCACGAAAATAGTACCGTAATAAATTCCTCGAAGTCGCAAGGGATGAGCACCCTGTCTCTGCAACGTTCTCGTCCGTACGACGCCGCATTCGAGTCCATCCCTTGTTCCATGAGACTTGACACGTTCATCGAGGTAGCAGGGTCCTGGTCCATGGGATTCATTCCTGATCCTTCGATGTCCGCGTTGGTATTGTCCGCGAAAGCCTCACCGTTGGTTGCGCTTTGCGCGACCGCGTTTCCGGTGTTAGCCGAGTTTTCGCTGACGGACGACACGTTCGCGTTGGTGCCGTTTGCATCGATGATCTGCATCCTAGAAGGGCCGATTCGAAATGAGTCCGTAGTGCAAGGTGCATACGAGATTCCGCACATGCCTCTCTCTTGGCGGATGCAAAGCAGATAATCTTGACCGGCAAGGAATCTGCCGTTCGACAAATAGTTTAGTGTTTTCAAGGTGCCGTTCGCCCTCTGAAAATACTGCAGACAGCCGGATGGCGCACGCTGCTCGAAGGCCAACTGGACGATCCGGATCTCCCACATCCGCGGTTGCAATCTATTCGGCAGCCTGATGTCCAGCGTGAAGGGCTGATCATCGTCGATGTCGACGTACACTGCAAAAATGATCGGGTCGGATGATCTCGTGCCAAACTCTCTCGCGAGGAAGATCGATCGGATAGGGAGCTATCGTTTTTTTTTAGAACGTATTGTCTTTTTTCTTTTTCTTTCTCGGTTAAGGGGGTAGAGTCGCGTTTCCAGGATTGCAAGGGTGCGGGATTCGCGTTCTCATTTCTCCATAATACAAAAATGGGGGTTTTTAGTAGTAAAAAACGCTTGACAAAAAATCGATCCAGGACGCTATCGCCCTGAAAAGTCCCATTTTTTGGTTCACGCGGCGTAATTTGCATTATTTGGCAGCGTAATTTGCATCGTTACTTACAATGTTGGCCACTGTTCCAGCCGCACATTTGAAATACGCTCCTGCCGTTTCTGATTTCCATGATATCTTCGTCACATACGCCGGTCCTAGCGTTAGGTTGACCCTACAACGATCGATAAGTCTCTTGAATGAACAAGCCATACAGTAAATGCGGGCGATTTTTATCAGCGGAGCAATACATACCGGTCATTTGCTACAACAATGACATAACTAACAAATTAGTTTCCGAGAAAACGAGTTCGAATGCCTTGCATAATATTGTATTAACTCTTTGCACTTAACTTGCGTTAACCCCTTGCATATAATTTCTATTTACAAGAAATCGGAATTTCGGAATTGTTTTATTTCTTAAAATTCGGTTTCGAAGCTAAAAATTCAGAAAAAATTCGTAGATGTGCATTCTAATAGCTACGATATGCCCGATTTCTTTCAGAATTTTTCAGAATGGAACAGCAATTTTCAGTTATACCCCCCAGAGTCATCACTTTAATTGTTAGTTATTAATAGACTGCGGATCTTTATGCTAAATAAAAATTGCCTGCGTCGATTGCAAGAAATAGCAACTAAATTGAATGTTACTTCTTCCCTCAATGATTTTAATAGAGGAGAAATCATATATCGACATCCTGAATTTTAAAAATTTTTCAACAATTTGAATCTCATCTACTCAATTTTGCTATAAACGCATAAAGGTCCACAGTCTAATAATTGAAAACGAAGCCGAAATTTTTAAATTCTTTATTTTCATCTTACATTGTCATGGAGAACCACCCCTTATATTTTCTGCCATCTGTAGTCAGACACCCCGTACAAGGTTTAACGTTAATTAATACGTATAGACGAGGTTCGAATAAATGAGGTTCTACTGCGCAGAAAAAGGTTGATTTCATGAAAATTCTAGACCAGAATATCCCCGTAAAGATTCTCCCCTTTCCGCAAGACGTTCGGTTAATTTACAGCGGCGTAATTTCATGCGTCGACACGGCTGAATTTTACAACGGGCAAGTTCCCCCATGGGGCTCGTATAATACGAACCGAGGGACATTGTCAGGACGACGGAAACGGTATTTTCGGTTGGCGAACTCTTCAGCTGGCAATTACAATGGTGGACAAAAGTATAAGACACTGTAGTTATGTATATACAATACACAGGGTGTTCCGCGACTCATGGTCAACCGATTAGGAAGTAATTCTACACGCAAAAGCGTGACGAAACTAAAGAATAACATATTTTTCTTTGACGCATTCTTTTCGAGAAAAACTAGTTTAACCCTTTTAGTCGGAAAATTAAAATATATTGTACAAGTATAAAAATATATTAAAATATATTTAATATTCAATTTCATAAGCATTTACGATAAATTTCTGTTTTTCATCAATTTTAAAGTTTACGACCATGAAAAACCTTGAATGGGTCTCGAGAAGGGCTACAATCGTAGGAGTTCAAAAATATGTGGTTTCATTTTTAAAAAAACTAAGTTGACCATCCAATCTTCTAAACATCTTCGCTTGAAAAAAAGTTATGTGGGCCACGCAATGGGCCCCTAGAAACTGTAGAAACCGAACAACTTTTGTCTGAAGCATTTCTTCCTATCTCAAAGAATGTAGAAGTTATTCAGGTGGCTTGTCTTAGGCGACTCACCCTGTATACATAATAATAATAATTACGAGTTACAAAATTCTTCTAAATATTTTTCCTACTAACTTAAACTACGTTGTGTAGGGAAAAAGGAAGTGTTCCGCATACTTTTGAGCGGTAGCGTAAATGACGTGCAATGAATTTCTTTAAAAAACGCGAGATCTGCAAATCCACGAGGTGTCTTACATTTTTGTCCAGCACCGTAAAGGTCAACGGTTCCGCCCGAGGACGCGGGATTCACGGGTCTCCGACGCTCATCGAACGTTTGCTCTCGGTTACGGGGGTAAGGTGTACGTAGGGGATGGAGGGTGTAGAAAAAGCGTGTCGCTGAAATCACGAATGCGTAGTATTCCGGGGTTAATATGCCGTTAGTGGAGCAAAGAATGATAGAGCTGCGTGGCTTACTATGTTGAAGTGGACGAAATCGATCCTTAGCTGGCTGACCTGCCTATCGATCTTCCGTACGACCACTGAACAGTTCATGGGCCAGTCAATGAGGTTGGGGAAACCGGGGCTGATCACGTAGGTCAGATTATTTTGCACCTCCTCCGCGCAACCTGCCGTGACTTGCGACAAAAGAACAAAATAAAAAAAAAGAAATGGAAAGAAATAATGAAACGATGTCAACGAAAGAAAAACACCGTAGATCCTCGAGGAAACCGCGAAAACCGTTACCATGCACAACAGAAAATATTTATTCTACGGAGAACACACCGGCTCGAAAATATTGATCCGGTTTCAACCTGTTCTATGGCCGGGAAACAACGAATTCGAGTGCGTTCATGTGGTCAGACCGTGTTACGATGCGGCGCAACGATAAAGATTCGCTTTTTTCTCTCTCTCCTCTCTCTCTCTCTCTCTCTCTCTCTCTCTCTCTCTCTCTTGCTCGTTTACTCGTTCTCTTTCCCTCTTTCTATGTTGGTTTCGAGTGCCTTCCGTGCGGTCGAAGTTTTGCGGTTGGATGAATTCGTGAGTCGATTACGCGCGAGGGTATTTAGGAACGTTCGCGTTTCGAACGGAAACAAATGTTTGAACTTAGCGATCGACTGTGTCGCTCGTTGGCGGAACAGTATTTGCCACTTATTCGTCGTTCTTTGAAAATAACGATGTACGGTTGTACGTCACTGTAGTAATACAACGCAAGACGCTATAGCGTTCGACTACAGTTGGCAGAAAATTTAAGGGGTGGTTCTTCATGACTAGACAGCGGATCTTTATGCAAAATAAAATATTTTCTATCTAAATCGCCATAAACTGCAGTGAAATAGAAATTTATTTTCTTTGATATTATATAATATAATAATATAATGGTATTTTTAAATTCTTCTAATATTTTTAATGTCTTAAATTGCACCTACTCGTTTTCATCGTAAATGCATGAAGATTCGCTGTCTATCGATTAGATACCAACTTATTTAACCCTTTGCACTCGGAGCTATCGTAACTCGAAAATTAAACGTTTCTTCCGACCTAGAATAATTCCATTCTATTAGATTAATGTTTTTTGTATGTATTTTGTATTTTGTACGAGTATGAAACTGACATAATACCTCGTGCAATACTTAAATGTTTAGTAATAACTCTGAGTCACCGCTCGAGTGCTAAGGGTTAATCTTTGAGATTGTAAATATTAAATTAAATATTAAATTAAAAGTTAAGTGTCTGGTACTAGAGGTACTCTTCCTATGCTTGCTATTTGTCAACGATATTATCTAGAAAATGGTTTCGTACAGTAGTATTATTAAACGTGGAATTGAAATTTTTCATTTCTGACAATATCAATTCCGACAATGTTTGGGAATCAAGGATAGATCGCATTCGCACTTCGTCTTTGCTTTATGTCGGTTTTATATACGGTAAATATACCGATGTTTTCGCGTCGCCGTGGTCACGGTAACGGGAAAAGAAGTCACCGTACGTCTACAACAGGGAAACTGCGACAACGGTACACAATGAATTATGATACGCGACACGATAGCACGCGTACACCGTGTTTCCTCTTAAAATACCGCGAAGATTAATACCAAGAATCCAGCCAGGCGCCAAAAAATATTCAGAGATCAATGATTACGCTTGAAACTTGAATAACGTACACGTATTATACGTGTTGCGCGCGAATAACAACCGTGAATCATGGCAAATAAACACCGCCTGGAATTTTCCATTCGTCTCCTCGAGATATTCTACTACCTAACACCATATCCAGCATATCGAAATTTAATAATTAATTTAATTAGGGTAAACTGTAGTGGCTAAACTTGCAGTTTATGTCGAAGAAAACAATTAATACTACGTAATGTAGCCCGTCGTTTCGATCAACTTTTGTACGAACATTTTTTTTATAACGACAACGCCTTCCTAGCTGTCCTGCCGTTCTTACTTAAACAGGACACCCTGTATATATCGAGTCATCGCTATAGTCGTTATTTTTAGATAATCTTTTTTATTGAAGTGTTCGTTCATTCAAAGCAGATCCAGTGAAACTCTTCTTTAATTATTGTAACGGTACCACGTCAACGATATCTAGAAAGGGAACGCATAAACTGCCGAATTTGATGTCAGTCATTATCATCGATTTCGGGGAGAAAGACATTAAATTCGGTTGTGGTCGTATTTCCATATCTTGGTTATCCACAATCGTTCCTTTTTATGAATGAATCGAAGAGAAAGTATTAAATTTGGGTAGGAGGTGGGGCACGGTTCTTCACTTTACTTCTGGTTTATGACTGGTTTATCCGGGAGTAACTGTCGAGCTGTATTACATCTGTGTGGTTGTGTATACGTAGTATATTACGTTAAAACGAGAACGTGATTTCAACCAGTTTCCGAATGCTCCGGTCTTCATTTTTATACATATAAACCGCGCTACTTTTATGTGGAAGAACATCTCGAAGCCGGTTTGAAAGTATTTCACGGCCTGATGTTATAATGTCCATCCCGTATTAATCATCGAGTCAAATAAACATGCGGATGTGCCAGCAAGATAACGAGATGGTGTCTTTGAAATTTTCGTTATTGGCCCAGCTAAAAACGTTGTAAAAATCAATTTTTATTATTGTTTCTCACAATTCCGACCAAACGCATTTTTTCAGCATATCTATTAGACGTCATTTACCAAACTAATTCTTCTAGCCTTGCAGAGAAATTTAGGTAGTTTGGTTCATTCGTAAAAAAGGTTATTCCGATTTAAAGTGTGCGTGTGCGATCAATTACGCGCGTAACTGTATGTACAGGGTGTGACAAAATGTTTTATCACGAAGTTAATTTAATTTTCGCATGAAATGCTTAATGATAAAATTTGAGAAGAAGTAATTTAAAAATAATGTTATTTAAAAATTTTGTTAACTTTGTCTGGTTAAAACTGTGACGAATCGTTACGAGTAACCAGTCCTTCGTGCATTATCGTTTTATGGGAGGAAGGGGTGAACACGGGGGAAAGAAATGAGATAAAAAGAAGCGCCTAATGAGAAGGTTTGGTCTTAAAGACCTAACGAGTTATTGCTTCCCGCAGAGACACCGTTCTATAAATTTTTAAAGTTGCCCACTGGCTTGTTTTCCGTACGAAAGGGAGAGAAAAATGTCCGTGTGGAACTGCTAACCATTTCCTCGGGGCCGGAGCAGACTGAATAGAGTCCGCGACCTTTGAATGGATGAATGTGAACTCATTATCGGAGCTTGAGGCTGCTTACGAGAGAGCGTCGCATTACGATTAATAAATCCGCGGGAAAATAGTATATTACCTCGTATTTCTTCTGCCATTACCACCCGCTCGCATGTAAAAGGGTATTTACAAAATAATTAGTAGACTTCCGGATCTTCGCGGAAAATAAAGATTGTTCGAGTGAACTGTGAGAAACAGAGGTCAAGCGAAAATGAATTTCCTCTTTCGATAATTCCAACAAGTCAAAAATAATACAGGGTGTTTCTAATAATACAAGGTGTTACAATGAGTTTGATAAGAATATTTCAATGAAAACGAGACCTGTTAAATTGTTCTTCAATTATACGTCTTATAAATGCAACACGATTCTGCGCACTCGGACAAGTTACTGCTCTTTTTTAAGTAAGAATCTACTATAATTAAATTAAATATAAATATGAATTCACTACTTACGAAGTAATAAGCATAACAGTTCAGAGTATTCGAATGAAGGAAAACTGAACTAAAGATATTATTTAACAATGTTAAAATTAATTTTTGAAGCTAATTTTTATAGTTCCTTATAGTTTATGTAGGTAAGTTTATGTACCTGTTTCAAGGCCAACCTTGAAACGCGATGGCGAAAGAAGATCGTGGAGGTAAGGTCGACAAAACGTAAAGACGGTTTTACATCTGGTACAAGCGAGACGACAGTCGATTAAATAACTGTATAACTTGTGCCGTACATTCTCCATTGGCACGCGAGTTTGTATCAAGCTCCTTCCTCCTGTTTTTCGTGCTCTCTTGCCCATTTATTTTCCCCGTTCAAGGAGAACGCGTTTCTTCGACAGCTATCGCGGTACCGTTAACCAAAATCGACATACGTACACCAAACCGATCGATCGGTCAAAGTCGTGGTATCGATCGAATAAATCGTTATCGTTATCATTTGTAATGCGTTTGAGTAGTTAAAGCCGACGCTGACGACTCGCGGTTGTCGATTTACCCGAAAAAACGAACCGAGGGACATCGTCGAGACGACGGAAACGGTGTTTTCGGTTGGTGAACTCTTCAGCTGGCAATTACAATGGTGGACAAAAGTATAAGACGCTATAGTTATGTACACAGGGTGTTCACGCTATCGCTAGCCAGCGTTTTTCTTGTAAATAGTAAATATTAGAAAAAAATGAAAAAGTAGTACTATTTTTTTATACGCAACACAATGGCGTATGTGATTTTTTTTGTGTTTGTACTATTTTGTTAGATACGAAGGTGACCTTCGGTACACCCGCGGTAATAGGTACATTTGCCTTACATTTGATTTGTCTCGTAAAACTTTAAAAACCGATTCTTCCGAATGTCGGTTTTGCATGAACTCTATTTATTATGTTTGTTAAACAGTTCGAGGTTACATCTTTGTTAGCTTCGCTTTAACGATTGCGCGCTCGTTTTACCGCTCTAAAAAAACGGTATCGTGTTAACGCAATCGGGATGCTAATTGGCAAGACCATTTTTCCAGAGAAATCGAACAAAACAATTTCTGTTGTCCGTCGCGCATCGGGGCTATTTCAACACCGTGTACTGTCAATCGAAAATTGCCAGGCCTGCTGTATGGAAACATGTACACGCTCCATTCTCATTTCGCGCGAACATTTCACGGATATCGTGGTTGCAACTTTGCTAGGCGATGTACACGACCATTAATATCGAAGAGCTGACTCGCAAAGATATTTTCATCACTCGACAGCGGAACTATGTGAAAACTAAAAAATTTGGACCTGAGTTGCAACAAACTGGAGTGAAGTGGAAGTTCATTTTCTTTCTTAATATATTTAATGGATTGAACATAATACAGTACTTTATCGATAATTGTCCCCAACACGGGTCTGCCCAGGGACAATTATACGCCAGGGATACTATTCTTTGACTTTTGCCGAACGTAGAGAAGCGTAAACAACGGGATAAAAATTCGCCTAAACTGCGAATGCTGTGCAGTCACGTGTCAAGTGACGGATACATGCTTACCCGAATGAAATCCTCACAACCGGGATCGCGCACGACTAATTCGCGTTTGATGCACGGAAATTTTACTTTTGCGCGAAAGTGACTCTCTTGTACTTGTGAGGATCTCATTCAACATTTATGGACCCGAGGGACATACGGAAACAATTTTATCGTGATCACTAGACTACAGATCTTGAAGCATTTATAGCAAAATTGAGTAGATGAAATTCGATACCACGATAGGCGGCGGCACCGTCGCCTGTCCATTGCTTCTCGCGGCTTCGCAACGTGCTGCCGAATAATGAGAATTACACGTCGTAAACGTAAAACTTGTACTTTTGAGGCAATTAGCCCTCTAGACCGATCTTTCGCGTAGCGATTTTGTATTCTGTTACAACCATATCCGTACAAGACTCGACCCATTCTTGACATAGACCAGACATCCTCGCTAGCGACCATCCCCTATTCCTCTACCAACTTTCACTTTTCCTCCCTTACAATTCCTCTACTCTAAAGTCGTCCTTTCCATTTTTCCTAACCAACTCAACAGCAGAATTCATCCGATCTTGAAACCGTACACATCGCCAGCGGTCAAATAAAGAGCTTCGACAAAGTCCTAGAGTTACCTTCGGGATCACGACACTGCTAATAATCCGACAATCTCGTAGAGCGGATAACGGAAATATTCTAGTGCAAAGAATTAATAATGGACGTCACTGTACGAATGAATTGACATTATCTTTGAAAATCAAAGAAACCACGTGCACGCACCAATCGTTTATTTCCCGACAGACTCCTCGCGCGGAATCTATGAAACGTTCCTATGTTGAATGAATTGAAAATAAGAGTCTTGTAAATACTTACATATGCAACATACGCCGAAACCGAGCGCGCATGGTCCATGGGACTTGCCTCGTTGAATACGGCACTCATACGTGTTCATGCATACTCCTCGTCGTCGTTTGTCCTGCGACAGGCACTCCTCCTCCACGGGAGTGGGAAAGAAGTTTAGAACTGCAAAGGGTTGCAAATGAGAACTCGAAGATAACAAAATGCAGTGGAGGCGACTACGTCAAAATACAGTGGGTGATTAAATTAACGCGTTCGTCGCCACGTCACCCATATCTGGGTGACGGGTGTGCTTCCGTGGGGGTCCCGTCACCCAGACGCGAGTGACGTTCTTATTTATTCGTCAAGTTAAATAGGATTTCATAAGTAACTTGTAAAAATCCCATTTGTAACAAAAGAATTTTTTTGGAATAAGCACCGGCAAATATAAAATGTAAAGATAAAACATAATATTCGTCTACAAAAATTGAAAATTTCATAAACATCCGCAGTCTAATAATCACCAAAACGTAGAACGAAACCTACTTGAGTATTTATACTACCTACTTATGAGTATTAATATATTATTTTCACTACGTTAAAGCTATCAATGAAAAATATAAATTGATATTATGGCTGCTGCGCCTTGCAATTGATGCAAAAATATTTTATTTTCCATAAAAATCGGGAGTCTAGAGTTATCGTGCACTATTTAAAGTTTCTTTTCGTCCGCCACTGTTTCATGCACAGAAGGGTGGAAATTCTGAAATTCAGAGTAGAGTAGTCTACCCTTCCGTCACGGATCTCCAAAACAACGGTAGAACAAAAGAAACACGAAACGGCACTCAGCAACGGGCGGAACTTACCCCTCGAGATAGGATTTTTGTTGAAATCGAACACGTCGTTCGGTCTTCTCACAGTCTGACTCGGCCACAGATTCAAACCCAACAAGGACCATTGATGCGTGTTTACCGGAAAGATAATCAGAGCGCAAACATTGTTCGACATCCACGATAAAACACTCCACCGGACTTCCATGGAATAGGCGACGGTCGTGAGTGCAACGAATTGCACGAGAGTGATCGAGAGGTGCCCCGAGATCATGGTCGAGACGAGCCGAAGTCGGTCGATTCCGTGGATCACGCATCCGCGCCGTTCTCACGGATCTTTAACACACGAGCGAAAGACGACGACCGACTGATCACGAAACAGCAACGCGGGCTCATCACATGTTGGGCCCCTACTGCTACAGTTACTTCTGCCAGGTATTTACCGCTATCGCTGAGAATTTGATTGCAATGCTCCTCTTACAACATTCGGACTTGCAAGCATGGTCCGCGCCCCTTGCCGTATTCCAAGGTACAGTTTCTTGACTGATTTTGTTTACTAATTATTGGGTCGGGGAGAAAGTTTCTGTACATTCGATATGTATATTCCATCGCATAGCACTTTTGGATTTCGTCGTTCAACCTTTTTTCCAGTTTGATCACCGATCCACTCGCCGCCCATCCTACATACTAATTATCCACGTAATTCTTTTTATCGAACTCCTTGTTATTCGGAACAGCATGTCGAATAAAAGTTATTCCGTTTTTTTTCTTCTTTCTGTTTCCACAGATCGATTCTTGGAACAATTATGTATAAAAAAATGTAAGAAAATAATGCCCGTTTAAGAACTATTTTGATATTACAAATTTAGGTGTCTCGTATAAAATTTGAAGTATGCTGCTTCTATAATTATATTATATTATATTTGTAAATTGTCAGGGACTAACCCGGGGCTGACCAGGGGTTATAAAGAGCTACCCTGGCCTACCCTGGTCTAACCTACCCTAGTCTACCCGAGTTCTCTTCAACGCTTTGCGTTGTCTGGAGGCAGCTAGTTGGGGAAAATGGGATATCGTTTGAACACTTTTCGTGGCCATCGTTCTTGGCGAGCACGTCGGATATTGGTTCTAGCCGGAGTTGGGCTGCAAGCATTGTACGCGCCGCGTCGCCTTCGAACCCTCTTGTTTCTCACTTTGAAAGAATCAGAGCCTTCTCCCTAATTCGCCTTTGGTCCCTCGTGGATCGGAAACTTCTTCTCCGATTCATATCTTTTGCTCCGCAATAAATACTCGACATACCTACGTAATTTAGTATAAGTTCATCGTTGTAAGAAAGGGAGCCAGAAGGAATATTCGTTCTGACATTCGATAGGCATTCGTTCCGACTCCCTTTCCGGGTCTCTTGTGCAGCAACATCCTCGTAGCGAGACCTGGACAATCGGCATTATCCTCTATTAGTAAGAACTTCTAGTATCTTACAAGTATAGTGGATACTATGGAGCTAATAGCTGCACTTTTAATAAATATGTTGATTTTCAATAAATTTTATTCCTATTCTTATTCTCTTTCATAACATTTTGCACCTTCCTTCGGAACAAAATATATGTATTATTCAAGCTCGTTCACCCCGGGCGTGACCACTGTCATATATTCTCTGTTTAGATTCTATTTATTTAGGTAAAGATCGCGGAACGACCGACTAGAATCACAGACGTATATCTCGTCTGGGCTAGTATCTCGTCGGTGGTGGAACTTTTAACGATGTTGGTATTTCAGATCACTGTTGGTTCCACGTTATCCCCGCGCCCACCTGTGCCTAATTACCTATGTCGCTGAATAGCACAGAGACTGGCAGTTTTTAATAGTATCTCGTCGGTGACACTGAATAGCAGGCTGGCAGTCTTTATTAGTATCTCGTCGGTGATGTGATAATGCTTAGAAATCGTGTTCTATCGATAACGTTGAGTGTTGACACTGAATGGTAATGGGGTCACTGTGGGGCGCTAACGCCCCAAAACCAACGGACACAAAAATACATTGGGTGTCAGATCAGATCTACTCCTATATCTAGTCTGTGGTCGTACCAGGGCATTTTCCACAGAGTCGGTAAGAAAGTTTCCTATCGTCGACGAAGTATCAACCACGACCATACAATTCCAGTGCTGCCAGATGATATCCAAACGGATATCATTCCCTCTCCTCCTTTTCCCATTCCACTACCTATAAACACTCTCCAACGTCCTCCGCTAAGCCGTAGACCGTAGACTTGTGTAGACTGTAGACTGGTCGCGCAGTCGCACAACTGCTCTGGTCATCAGAGAGGGGGTACATAATTTTTGTCGATTTCCCCGTTCTGGCAGCACTGTACAGGTCAGTCATGCGCAGATCTTCAGTCGAATATTTCTCTTTCGATATGGCTACCGAAAGATTTTGTCGAAAACAAAATTAAGAAATCAGAAATTTTCATCGCGGGATTTGCCGAGTGTATTCGTCGCATACTGGTAATTTGGTAAGTTTAAAACTACCTTTCATATTTTTCATTTTCGAAGGTTACGATTTAGGCTTAAAGCGATTGGAAAGAATCAAAGACATTTGTAAAACTGGATAAATTAAATCGGACACCAAAGGATGGCCATTTGGCTAGTAATCGCTTGGTTATTATAAAACTGGCGGTGCGCGTGAAAAAACAGTTTATATACTGCATATATTATACAATTCCTGCGGATTTCAATGAATCGTATAACCTTTTGGTTGCGCGTATTGCAGGTCCTTCTGTAAATGCCACTATGATTTTGTTGTTCTGTTCGCAGTATAATTTATTTAAGTAAGCACCGCTTAATAAACCCGACACACATCATTTATATGTCTTATTCATTCTCCTGCGTCAGAGTTTCAATATATTTAGTACCTACTAAGTTAGGTGTGTCAGTTTAAAAGAAAAAAATGATTTTCTTTCAACGTAAAACGGCTATATATATATATATATATATATATATATATATATATACATACATACATATATTTTTTCTCATTTAAGTATAAACTGCAAAGTTATTCTAATACTTAACTTTGCGCAACATTAGTGTCTTTATATAGTGCACTATGTTTAATGTTCTGTGGTATTTGTGCATCCTGGAAACGTTGTCGGATTATAGGAAGTTTCCTTTCTATCGGTAAGTAGCTGGGGATCGACTGTTATACTCCAGCACAAATCTATCAATTATAGTTATAAGCAATTTTTCAATTAAACAAGTAAAATTTTTAATGGTCCTAGCACATATTTATCATATAAGCTAACGCATACCTCTAGAATTTCCTGGACGTGTAAGTATTTACATAAGAATTCAGTTATTTTATTGAAGCGTGTTATAAAATTTTTATTCGGTATATTTGTTAAAATACTGAATTTTCATATGTTGTTCTTGATAGCAGTTCTTTTCAGCAGTATTTTATATTGTACAATTATAAATATACAACTGTTATTTGTTTTAAACACAAACTTATTATTTTGTTTTAATAAAAACGTTGCAATATTTCTATGGAAACATCAGACATAGGCATTGTTATACGTGTACGCGTAAACTGTTTAAATAGAATAGCATGTATAATTTTAAACTGGTAAGTATACTTCCATAAAATTCATAGTTGTAATTACGATAAGCTTTGTCGGACAAATTTCAGGCAAGCATACGTACGACTGCTGCTACAGGGTTGGCTTATAAATTAATATTTAGTTTTAACATTCAAATAATAATGTTTTTTATAGTTCTATCATTTCGAACATTTGTTTTTATTCAACAATACTATCATATATATATATTGTTACTTTTTTGTTGTATATTTTCATTCGATAATTTATATATCTCGCCGACCCTGATGCCGCATTGTTCCTATTTTAATATTTACAATAACTTTGTATTTTCAGAAATCGCGGTGAGAATTTTTCACAGACCCGAAGCAATCATGCAGAATTTCGATGATCTTGATATAGAAGGGCGTAATCCTTCTCACCTATCGGAAGCGGGCAAGGAGAAGGTAATGCGTACTGAAACACTTGTACAATATCGTTACATTTACCATCCGAACTTTAGGAAGTTGATAGATTAGGATTTTAAGTACAGGGTGGTTCGCCAGATATTACCAACTCGATTTTTGTCGTTATTATTATTCATAGCAAAAAATTAGGAAACTGATAGATTTTAAATACAGGTGGTTTTATTACATTTCTATCAATAATTTTGATACATTATTTCAATGTTTCTGTTATTTCACTGTTTGAGTTTCTTATTCTCTGTAAACGTTTGTCTAATGTTTTATCCATTATCAATATACTTTTGTGTTCTACGATATACATATTCTTAGAACCGCAACTGCTTGTACACTTGACAAAGTATTTATATTTCGCAGGAAGAGTACGATCGAAAACGTTTAATGAGGAGCAGTGTCACTGCTGAAGATGGCACGCTCAGACCAGTGTATTCTGAAACGGAAGATGGCGATATATGGTGTCATATATGTAACATAGCTCTGTTCGGAGCTCATAAGTTACTGAATCACAATATGTGTAATCGTCATAAAATGAAGTTAGATGAATGGCCATATCCAGTTTTGTTATGGTCCAAACGATCGGATATTGTGAAAACAACACCACCGACACAGTCGGCTGCTATAGGCGATGGTTTGGCACCTGGAGAACCAGTACCACCTGGTATGGAGGACCAAATAACTAGAACAACAACGATTCAGATGAGTTTAGATCGCCATAGAAGTTCTCCTCTTGTTGGCCTCGAATATCTACTTGAACTGGTTGATAACGACTCGTGCGAACCAAGTTATACATGTGTTTTATGTGATAAAAGGGGCGACCCTCGTACTGTTATGGCTCATATTACCAGTTATAATCATAGAATAACATATCTAAATCGACATTTCCCTACAATCTCGCGTGCTATTACGGAACTACCGCGTACACCTAATTATAAACGCGGAGCTAATGAAATATCGGTGTTAGTGGCTAAGAAGATTGAAGAACGGTTTGGAAGATTGCAACCACAGCTGGTGGATAAAAATCAATTTGAAAAAAATAAAATGCAGTACATCAAGAGAGTCTATCAGGATTATCACTTTAGGTAAGTTATAATTTTCTTTGCATTATATTAAGTTCTATACGCGTGAGCGCTGTTACGGATTGAGTATTTCAATTCACGTGTTTTACAAAAATCAATGGACGTGATTATTAGACAAGGTGCGCGTCAGTCGTTTTCGTTATTTAATTTACGTTCCTTTGACAATCAATGGCTGTTTCCTACATGCAGGGAAACACCAGAATTAACATTTATGGATGTTTACGATGTGCGATGGGTAACGAACTTTGAAGAGAAGATGGCTGAAGTGGCTGGTAATAGTGGTACGAAGAAAGGTGAGTATATAAACATTTATATCGTTAAAACGAAACATTTACGCCTAAACTGTTCGATCGTGTAACGATGATCTTATATTAAGATCTTCAACCTGCCGATGAGAAGCTGGATGATAAACATAAAAGTGAAGACAAGAAACATGAAAAGTCTCCGCCAAAGAAAGCAGATTCGAAATCAGATACTACGAAATCGTAAGTTAACGTTTATCGATGTAACTTTTTAAAGAGAATTCTTTGATTAATTATCCTCGTTTGAATGACAATTTCAGTAGAATAAATTAACGTTGGTTTCTTAACTCGTCGAGCTTTCAGATGTGTCTAAATTGTGTTTCACATTTTTCAGGGGATTCAAGATTCGAATTTTCACAAAGGATAAATTAAATATCCGCAAGCCTTTAGATAAGGAAGAAGAGAGTACGAGAAAGTCTCCTAAACGTCCCTCCGATGAAACAAAGTCTCTTTCGTCACTGTCAAGTATATCAAGTAGCCCGTCTCCATCGCGTTCAAGATCACGTTCTCCCGTTCGCAATCGCAAGGCTAATTCGATAGATAAAGGCGGAAGGTATCGTACTAAACCGCGTTACTCGCGAGATCGAACGCGTTCTCGTTCGCGTTCGCGGTCTCGTTCGCGTTCACCGGAACCGCTTAGAGAACGAGATAAGTGGGATAAATATCGTGAACAAATCAGACGAGCCGAAGAGACGCTCGATCGCGCGTTGAAATTTCATGAGAAGAATCCGGAGAAGCATCCGTCTTATCCAGACGAATGGAAAAAGTTCTGGAACAGACGGTACAAGGAATTGCAAGCGGAGGGGAAAGATCCTAGTAAGCATGACTTCAAACCGGAATGGATAGAATTCTGGAATAAACGGATGCGCGAGATCCATAACGAACAACTGCAACAACGGAAAGAGGAAATTAGAAAGCGTTTAGAATTGCCAGAAGACAAGCCACCGGAGAAATGGATACCATCGAATAGACGCGATAGGTCTCCACCGAAAAGAAGTCGTCATCGTATAGAGAGCGACGACGAAGTAGAGTATGTCGGGACAAAAACAATTAAAGCGGACTATTACGATCATCATGACATGAGAGACCGCGATTACGCGTATTCGTCGTATATGCGAGGAAGAGGTAACGTGTACAGAAGTAGTTATTATCCTCGTGGTGTTTCACGTTCGAGATCGATACACTACGCAACTCCTTATCCGGTGAAAGAAAAGTCTCCGAGTCCTATACCGGATGATATATTAACTGAAGATTTGGAAGTAGTCGGCTTGTTGAGATTACTTACAGCACTGGAGGGTCAACTGGGCTCTCTTGGACCGAAGATAGTATCTCTTCTTTCGAAGGCATTGGCCGCGGAAAAAGCACAACCAAACTCTGCCGAAGAGTTGCTCTATGACGAAGAAGTGAGCGTGCTTTTCGAAACGGTTAAAGAGAAACTGAAAGGTCAATTGTTTGCTGGGATGATAGAGAAAATGGCCATAACGCCGACGAAAACAGCGATCCAAAATATCGCGCAGTTGTTGCATAAAGCGGCGGAGAGTAAAAAGAAGATGGAAGAAGAGAAAAAGAAGAAAAGAGAATTGGAGACTGCGAAGTCGACAACTTATATCCAAAGAACTGCGTACTCAAGGCCGGTGGAGGTAATTGCACCTGTGATTAAATCCGAACCAGTTAGCGTACCTGGTGTTGGTACTGTAGATAAAGTAGCTATAGCCCAACAAATAGCAGCTGCTTTGGTAGCTCAAGGTAGATCGAATGTGTCGCAAGAAGAATTGGAAACTTTGATTAATGCCGTTGTCGGAATGGCTGAAGCGTCCAAGAATTCCGATAAGCCGGTGACAACGGCTGATTTTGTGAAAGGATTGGCAAGAAGTAATAATTCTCTTGCTCAAACAACGTCCGCTCCTGCGACGCTAACAACGGCGGATACAACCGATCATCAAGCGTCTAAGATGGAAAGTTTGTCGGACGCAGACTTGAAAACGCTTTTACAAAATTTTAAAGACTTATCCACTCAGGAACAACACGGGCTGATCAATTTCTTAAAAAAATTAGAAGTAACAGATCCGGTTCGAGTAGAGAAATTAAGAGGATTTGTAAACCTAGGCTCTACGTCCATAATATCATCGATACCAAAAATAAAGTCCCCGACGCCAGAAAATACAGAAACCAGTATTAAACCGAGCAGAAGTATTTCGCCGTTCTCTGTGCGAAAAGGAAATCAAAATCCTGTCGAAGAAGAGGATAAGTGGAAACCTAAAATAGACATGTTCGCAAATGACGACGAGGAAGAACAACAGACGAAGAACGATACCGAAGACAAACAAAAGGCGAAATTAGATTTGTCGGATGACGATGATGATTACACATTTGAGGATATTTATAAAGCAGCAGATAAAAATGTTAGCGAAAACGAAAAGGCGAAGAAAAAGTCGCGAGGATTTTCAAAATCGGAGTCAAACTCTCCAAGATCCTGGACACGGTCTCGTTCACGTTCAAGATCGCGTACTCCGGTAAGGTCGAAAGAATTAACGAAAACTAACGATCCAAATGCAATACTAAACGAGACGAAACGATTGATCGCTCACATAATGGGAGATCTTCCAAATAAGTATGTGCCAAAGACGCACCTGCCGCTTGGAAATGAAAATGTTGAACAAAATACGCCGAAGCCGTTAGATCAGATTCCTAATACGTCGACAGCCCCGTTGTCAAACTTTTACAATCAAGGATACGTTCAGAATACTCAACAGAGTTGCCCTCGTCCGCAAGCACCCCCTCTCACCTATCCTAACATACCCAATCAACAGTTTCAAAGTTATCAACATCAACAGGTCTACGGTGGTAATCAGAATTACGTTGATAATGGTTACAATTACCAAGGATATGGTGGTGTGAACAATCAGGGTCAATACAGTGGACCGCCCATGGGAACGAATCAGTATCCGAATCAACAAAACTATGTTGGATCGCCCTATGGTGGACTACCTGCCGGCCATTCTTCAAATTATTCTCAACCGCAACCGCAACAACAATACGGGAATTATGTACAACAACAACAACGTTTCTATTAAAGTGACTATTTAGGAATCGTTTGTAAGAATGTAAAGAAGTTATATTGTGAGTGAATCTTATCGCAACTGTTACCGAACTAGTTTTCTCCTTGCTTGAACATTGTGCAAGTGTTCACAGGAAATGTTAATGTGGCTAGTTCAAGGATTACTCAGATAATAATGTGGTCAAAGTCTTAACCAATTATTAACAAAATTGAATACCCTTTGTAAATATATTTAAAAATTCACGAACAATTTGAATGCAAAGGAATTTCTCACGAATTTAAGATTTAACATTTTTTCGTTCCTCTTTATACATGAAAAGTTTATTTCCATATATCGTTTTTATACGTTTATACGTTGCGTGTGTCTTCCTTTGAGACGGCAGGACCTTAAATCGCTTAAAAATATCTCGATTTATTTAAATATATATATCGTACTAGGCGCGTGAAGTGAACGTGGATTTACGGAATGAAGTGTTAAAAGACGTCGATGTCAGCAGGAATAAAGTAAGTAAAGAAAAAAAACGAAGAAGAAAACATAATTTAAGGGAAATCACTTTACTCCCGATTACAGTTTTGTCATGCTATGTTTTATTCAATCCTCTTAATTGATAATACGTTTATCTTTATAATTTAGCAGGTTCGGATGTGTGTGATAAAGCGTCAAAGGAGTCGAAAGTATCGAACATTATTTTTACAAGCACTTTTAATGTTGAAAAACATATATATTTATATATTTATGTGGATGCATAAATATATTTATATATATGCACTCATAACATATGTGTGTATATATATACATAATAGCAAGAACAATTATGTGTAATTTTTCAATTTAAAAAACACGTTGTAAAAGTGTATTAAATAAGTAAAGAATAACCGTCGTTTGTAAATACTTTTAAGCGTATGCGTTTTTCATATTTCAGAGAAACTATAAACACACCAAGGAACTTGTTTTTAATATTCGATAATATTAAGAATTAAATTAATAATAAACGTAGTTGTACACGAAAATGCGTAAATCAATTACTTTACCCTACATGTCACAATTTTCATTTTCTCAAATACTGTAATGTTAAATAAGCCGAAATTTCACTAATTAGGATGCTTCTTTTGCTTTTTTTCAAATTATTCTCGATTATTTAACTTGTTAAGCGGTAATTAAGTTATTCAACAATATATCAACTGAATGTCTTCATTTTTTATCATATTTCTACAGACAACGTTTAATTAAATTAATAAATAATTAATCTGTACACAAAGTATTGTAAGATTCAAACAGAAAATTAACTTCTACATAATATGTTACTATTAACAAATATTTTTAATGATAAAGGAATTAGTTTATGATTTCTCTTCTCGAATGTTTTAGAAACAAACTTGTTTTAATCGATTACGTTTCACGCTGTAGTAGCACTAGTAGCAGGCCAAACGATCCAAGTATTTACGCGAAATTACGGATTATAGTACCGTTTTCTTATACGATCGATCAAAAGTAACGAACTTTTCAATCTTAAAAGTATTTATGTCGTGTACTTTATTAATGCAATAATACCTCGTGGCTGCACAGTGCACATTGACTAGAGAATTATAAAGACTCCAACTGTTTTGCGCTTATCGTTACACGCGTACCGTCACGACAATCTATATAAATTAATAGAACACCACCAAAATGCAGCTCGCGCAATATATACATTTCACTTTACAGACAACGGAGAACGCGTTACAATTTTCTACTTCGGCACGAGACCCCTCGTTTTCGGGTAAACGGGTGGCGGGATCTGTTGGATCTTTCCAACGCTCTTAGGTCGTATTTTTGCCGATTGCAATCGTGATTTGGATCTGAGTTTCGCACTCGAAGCGTCCACGTCGATGTCGCCCTCGTCGCGCAGTGCTTCCTCAAGAACGGCTTGGATCGTGGGCGCAATGGCCGGCCCTTGATAGTCCATCGTTGTCCTCGCAGGCATATCGAGATCTAAATTCAATATGTTTTCCCCCGCGTAACGGCAACCTCTTCCCATAGCTAGAGCGATACGCGCGTATTCGGAAACCGGCCTTCGCGCACCTGGAATGGATGTAGGTCTCTTTATCATATCTATACTGGATGGCTCCGGATCCTTCACTGTCCAGCAATCTTCCTCTTCGTCGAGGTGTATTCTTGACAATATTTTATTCTTCTCTTCCTCGGGAATGAAGTTTTCTATAATAAGATACTTCAGCTTCAGCTCTTTCATCAGCTCATGCTGGGTTTGCTCCAAATCCCTTCTGTCTCTATTAAAATCGTTAGTAACATCTTCGAGTTCTTGTTTCAAAACTTGCAGCTTCGTGAAACATTTCCTCAGCTTCCTAGATTTTACGTCTACCTCCTGCTGTAGATTCGTGTACGTTTCCTTCACTCCTAACATCGTCAGTTCTTCATCTTCCAGTTTCTGCCGCATCTCAACCTCTCGTTTCTTTCTCTCCGCGATCTCGGCCGACTTCTGTTCCAACGCCCTTTGCTGTTCGTTCGTGTGATCAATTATATTTTTACCTCCACAAAGCATCTTACTCTCCAAATCTTTTATTCTCATTATAAGAGTTTCCGTTTCTTGTTTCTCCGCTTTCAACTGTTCCGCGATGAGCTTCTTATCCGTTCCAATCTTATTGTCTTCGCTTCGACTATCCTCTGCCTCGGACTCCGACTCCGCAGTCTCATCCTCTTTCTTTTTCTTCGGCTTTTTCTTTTTTCTCGGAACCATTCCTTTCTGCGCCAATTTCTCTTTCAATCGACCAATTTCTTCTTGATACTGTCTCAAAAGAGCGTCTTTCGGATCCTCGTTTATCCTTGGCTTGTTCTTGATATTCTTCGCGCGATTCGCGTACCGTAACGTCGTCAGTGTCTCGTCGTAATTATAACTAGCAGGACCTATATTCGCGACCATGATAGTCTTCGAGTTTCCACCTAGAGAATCTTGGAGCAGCCGCGTCAGCTTCGAATCTCTGTACGGCACATGCGTTGTTTTACCATCTACCAATGCAGAGATCACATTTCCTAGGGCCGATAAGCTCAGGTTAATCTTGCTCGCTTCCTTCAGTCGTTCGCCGCACGCGCCGGTCTTGCTCTGCCTTTCGCTGCCAGCTAGATCGACTAAATTCAAACGACCCACTCTGATCCCGCCGGTGTCGTCGATAGATCCCATCTCGATCGTGATCAGAAATATTGCGTGCGACCGAGAGCTGTGTTCGTTCATATTTGTCGCGCCTATAGTTCTGTTCTGGTTACCCACGTTCATCAACTGTTGTATCTCCGCGGCGCTTTTGCACACCGACGTTGACAAATCCTTGACGAACACGCCGGTATCCGGCTTTTCTTTTAATTCGAATCGAAGGCTCTGATCAGGCTGCAGAAGGTCCCGTATCTCCTCTTGGTAAATCTCTAAGTAGCTCGCTCGCACCAAATACTGCATATTTTCAGACCTGCCAATGTGATTGAAGATGTGCTCGAAGGACCGCGGTATTACACCCCGTCTATCGTAATCGCCCTTCAGACCTTCCATGGTGTACGTTTTCCCGGTACCCGTTTGTCCGTAAGCAAATATTGTACCGTTAAACCCATCGAGGACGGAAGACACTAATGGTCGGACCGTTTCCTCGTACAGGTCTTGTTGACTGGAATTCCAATCGTAAACCGCGTCAAACGTGAACACTTTCACGTTATCACTGGATGGATCATCCCTCGGGTGACGAATTTCGACTACTCCTCTTGATGGAAACACGTCCACCACACGCTTGTACCCACGAGTTACTTCCCTCTCGTCCATAGGTCTACATCTTACGACTACCTGGACACACTGGGTCACCACTTCCGACGTCGAGCTCGTCTTCATATTTTTCCTTTTCCAGGTTTTCAATTGATTGTCCGATTTCTCCATGTCGATGATCAATGCGATTCACCTGTACAACGAGACGTATTTCAGCACTCATTAATAGCAATAACAAAATGCGATCGAACCTCGGTAACTTGAAGGTCACGACGATTCTCATTTTTTAAAAACCCCTATCAATGGAAATTCTAAAATACTATTGCAAGAACTAAATAAGCTCAAGACTAGAAATCTTTATACAAGTCGAAAATTGTCTGTGTTAATTCCAAGAAACAGAAACCAAATAGAAATTTCTTTCTTCCTTTAATAATTTTAATTGAAATATTGATGTTCTTGAATTTTTTTCATCTTTCTGCTGTAAAAATTGCTGTACCATTATTCAAAAAATATTGTTTACATTATTAATAGACAGCGGATCTTTATGCAAAATAAAAATGTTTTATCTGAATTATAACAAACTGGAGTGAAATAGAAATTTATTTTCTTTGTCAATATGGATAAAAGGTTGAAAATAATATAACAGAATTTTTTAATTCTTCTAATGTTTTCACTGCTTTAAATTACACCTATTTATTTTTGAGGTATTATATCAATTTCATATTCATCGAAAGAAAAAAATCATATAGAATGGAATTGCACTAGGGCAGAAGAAATGTTTAATTTTCCAGTTAAAATAGCTCCGAGTGCGAAGGGTTAAAATAAGTATATTGTAGTCTGTATAATTAAATAAACAAATTGAGGAACTATTTTCCCTCGACGTTCTTATATTATATCAACGGCGCTATTGATTCGTAAAAATCAAATTTTCGTTTGTTAAACCTCTCTCGCCCGAAACCTCTGCAAATCGGAAATTTGAATTATTCACTTGAGATTCCAGTAACCAACGGACAGTTAGACAGCGGATTTTATGTATTTATGACAAAAATGAGTAAGTGTAATTTAAAACAGTGAAAACATTAGAAGAAAAAAAACATATTTTTATATTATTTTCAATCTATTGGACATATTAAGAATGAAAATAATTTTCTATTTTACTCCAGTTTGCTGCAATATTATTCCGGTAGACAATTTTTATTTTGCATAGAGATCCGCTATCTAGTTATCAGCTAGTTATGCTATTGGAGTATAATCGATAATTAACCCTTTGCACTCCTTTGTCGAGTGTGACTCGACATTAGAGAAAGAAAAATGTAAATAAAACGGATTTTTATATGTATTTAGTTCTTCCTTTATTTCTTTAATTGTCTTATTTTTTGCTATATTTAATATAAGCTGTATTAAATTAAGCTGTATTTAATATAATTAGTAAACAAAATCAGTGGAGGAACTGTCCTTTGAAGTAAATTTTAAATAAAACACTTAAAATAGTAGGAACTTCTTGGCAGCAAAATTGAAAAATAATTAGGAGTGCAAAGGGTTAAGATTGGTAACATAGCGAAATAAGCGTGATGACGTTTATCATATTGGTTAAAAATGACAGATTCGGTTAGTAGAAAGGTAACTGTGTGACAATCCCTGTCTTAACGAGAGAAATGAAATTATAATACACGCGATTCTGTATCTGTATTTACGTTACTGAAAGGGAATTAAACACAGAATAAAGAAAATATAAATGCACGTCACTTGGCTTGCGTTTTTTTTTTGAGAACGTAATATCGGAAATTTGTTTAGGATACCGTGTAATTGTGTTATAATAAACTTAGCTACTTGTTTTCTTTTTATTTCGAAAGGTTTTAGTTGCAAGCTCTGTCAATTTTCACGCAAAAAGAAAGAAAAATTCGACAAGGAGATCTTAACCAAATATTACTTTTGCCGTGAACCGTAAGCATTTACACGTGTGTTTCTTTCTTTTTATAAGAAACTTACCTTGTTAAGTTAACAGACACGTACAGTGGAAAAATAGTTCTGATAAAAGAACAACGATTTTTCATTGTATCCACATATTACCCTCCTCCGCACGGTATTGATCCATTGTTAGCTTTCTAGAATTTGCACTGTCAACACCCACCCTTTTTACATCGACTTATACCAACAATACTATTTTCGGGTTGTCGTAGATCCTTGCGTAAATCAGGACTCGGTGTGTGATCCATTCACTAGAACAGCATGCGGTACATTGTGACAGAATGCAGGAAAAACCGCATCATGTTTTGACAGAATAAAGCCATTATGGTCAAGCCTGCGCAGTAAACGCCTCTCACTCGTTTCCACGGGCATACTGAATCGATCTCTCGCTCAATCACGGAATATCTCGAGGCAAGTTGGTTACGCTGAAGTTCTTCTGCGGCGTGTGTAGCAGGAAATTTACTTTATCGACCAAACATAATTATTTCCTTAGACCTTAGACCATATATACTTGTAGATCCGGCATAGGTATAGAATATGAATAGAACCTTAGACTTTAGATCATATACACTTATAGACCCGACATAGTTATAGGTAGACTGCGAAGATATTCATTTATACTGCTGTATTAAAATAAATATATGCAGTACATATGTTAATAGATTCCGCTGTCTACCGTCTACCGTCTACCGTCGTTAATAAATACACACGTTATATGAAAATCGTCGCGTGGTGTTGCCGAGTTTGCGTAGCAATCACCATCCACAGGAAGTACTCTTGTATATTTTAATCAAACGTATGTTAGAAATAAAAATATTAAAACAAACATTTCTTATTGTTCATTTACCTTTTGCTATCCTGTTGCATCATTTTACGCACGCATATTATGTTCAGCTGAAATTACATCGATGCAGTTTGTATTTTTAAGTTCGAAATGTATTTAAGCGAATGAAGTTGCATACTTACTACTCTGTTAAGTAATATTTTGATCGTGTACAGTGTCTCCTAAATATACTATATTTTTCGGAATTCTAAACTAATTTGCAACAAGATTAACCTAGAAATTATAAATCTTACATTTTCTTGAAAACGAAACTGTTGTCGAAGGAAATGACGTTTGTCCCGTGGCTAGTTTCATACTATGCAAGTCACCTCGAAAGAGTGTTGTAACAGTATTATTTATTGGAAAGACAGTTCTGTTTAATTGATAACTGAAATCAATGTCGAAAAAGTGGCAGTATTTTATATAAATTCACCATAATGTTAGTATAAGACGGTAAACCAACAATAATAGAGATTTAATAAATAAATCGAAGAAATCAAATTCCGTATTTTATTTTATTGGAGTTATTTTGGAAATAATTGTTCGAAGTAATTAAATTTGTTATTTATGTATTGGCTTCCGTTAAGCGGAGGAAAGGTAGAATTGTGATGTCGGACGCTTTATTAAAAAATTCAAAATGCATATGTGAATATTTTTAGATTTTCAATTTATCTCCTTATTGTTTTAAATTAATTATGTCTTTCCATTTGATTACAGACAAAATGAAATTGGGGTTAGTGATAGTTCACATTGTGCTGGTTGCAACGAATATATGGGTCACAGCACATTTCCACGAAGAACTTCCAGAGGATAATGAATTCGCAGAATTCGAAGACTTCGAGGAAGAAAAACTAACTCAGCTAATCGATGATCGCGTAGTAGAACATAGTAAAGAGTCGAATATCAATCAAGATTTCGACGAGGACGATGTATTAATAGTCGATAGTGATAATGAATTCGATCACTTTGACGAAGAAGAGTTTGAAGGAGTAGACGTCGCTGGTGAAAATGCAGGCTCCAAGAGCAACGAGCCGTCAACATTGACGATCACCAAAATACCATTACATCTGCGAACGAGATGGGATAGTTTCTATCTAGAAATATTAATGATCATGGGGTTATTGTTATATTTCATTAACTATCTAGCAGGACGATCGAGAAATGCTCGTATAGCGGAAATGTGGTTGATGGAACACAAACAACTTCTGCTCGATAATTTTTCTCTTGTCGGCGACACAGGAAAGTCTAGCGAGGACGTATACGAAAATGATTTAGTAAAAGAGAGTCAATCGCATTATAGTTTATATTGTTCGGGAAGAATTGGATGCGATTCTATGCTGGTTGAATTAAAATTACTTAAAAGACAAGATTTGGTCGCAGTGTTGGCACAACTTGTGAGACCACAGAATGATCAAGCGCTCGTACGTATAGAATTAGCGAAAGATGAAACAGATAATTTTGTATTAGCAGTGGCTACAAAACGTACGGCGATGCATTTAGTACGCGATATGGCTGATATCAGCGTATATTGTCCGGAAAAGCGACCGGGAGAGAAATTTGGTCTTCCATCAGGATTTTATGTAATGTCCGAAATTGCTGAAGCAGTATCAGCTATTTTAGATACGAGAGTTTTACAAGCATTTACGAAGTATGCACAATATATCGATTATGTACACATCAGCGACCAATTCAGCGGCCCCAAACAACAAGAGTAAGATTACATAGTAATTGAGAATTTTTCATATTTTTTATTGTATCTGTAATATTATGTTTCTAATTTTAGAGATACAACGCAATTAACAATGCCAGAAGTGAAGAGAGTTCTATTGATAGGACTCAACATAAGCATAAAAGGACGTACTACCAATACGGAAGATCAAGAAAAATTGAAAATGCTTTTGCAATTAACATTTTACCTGTTAGATAAATTACGTCGTTTCAAATTATCTAAAGAGGTTCGTAATATATTTCTTTGAATTGTACTACTTTTTTATTATGTTGTTCTGTATTGTATTGTTGCTTTTAGGGTAAAAGTAAAGCAGATAAAAACAGATTTAGAGTAGAGGAAGCATTCTTAAAAACAACTCATGCTGCTAGAGCTGAAGCAGCAGCGCAGCGAAGAGAAGAACGTCGTAGAGCTGAGAAAGAACGTATTCTTCAAGAAGAAGATCCGGACAAGCAAAGGAAGTGGGAAGAGAAAGAACAACGAAGACTTGCTAAAAAGAGAGCTCCTAGAATGAAGCAACTGAAAGTTAAAGCATTATGACCAGATACAGTTAATTATGAAGAAATTGTTGAAACTCTTTAAGAGTCATGAGAGATACTCGATTGAACTGCCCATTCACTCATTTAGTAAAACTATATTCACCTTTTTTCGGTGTCCTTCGACGTTCATCGATCATTTCTCGCAATCAAGTTTTCCAAAATAAAAAAAGATACATAGATAAGTATCGCATACTTAAACATTTATTGTAGCGAAATAAAATCAGTTTACATTTTTGAAAATTTCTAATATATAATTTTATTTTATTTTTCTCGTTGATACTGTGTCATTACTGTTAAATATTTATTTTGTAACATAGTTAATATAACTTTTCCGATAAGTTATACTGTGACTTGAATGTATGATCATGAAATGTGACAGAGTTAATTCCACAAACATTACAGCAATATGTTATAAAAATAATATATAATTATTGCTCTTAAACCATAATAACAATATTTGTTACATAGTTCATTTTTAAACCCTTCCTTACATAAAAATGTATGCATACATGAAAAACATTAATTTCTGTGCAATAATTGTTGCACAAATTTCTTTTAAGTAAATATTTAAATACTATAAATTATATTTACTTAAAATAAAAGAATTAAATATTAAAAAATTAAATGTTGACATGAGATATACTATTAAGTATGTATATAAGTATGAATTTTTAAGTAATACAAAACGAATTAATATACGTATGTATAAATTATAAATACATGTTAGATATGTATTTATATTTACACATTTATTCAATTGAACATTGATGTTATATAATTATACTGACGACTTTGTATAATGTTATAAAAATGATTTCTTTACCATCTCTGTGTTAAAATATATAGGAGTACAACAATTTCTGGTAATTAAATTATTGTCTTAAGACAACCACTGAAAGAACTGAAAATGAAAGGATTAAATTGTTCTGTAAATATACGTATATGTGCAAATTTATTATAATCTTTTTAATGACTATACATCTAGAAACATTTTGCTTGATGCAAATAACTTTACATTAATACATACAGTATGTCCATACTTAAGTGTAAATAAATTTTTAATGTATCATAGGTTTTAAAAAAGTTTATATAAAAGTTACACGATACGAAGAGGCACATATTTTCGTGAATATAAATTTTCTACATTATTAATTTCACCAGTACGATACTCAAATTTCGTTGTCTAAATGGGAATACTTTTTTTTGTTGATAACTTAACAACACTTGGTATACTCAGTTCAATTACTATATAATAATCAGATATTTATTTTTTGTTTTCCTGCCTTTTCGGATTGTCATTGGTATTCAAATCCTTTATCACATTATGCCTTCAAATGCACTGTCAAATCATGAAACAAAAATATCATAATTCCATTTAAGAATCAAACCTTGAATGTCATATCCCGAAAAAACAGTATGTACATTGCAAACATTCTTATTATACCGATATACAATTTACAATGTGCAGCCTAATAGCTGTCCAAAAGCACCTCAAGCTCACCTATTTGACTCCAGAGGAATCTATTATTTTATAACATAATTTACAACATTTAGAATTCGTCTTTAAAATCTCTCCCACCACTTGACTTACAAAAAGTTATTTTGTACTATACGTTCCCTTATACCAAACAACGCCCTTACAAGATATTTCAATTTTTCAAGATAAAGAAAACACCGCATCTGACTATTAAAAAATCCCATCTCTAACAAGACAACCTGGAACACAATCCTGGAAACGAGTCTACCCCCTTAAGAGAATGAGTTAGCTATTATTTGTCGATTTTAAAAATGTTATATGTTGTTAGAAAAAAAGGAGCATTACAAGCATAATATCACTGTCCCAATAAGAGTTTTAGTGTAAACATGTTAAATTTTACCGTATGAAACTTCTACATTATATATTCAGGTACAAACTAATATACTTTGCATAGAGTACTATGGATGGAGGAGCTTTCTGTTGTTCTCAATAACTGTCTTGCAAAATAAAAAATTATTATCCGACACAAAATCAGCAATAACAATGTTTAATTTACTTTGGCCAGGTCGTTTCTGACTTATCCAAGCTAAAATTGTCTTTTGGCATAAAGATACTAAATTTCTCTGTAACGTACCACATAAATGTTTTAATACGTATGGAATATCCGGAGTTAATACACACTGCGATACAAAACCAATTTCCAACGGTCTCGCCTGCAGTTCAAGATTTAAGAAATCTAGCAGTTCATTGACACGAACAGTGTTAGGCCAGGGTGTTCTCCATAATCCGCTGGGCCATAAGTTCGAATAGTTTTGTGCATAAATATTTCTATAAATAACGATCACTTGATATTTTTCTAAATTCAGCCAGTTAAGTGTTATGCGATCAAAGCTGGATGCGATTGGACACAATTTTTTTTGGAATATGTGAAAAATTGTGTCTACAAGGTGGCGATGGTCTACTTCTGAGAACGAATAGAAGTGTTGAAAATCTATTACTAGAATTTCGTTATTGTGGGAAAATAGCCATTCTGCTATTTCTTGTAACGGTTGATATATTGTTGACCCATACAAGCCATGCACAAAATAAATGTCTCCATTCGTTGATTTCGTTGCAACACGGAAATCTAAGTAACGGATTCCTCCGTTGAGCTGATCCTTGATATTGTCGTGTTGCGTGATAGACCAATTAAAAATAATGGGTTTCGAAACGAGTGAGCAGTAACGGCCAAGAGCTCTAATGTAGTTCGGTTCATCCGGCCCTACATCATTGCGACGATTTATTGTATACGTCATCGTGTTATGAGAACCTGTCACAAGTTATTAATTGTTATTAGACTCCGGATTCTATGCATTTATAACAAAAATGAGCAAGTGCAATTTAAAACAGTGAAAATATTAAAAGACTCGAAGAGTATGAATATATTATTTTTACCACATTAAAATTATTAATGAAGAACATAAATTGATATTTAACTCCTGCGTCTTGCAATTGATGCACAAACTTTTTATTTTGCATAAACATCCGGAGTCTAATTATTATATACTAACTAATAAATATTAAAATTCTAGATCAATATACTTCTAGATTTCCAGCTTGTGAATCAGAGTTGATGCAAAGTTTATTCTTGTTAAAAAAAGGAAAATACTTCTAAATTTTTTACTTTCTTCTTGTTGAAAGGATCTACAGTTTAAAAATATAATAAAGTCAATCTAGTTAAATAGAAATCTTTATTACCAAGTTTGTTTTATTAATTAAAACACCAAAATTTGTTTGTGTTATGTTTGCTTGCATTTGTGTATGTAAATGTAAATATAGCTTATTGCAATGTTGACCGATTTTTATAAAACTTTCAGTATGCATAGAAATTACCGAAATCTACAAAACGCACCTTTTAAATTATCGTTACAGGCTCACTCAGATAAAAAAGTTGACAAAAAACATAATTTTTTAAATTTTGTATGACTCCTACCAATTGCAATCTAACAAATTTTTGTTTACTCATTCTCTAACAAACTAGTCCGTCTAACATCTGAAAAAATTCAAGTTCTTTGGACCAATTTTCAAAAAGTTATGCGATTTTTAAGAGTGTCCACTTAATATTGTACCCGACTGTAAATATATATACTCGTATATACCATAATAAATGACAGAGAAAGTATTAATTTTCGTTAAATGTTTGATTAAAATTCGAGAGTTATTTACACATGTATAGACATGATCTAACATATAATTGCAAAACATTAAAATGATTTGAACATACCAGGTATTGCCAACTGTATTACAGGTATGTTTTTCATAGGTTCTGTTAGTTGTGTCATCCAATACTCTAGTTCTCTGTTTGTACCTATTTTTTTTCTATCCATTGGATGTAGAAAACCACTTTTGTATTCCATGATTTTAATCGACGGACCGATGTATCTAGGTGTGCGCAACCCGCATTGAATGACTGGCGTGCTGGTCATCTCTATCCTTTATAACGCATTTCTGAGTCAACGTTCCCACCGTGATCTCATAACAATTATCTTGCACCTTCTACCCATACGTAACAACTATTTAGGTGATACAGATTCAGAAAATCTAACCTCATGGCCATACGATCATAGAACGACCCTATTTCCTTCAATCGAGAAGTTAACCAAAGTTAACTGCGAGAGTGGCACCAAGTGGCACTGCGAATGTGTTCCCTCCGTGTCGTGTGGGTTGCCAGCAGTTGCCAGTGACTGCCAGTGACCCACGCCAGAACTTCCGTGACGGTTATTTCATATTTTGTCTAGAATAAGAAACAAAATCATCAAACACTCCCTGATGTCATATCTGTTCATATTTAGGGCTGTGCGAGTACCCGCAAAATGCGAGCCGAGCTAAGCTCGACTCGATTGATCGAGCCGAGTCGAGTGCTCGCACGAATCGGATAGCTCGCATCGACGTCATTGGCTCGCATCGATTGCGAGCTGCTCGAATCGGTGTGAACTACTTGCATCGATGGAAGTACTCGACTACTCGACGCGACTCGATCAATCCGGTCGAGTTCACAGCTGTTCACAGCTTGGCTTGCACCAGCTTGCACCAGCTTGCACCGAGCGTGCGATTCGTATGAAACGACCTGCTTGCATGAAGGAATCGACTCGAAATAAATTCAAGCGTAATATGACATTGAAGTTCTCGCAGTACCACGTTTAAATTATTATGTAGGATGTCTTATAGTGATTATTAATGTGTATTTTTTCAGATTTTTCTGAAACTACCAAAAATTCGAAAAAATGCATATTTCGTATTGAAGTTTTGGATATACCAGTTTTATAAAAATTCAGTAATGAGATATTGTTGAATCAATCGTTTTTAATTTTTTTCAGAATTTTTATATAGTGCATCGTACTTAAAAATAAAAATCAATTTTTTCGATGCGAGCCGCTCGCTTCGTGCGAGTACTCGACTCAGCTCGAAAAGCAAGTCCTGGCTCGACTCGACTCGAACTCGGCTCGCATTTTTGAGCTCGCCTGCAGCCCTATTACTTATATAAATAACGTATAATACATATACATTTATGTGACACTGTCACATGAGTAAAAAAGTTATTATTTAACAATTTACATTATAAACACATACGAATGAATATGTATAAAATAACTTATTTCTGATCTGTGTATGTTTACTATTCTACAGTGTATTAAATATATTATTATAAAATTACGGACGTGTTATATGTAATTGTACTTATAGATAGCAATTTATATTTAACATAAGATCAATTATGTTATAAAGTATTCAAGGTCGTCTTATCAACCTTCTAGTTTTGTTATCTTCAAGTATATTCCTCCTTTTGGTGCCAATAAAAACGCAGACGGATCGAATTCGTATGGTATCATTGTTTTCTCGCAAACATCGATTCTGTGATTGCGGAGTATTTTTATCAGTCCGAGTTTCGATTGATAAACTGCAAATCGTGCACCTGGAATATACATAGTTTGTTAACTAATTACATAATTAGTTAAAAACATCTAAAAGCACTTGATCTTCAAAAGGTAAATTGGATAATCCTTTTCAATTATTTACGAAACATGTTCATATTATAATGATATTCGATCATAATTTTTATTGTTATCATCCCAGTCAGCCAGGCCTGCCACGAGCAGATATCGAGCACAGCCTGGCGAGCAGATGGCGGGCATTATGCTGTCAGAACGACGCTCGAAGCTGAGGATGCTCGGAATCTGCACGATTTTGGACAGCACACCCTGCCAGCATAAAGCGAAACAGTATTTCTGTGGACGCAGAAGTTAGTCCAAAATCGAGCAGATTTCTGACTGGGATCGTGTGACTCTTTTCATTGTTATGCAGGCGATTCAACTAAGTGCGCCATCTAAAAATTACTTGGTATATGAAAAAATGGTTGAAACAAAACACTCGAAAATCTATCACTTGCACTTATCGATCGAATATGAAAATAATTTTGAGCATTGCTTGCATTAGAAATCATTTATAGGGAATATCGAAGCAATTATCACTTTTTTAATAGCATATACCCTTATATAGTTTTCTATTCAGGACTCAATTCTTTCTTGAACCATCAAATTAAAATTTACCCTTTACAATAAACAAACTCAAGGTAACCTTTCTATTTCGATAAAAAGACGTAGTACAAGAAAAATTAATTATTAAATTGTATGTGCTACTTTTGAAACCACATAACTTTCGTTTCAACCATTATCTTTTACCATTTCCTGGTAGCTGGGCGACCCTGTATTTAATAAAACATGTTATTTACCTATGCAATTTCTTGGTCCATCGCCGAAAGGTAAATAATGCATGGGATTTCGAGCGTGAACAGCATCTTCGGTGAACCGTTCGGGAATGAAAGCATCAGGATTTGGATAGATCTTGGGATCTCGATGAATTGTAAAGAGTGGTATCCAAACAAATGTTCCTTTTGGAATTGTAACCTTTGTTCCTTCGAAACAGTAATCTGTCATAGATTTTCTCAACAGAAGTGGTCCAGCCGGATATTTCCTTAATGTCTCTGCAAATATAAAAATTCATTAGTTTAGTTTAGTGCTCTTTAATCGTATAAAATATAAAACGTACATACGTCTTATTGTTAGGTTTAACCATTGCTACGATTTTATTTGAATACTATGGTACTTACCGCGGAATACCAGATCTAAATATGTCATTTCTTTAACTTGATCGTATTTTAATTCTCTCTTATTTTTATCGTCATGTTCTCGAATTTCTTTCCGAAGTTTATCCTGTACATCGGGATTCAGAGCTAGCTCGTACAGTGTATTGCTCATCGCTGAAGAAGAAGTTTCAAAGCCAGCAATGAAGAAGACAAAAGCTTGAGCAGTTAATAATGTGTCTGTGAGTTCTGCAAGTGTAATAAAGTCAAATTTGATTAACAAATATTTCGAAAGCAACTTCTTTATTTTTAATTATTTTTTTATGGAACTTTGATCAACATATTCGCGGCATTTTCAATCATATTTACCAATGTGTAAGTGTAATAAACGATGAAAGTTTCGACGCGAAGAAGAACAGCGTATGTGAAAGAAAGAGACGCGGCACGCCGGCACAGTTCAAAGGATTTCTCATAACGCTGTTCTTCCTTGCGTCCAAAACTTTCATCGTTCATTACTAGACTGCGGATGTTTACGCAATTTTCAATTTTTGTAGGCAGATTTTAAGAAAGTGGATTCACATACAATCATATTTTCAGTGATAGCAGTCTTTGCAGTTCTGAAATTAATAAAAATCGTACTAAATTTTTTGGAATTTTATATTCTAGCATTTTTTGAAAATTTTTGGAACCCATAAATGCATAAAGATCCGCAGCCTGTTCATTACACAAGTAAATATCATCGGAATCATATCATATTTGGTATCATTTTCATTAGAAAAATGCCACGAATATGTTGGTCGAAGTCTTATAAAAAAATAATGAAAAATAAAGAAGGTTTGTAATTGGATTAGTAGTGGTTCACACCGATATAGCCGACCCAGTATCGGATTATGCGGCATGTTTACAGTTTAAACTACTCTACGCTTATACTGTGTACAGCTCCTTCCGGCTTAGATCAAGACTTTACTATAACTCTCTTTATGTAAAGTGGATCTCCCCGTATGTAAAGCTCGGACTCACATTTTGTGAAATAATTTGTTCGCACTTACTAATATTTTCCAATTTATCTGGGTGTCTCTTGAGCTCAAGGAGCATGTTAACGAAGTCCGGTCTAACGATATTATTTTCGTCTCTGTAAGCTAGCGTTTCCGAGATGACTTTAGTGAAGAACGTCGTAACCTCCTGCTGTGGTAATACATAACCGAGCAAATTGTAAAACCATGGCATCGCTTGTCTAAGACGGAATCTTATTATATTGCTAAGGCTGGATTTGAATACTGTTCTACCCAGACGACGAAAATCGCTTTCCGCGTCTGCCAAAGCGTTCGTGTCGATCCCAAACGCACAGCTACCGATCACATCTGTCGCGTATTTTGCCGTTAATTCACGGACTTCCACACAGTCTCCCTCTTTCACGACTTTATCAAGATATTGTTCCAAATGATCGGAACATTTCAATATGAGCGGGAACATCTCCTTCAGTTTCCCGGACGTAAATATTGGAGAAAGTCTCGTCCTCAGTGGCCGCCATCTTTCTGCCTCCAAGTTGAACAAATGAGGAGACAATGGTTCTGTCTGGAAATTGTTTAAATTATTACTAAACTCCGGATCTTCGTGCAAAATAAAAAGTTTGTGCGTCAATTGCAAGACACAGAAGCTAAATAAAAACAAACTGCTCCGACTGCCCGTTCTTTACAGAGAAGATATTTTTGGTTATATATAGTAATTATTTTAGATCCGCTAGACTGCGGATCTTTATGCATTTATGTCATCTGAAAATTTTCAAAAATTGCTGGAATGTCAAATTCGATAGAATTTGGTACGATTTTTATTTATTCCAGATCTACAAAGGCTACTTTCACTGAAAACAAGATTTTATTTAATCCCACTTTCTCAAAATTTACCTAAAAAAATTGAAAACTGCATAAACATCCGCAGCCTAGGGCGGAGCCTTCGAAAATCGACCGAAATGAACATTTCTTGTCGACCTTGCATTACCCAACGTGGAGAAAGTGCCTCCTTCGAATGTAATTACTATTACAAAATACATACGAGGTTTGTAAACCAAGGCAAATGTAAATAATAGGTCATCACGGCCTGAAAATTATACCTTTTCGTAGATGGGAAAGCCACGATCAGCGAATTTCGAAAAATCTCGTATTAAAACATCCTTTATAAATTTCGGATCGTGAATGATGAGAATAGGCGTTCTTCTTGTAAATATTCCGATCATCGGTTCATCTTCATACTTTTTGTGAAGATCGGTCAAGAAATCAGACATTGCCAGTTTTGTAAGCATTACATCCTTAATATTACCAAACAATGGTATAGGCTTTGGTCCGGGAACATTGCGGACTTTCCAAAAGTCGAATGTTGAAGTGAAGTAATAGTAGAGTGCCAAGACTGTGGCTACGACTCCGAGGAGTATATCTAACGATAAGCAAGCCATTGTTCTTCAGTGTGCATCGTCCAGTAAAATATTCCTGTAAAATATTATTATAGATATTCGGAAATGAGTTTTTCAGATGGAACGTCATATATCAATAACAATTGTATATGTATATTGATAAATAGGCTGCGGATTTTTATGCAATTATGGCTCTTAAAAATTTTTGAAAAACGTAGAAAAATTCGACGGAATTTAGTACGATTTTAATTTATTTCTGATCTGAAAAGCCTACTAACAGAGAAAGTAAGATCTGATTTGATTTCTTAAAAGTCTACGAAAATTGCAAATTGCATAAAGATTTTCAGTCTATTGATAAATATAGTTCGATAATCATATCGTTAAATGCAGCTTTATTGTACGCGGCACGAGTATTCCGCGAGAGCATGTAATAACATTTGACCTTGATTTCGATAAAGACAGAACGCGCAAACAACTGCTGCCGTACGCTCTCGCGCAATGCTTGTACCTACAGTGTCATGTATAACTCGCATATTTTTTATGACCAAATGTGTTCTTTACTGCACCACCTCCTTGGGAAACCTAATACAAACTCACTCTGAAATTCACTTAACCCCTTGCACTACTTTCACGAGTCTGACTCGTGATGAAAATTTTGTGGCAATATTGAATATCACGAGTTTGACTCGTTGCTACAATTCCATGCCAAACATAAATATCACGAGTTTGATCGGCTCTTCCCGCGACCATTCCGGCGGACAAGTTTGGCACGGCTTTTTCAGAGTTTCGGCGTAGTGCAAGGGGTTAAATTTAAAAATTGTCAAAACTATCAACCTAATCATCCACGATAGCTTAAGTTACTTTCTTGTTCTTTGTTGTCGTTAAACTAAATTTCAGAATGAGTTCGTGTTAGGTGTTTCGAGGAAGGGGTGCAGATTAAAGGGCTCTGCCCTGAAGAACAAATTCGGTCATTCAAAAGAGGCAGAATTCGCAATAGTGGGTTTGACAGTTGTTTTCGAATATCTCGGAAACTAAAAGAGACCGTCATCTACTTTCAAAGAAAAAAGTTGTTTAAAATGGTGACCTTGACAACATATTTCAATTTCATACAAATCCGAGAGGGAGTAACGTTTCGACGAGTTTATCAAAAAACAAAAAATTGTTTAAGACAAACATTTTTCTTCGTACGACAGCAGGGAATTTGCTAAGGAGTTTAGTAAAGTTTCAAGTCAATTGGTCAACTAGAACTTGATACTGCGTGGCAATTGTCTCGAAAAAAGTGGTATCGACAAAAACGCGTTTAAAGATTCAACTACTAATACATATGTATCTTGCAACGCGGGTTGCGCTTTTCAAACGCTTATACTAATTATCGAGAAAGCACTGAATTTGCAAATTGATCGTTCAAATGGATTTTGGATTGATTGTTAAGAAGTTGTCTGCCATTTTTGTATTACTTGAATGTGTATACAATCCTGTGTTGTACAATCCATTAATGTTCTCCATCGATCGCTTTTCTATATTCTTAACATTCAATAAAAATGATTTCAACAATAACATTGCAAATGATTTTAATCCCGATATTTCGTGTTAGATACGACCTAATAATAACTATGCTGTGTTATAACTCTTCTACTTCTACATCTAGATAAAAAAAATGTCTTATCGTCTCTTATCAAACTCTATCGTCGAGCTTCTACAAAAAAATCGATATCTTTTATAGAAGCTAATATTTTGAGAGACATTCCTAATTTTAAACATTTTTGCCTGATAACGTTGAAATGTCACGACACGCCGCTGGTATATTTACTAACACCGATCTTGTACAGATATTAGATTACGGATTCTATGCCGTAAGAATTATATAATTCTATATTTACATTATGATTTTGACCGAGTTTATTTGTATACATATATGTATAGGCAGATCCGTCCAGTTCTCGTAGATTGTTTTCTGTAGCCAGCATAAAATAGAAATATCAAATCCCAATTATCGAAGTATGCCTTCCACCTATCGAAGTAGTAATAAAGGTAACCGTAGATACAGTTGTCACGCGAACGAGTACACATATAGAGTATATATTACGTGTACTATACAAGACATTATTCAGCAATGTTAGTCACATAACACGCAACGTGCGTTTAAAATACTTCATACTAGTTCGAGTGACTCAAATGATTTACGGTCGAACTAGTAAAAATCGTTTAAGCACGACATTAAAAACGTATCCCAAACACAATGCAATCCTAATCGAATATGTATGATTGAACAAAACACTCGTACGTACGTATGTACTTACCAATTATCCTGTCTGACGTGAATCGGCGAACCTGTTAGTAGCACGGCATCTAGTCGACTGAACGAAACCAGCATCAAATTTATGTCATCACGAACTCGGATAAAAATCAATAAACTGACGAGTCATTGTGGATTCAACAGTTCTGGGAAACTGAAAGATGAGACGAACAATGACCGAGTGGGGAAGATTTTTTAATAAAGTTATAATTACAGGTTCGCATCGGTCAGATACATCTGTGCAGATTAACAAAGAGGCTTTATCGTCGGAGTTTCTGACTCGACAGGATTTTGATGGAATGCTCTCCAGCTTCCTCTGTAGGTGTCGCGACCAGTACTTTTCATTGAGCTACCGGAACTGACACTGTTCAACTACGATTAAATCGTACTTTTTGCAACATATAATTTTGCATAAAATCTGCACGGTTAAATATTCTCGACTCAACCCCAATATTTTTTCCAACACCCAGTGTCCTCCGGAAGTTATACATGTACAGAGTGTCACAAAATTATATGTCGCGGACACCATAGCGCGATTTGATTTTACATCCCCGATTTAGTCGAAAATAACATAAGGAACCCCCCACAAAATTGAGCTTGAACATGAAATACAAGGTCAAAAAACCAAAATTTTTTAATCGTGTTGTACTGGTCCTGAGAACCAACTTTGCGAGAGGAACAATATAGGTCGCACAACTCAACCGTTCTGTTAAAATATGATGTTGAAGTTCATATAATTTTTGAAACACCTCTGTTCATAATATTCTTTCGTTTCATAGTTCATAGCAATAAGCTGACTCGTTGTGTAGGAAATTATCAGAAACATGATACTGCTATTTCCCGAACTATGAAATGAAAGAATATCATGAACAGAGTTGAAGAGAACGGTTGAGTTGCGACCTATGGTTAACATTGTTAGTTAACGGATTAATATAAAATACAGCGGGAACATCTGTAGTTTTGTCAGAACGAGGGCAACTTTAGCCGTCGGTCTATATCAATAGAACAGAGACAACTTCTTTGTCATCAGTAAAGAAAAATTCAGTTTGAATTCTGCATCGTCATAGTGAATTGCGAAAATGTTTTGTTTCCTCATTCTTAGTGTGAATTTGCAGAAGATTAAAACCGAATTGTATCAATATTAGAAAGAAGGATTAGTTCTTTCCACTGAAGGTGCGATAAGATAAAGTAGAGATCTGGCTGCTCTATTACAGCCTGTACTGATTAAAAAAAAATTTATTTGTAAAAGCTTGTATCGGTCGAAGTGATAAAAATATTCATTCCTATTTATTATTAACCACAGGTTGGAAAAATTGAAATAAGGACGACAATTTTTCTTGATTGAAAAATTCTGAAAAAATTATTTATTATAGTTTATACATTATAGTTTAATATTCAGAAGTTCCTGCTGCTGTAGAAAAAAAATTGTAGTGCATAGGAAAGAAGAACATTGACGCGAGCGAGCCCGAACGTTCCTCTTATATCCAAAGAATAACAAATAATCACCCCAGAACTAAGAATCAAATATAATAATATATCGAAAATCAAACAAAAATGCTATAAATGTAAAAATCATGTATGCAAAAAGTATTCTATAAATATTGTTTCCTGTCATTCATGTTTGTCATCCGAAGAATCGAGCTCAGAGTAGTATCGATAGCATATACATTATCTTATATTATTCTATCGTATACATATACATCTAAATACAATATAGAATGTTCATAAAGTATAACACGCTTAAATATTGCCAACCTTTTGTTTTAAATAATTATTTCTTAGGAGAAATGAGTAAAGAAGGGTATGGGTTCGGGAGCCCTCCCGTTGGGAGTCCGCGTGAAGGATCGGAGCTTGGGAGTGCTAGGGTGAATGAAAATCGTACAAGTGATAAAAAAAGTAATAGATTAATTGTGTAAGTATTGAAATCTTTTGAGGTATTTCTCTCTCCCCCCCTCCCTCTCTCTCTCTCTCTTGTAGATTCTTTGATAACGTTAATATTTTCATTCGGGTTTTGATGTCTTTGTTGTATCCGCTTAACGTTACGTATCTACTTTACTTACTTTTAAATATATTTCTCCCTTTGGACCGAATATCAAGGAACGTTTATCAAATTCATACGGAATCATTGTTTTCTCGCAAACGCTGACTTTAAAGTTCTGCAGGGCTTTTATCAAGCCTATTTTCGTTTGGTAAATTGCGAAACGGGCACCTGAAAGAAAAATCTAAATTAACTTTAGATACACGTGATATTAAACATCGTGAATGTTACGCGTTTCTTTTTAGATGAAATAAAATGTGATTTGTTCGTAATTAATATTTATGCATTAAAATGAATGTAGCCATACAAAAAATATAAATTTTCAACGAAAAAGATCAGTTGATCTTAAATCGTTGATGGTGCAAGATCAACGTGTGTCATTTTGCGAACAAACAAGTGTAATGTAATTTTCTTCGTTGATTTACCGATGCAATTCCGTGGCCCGTCACCGAATGGTAAATAGGTCATCGGGTGTCTCGCTGCAACTGCATCTTCGTTAAACCTTTCTGGGTCAAAGACTTCTGGATTTGGATAAATGCTAGGATCATGATGAATCGCATATACCGGGATAACTACTGCAGTACCTTTAGGAACTGTTACTTTTGTACCACTGAAGGTGTAATCTCTGTTGCTTACTCGTCGCAGCACAGTTCCCACCGGGTACTTTCTAAGTGTTTCTGTTAGAAAGAATGCGTGATTTTACATATCAAAATTGTTAAAAAAATGTACTCTCCATGCCTCACAAAAAGTTCCTCGAGACGGCACAGAGGCAAAGGGGGTTCTCGCTTGCAGCAAATGGTTAGGCCGTGACGTCACATACTTCAGCCGATAATTCGCCTAGAATCGAAAGTGCGGGTGGAATGACTGAATTGTACGGCTTGCTCGGCCGTATTCCTTTCGAATTCCTGTCAGGAGACTTCTTGTGAGGCACGAAGAATTCTGATCGTCTATCAGGAGATGGCAATGATTTTGACGGTGGAGCAGGAGGATCTGCGAGACCCCACTCTTGACGCCAGGCTGTGGACTCCACTCTTACGTTTAGGTTCTGGTGGGAATTGTTGACATAGGACCACATCGCTCAGTACTAGTCACACTAATACGCGCATTTGCTGCTTCGTCAAGCGATTCGGCCAATAGCGAAAGATATCACGTACCCCCTACAAGTTTATCACTGTCATCTCCTGATGGACGATAAGTACACGCTCATTCATATTCACTGAGTGAATATATCTGAGGACGGCGAGGACATACCTCTAAAAACTTTGTCTAAATATTTCATTTCTTTTACATCGTCGTATTTAAAGGTGCCATCGTTCTTTGCATTGAATTCCTTAATTTCTTCTCGTAATTTATCTTGCATCTGCGGATTCAGAGCCATTTCATAAAGAGCATGACATATAGTGGTTGACGATGTTTCGAAGCCAGCTACGAAGAAGAGGAAAGCTTGCGCAGTCAACAAGTTGTCCGTTAATTCTGAAAATGATTAGATGCGAGCATGGTGCATTTTCATTGAATTAAAATCAACCTATATAGTCGACCATTCATTTTTTAAATTAAATTTTGTAGTTCGTTCAGGTTCGTTCCAAGGCTATTTGTTTACTCTAAAATTCGGAGTCTCTGTATTACAGTCCTTTGTACAGTATGTAAAGCATTGATATCGCATATTTTTTAATGCACAAATCGATGCATATGCATCGATTACAAGAAATAGAAACTAACTTGTATGCTATTTTTTTCCCTTAATGATTGTAATAGAGGAGAAATCACATATTGACGTCTTCAATTTTTACAATTTTTCTATAAATGCATAAAGATCCTCAGTCTACTTAAAGATTAAAATCGGTCAGCCTGTGTAACAGTTGCAGTGGCAATAAGAGCTTACCAATATTTTGTAATTTATCCGGATGGTTCTTTAACTCTATAAGCATGTTCACGAAATCAGGCCTGATCACGTTATTCTCCTCTCTGTATTTTATCGTTTCCGTTATGACTCGCGTGAAAAATTTCGTAACTGTCGTCGGCGGTTGTAAGTACATTGCCAAATAGTACAGTCCCGGGGCATATTCTCGTATTTGCTGCCTCAAGAGAGTCGCCAGCGAAGTCGAGAAGACCATCTTTCCAATTCGCCGAAATTGACTCTCTTCGTTGGATAACGCGTTCATATTAATCCCAAAGGCACAACTACCGATTACGTCAGTAGTGAACTTCGCCGCTACTTCGCGACATTCTATCGGCTCTCCATTTTCTTCCAGTTTCTCGAAATATCTCTCTAATTGCTCCGAACATTCTAGTATTAGGGGAAACATTTCTCTGAGTTTCCCGGAGGTGAAAACTGGCGAGAGCTTTGTTCGCAATGGTCGCCATTTCTTTGCTTCTAAGTTGAAAATATTTTCGGTTAATGGGTCCACCTAGAGCGACAGTAATATCGAGATTTTTTTTTTTTTAAATGCTGCCTGTACATACATATGATGTACAGTAACCTGTGCACAAAAGTCTTAAGCCACTAACGATACACTAGTTTATATCTTTATTGTACTGTTTCTACAAAGAACGTACAGGGTCTATAAAAAGTAATGGTCACTCGTCCTGGGGTGACCGTTCTTTCAGATTTTTAAATGTTTTCGAATTTGATGTAAATCAAATCAAATTTTAAAGATCCATATCAAGAAAAGAAAATAGTGCATCGCATTGTATGAAAACTATTTTATTTCAAACTAGGGGATTCCGCCCCTATTCGCTTCGCTCCCCAACCCACACGAGATATCATCAAAAATAAATTTTTAAAAATTATTAATTAGAGCTGTGAACGGTCCTAAGCATTGCCAATTATATAGCTATAAAAATCGTCCTTTGTTAAATCCGATTTTATCGGATTCGGGTTCCCGACCCGATTTCGACTTCGGATACCCGAAATTTCCTGTTGAAATCACCACCATATCTTGACGGAAGATTAGTGTATGTAATATGTACCTTATAGACTCTTTTGTGCATAATGCGTTCCCGATCACCGAAAACAGAAAAGTCTTTGATGAGAACATCCTTGACGAGATTCAGGTCACATAGAACAGCTCTAGGGCTTCCTTTTACAAATATCCCAACAATGGGCTCATTCTTGTATTTATCATATACTTCTTTGGCATATACGCCAATTAACGTTCTTCTTAATATAACATCTTTAGCAGTGCCAAATATGGGTATTGGTTTAGGTCCAGGTACACCTCTACTTTTCCAAAAGTCAAAGGATGATGTTAAATAATAATAAACAGCGATGAGCACCAAAGCAATGGCACCGAGTATTTGGAGACTATCAACCATGATAGCTCACTGTTTATTGTTTGCTGAAAATAATAATACTTTCTTCAGTTAACACTATATTATATTCGAACGAAACAAAACGATTAAAAATTACTTATAGCATTTACGAATACAGTTACCCTCTCTCTGTCATTAATGGGTGAGTCTTTGAAAATATATTTAAAATGTTGTTACAACAATTATATGGTTAAGAAAGTACAAGAAAAGCATTTTATCACGAGGCCAAAAGATTGCTGTTTAACACTAGGGTTACGGGACCCGTTAAAATGACGGATTCTAATATTCGCGATTATTAAGATTCTAAAGATACTTCCCTGAGGAATTATGTACAAAATTTATTTCTTTGGGTATATATTATTAAAAAAATGGCCAAAAATTTGGATAGACACATTCTTGTTATGTTTATAAAATAATGTGAAATGGTTATTTCTAGAGCTCCGTCAATCCAGTGATAATCTTAAAATGTACTCAGTTTATTGATCTTTTGAAAAACTGGCAAAACAAGTTATCAGTAATAGATAAGTTAGCACAAAAATGAACAGGTCATCCGAGTATACTGTCGTGCAAGTGTCAACAATCAACAGACAGTGTTGAATGATTGTTGTAAAAACGAACGTATTTACAAGTATAAGTGAACACCCTCCAAAAAGTATAATAACTTTTTAGAAATTGTACCAAACGACTTTGGTTTTTCTTGAGATGTTCGAAAGATTAGTTTACTTATCAAATAATTTGTACGTTTCAAAATTATATTTATTTCGTGTACTGAAGAACAATGTTGTAAGCGACTGCAGCGAAATTTAAATGATTGAGCTACAAAAATTAGTATAAGTATGTAATTTTAACAATTAATTTAATTACTTCGATATAACTTCTTGGTTAGATGATATTATTTATTATTTTATTTGAACAAAGTTAATGACATAGTTGAAAATCATTTATTTGACTTAAACGCCAAATGAAAATAAATTTTTTTGTTATTTGTAAAATACAAATAATAGAGTATTGAAAATATTTTATTATTTTGAATGAAATGTTATCAACCCAGTTATACTAATTCCATTGAAGAATATCTTTTCCGATAAGCATTGAAATTTATAAAGTGGTGTTAATACAATCGATACCGTTATCGATCCGATCATTAAATGCCAGCGATCATTACTGCGAATTTTACACACTTATCACAAAAATAAGTAGATTAAATGAAAAACTGTGAAAACATTTAAAATATTTAAACATACTGTTATATTATTTTCAACTCCTTTAAATAATTAAAAAAAGAAATAAATGTCCATCTAGCTTGTGCTATATTATACATATTATGCAATATTCAGTGATTTCTATATTTCAGTAATTTTTACAAAAACTCGTTATTCGTTTATTTATTAAGACGAAATCTTAAACATCTCGACAAGTTTGAGTATCTCTACAGTTAGTTATGCTATAATACTAATAAGAATAAAAAATTATTTGCAGTACTTCATCGCATTTTATCTATTTTATATAATTTCGTATTATTTTCTTATAAAAAGCGAACTGAGATTATTTAATACATTGTGTCAAAAAGAAAATGTGTTGCACAGTGTTGGTATCTTACACACGACATAATACAGCAAACCGATTCTACTACACAGATAAAGCAAAGCCCATAATAATTAGACAACGGATCTTTATGCAAAATAAAAATTTTTTACCTAGATTGCAACAAACTGGAGTCGAACAGGAATGTATTTTCTTTCTTAACCCACCGGCTACGATATCGTGTGAGAGACGTGATACGTCGATCGGACCAAACGTAAAATACACGTGTGAGCCAAACTTATATAGTCAAACGGCACGGGTGGGAGACATGCCCTGATAGCCAAATGGACTCCACGTGGAGTGTCGAAAATGAACGCAGTAACCCAGAATCTGGAGCCATCTGGATGCAGGCCACGTGGAAGGCAGCTTCTGCAGTCCAGCTGGAATAATGCGGCGAATGACGTTATACAGGGCAGCGCCGTCGATAAGGGCAGATCGCATTAATATGGCAGATTTATTTCGCACCGGCCGAAAAAACTTAAAAATAACTTATGAATAATAGATTTCAGGCTTAAACTTGAAGTAGGTATCAATTTCAAGAAAAAAAAAAGAAAAATATCGATAACGGAGGTTGAACCAACAACCTACCGATTAATAGTATTTCTCTGTACGCCCTCGGATACTCATCTTCTTGTTAGCTCTTAACGCGAACTTCTCTTATGAAGGAGTGAACCGATTTTCAAATGCAATTTTTTCGGAAAATCTTGGCAAGCGCGCGCTAATGCTTTGCTAAATTACATTTCGAGAAGACAACTTCAAATACTGCAAGT